>JAPVLO010000931.1:0-316178 GCA_027257055.1 Cephalopachus bancanus
GTGAGGCTGAATATTTTTTCTTTTAACTGTTGGCTGCTTGTGTGTCCTCTTTTGAGAAGTGTCTATTCATATATTTTGCCCACTTTGTAATGGGGTTATTTGTTTTTTTCTTTTCAGCACATTTGAGTTCCTTGTAGATCCTTGATGTTAGGCCTTTGTCAGACATGGAGTTGGCAAATATATTTTCCCAGTCTATGGGATGTCTCCCTGCTATCTTGATGGTATGCAGAAGCTTTTCAGTTTAATGAGGTTCCACTTGTCTGTCTTATCTCGTATGGCCAGTGCATTTTGGGTTTTGATCAGGAATTGGCTGCCAGTTCCAACTTCCATAAGGGTGTGTCCTGCATTTTCTAAAGTTCTTATGGTTTGAGGTTTTACATTTAGGTCTCTGATCCATTTAGAGTTAATTTTGGTTTATGGGGATAGATAGGGGTCCTGTTTGAATCTTCTGCATGTAGTCAGCCAGTTTTCCCAGCACCATTTACTGAATAGGTTCTCCTCTCCCCAGTGGTGGGTGGTGGAGGCTTTGTAGATGAGTTGGTTGAGAAATTGAGGTTTTGCTTCTGGAATCTCAATTCTATTCCATTGGTCAATATGCCTATTCTTGTACTAATACCAGGATGTTTTGATTATTGTAGCTTTATAGTAAAGTTTAAAGTCTGGTAGTGTGATACCACCTGCGGAGGGCCAGCCCCTGTAGAGAGATTTAGGGGGTCCCTTGGAAGGTGTGGTGGCATCAGCAATTATTCTGAAGAAATAAAAAGAAAGAGACTAGATTCTGTCTAGTGCAGAAGCCGATTTAATGGGCAAATCGCAAGTCTTTTATCCTAAAATTTCACAGGCAAGATCACAAAATTTTCATGTGAACACAAAGCCAGGTTGATGAGGGGTGTCCCCCCACCCACCAGGTGTTTCCTCAAGCATGAGGAAGAATAATCCCAATATTATTTCACTGTTCCTTATGCTTATTCCTCACAAATAATACAACAATTCTAACATCATAATATTCTAATAATCAATAACTTCTAAAACTTATGCATACCCAACTCCTAATGACTGACTTAAATCCTAATACCTTTCTATTCTGTGCTAATTTTACCTGTACTATAAAAAACTCTTAATTACAGCTCAAACCAGTTCCTAAAGAATGTGGCCCAGTCCAAAGATCACCCTGGGCCATTTCCAGGAACAATTGATTATAATCGCTTAACAAAATGGCTATTCTAAAATCCTATGTATCTATCAATTTCTATAAAAGTTTTAATTCCTAATCCTAATATATAAAGCTGATCATCAGCAATAAAGCTTCTAAAATAAACCCAAATATAAACTGTAATTATACTAAAGCCAAAACCACAATTAGTAGAAAATGGGAACAATTAAATTTCTAAAGTTAGCTGTATTCTTATAAAACCTCAAAATATCACGTTTGATCATTCTTGAACTAACATAATTCCTTGACGTAGCATGACCTATTCTACAATACCTTCTATTAATAAAATAAATTCAGTTTCTATAATAAGTAGAAAAAACATACACTAATTGTAGCTAAAGAACCAGTTTAAAAGAATGCAGTCCAGCCCAAAGTGGACGCTGAGCCCTTAGGAATGTGGCCCAGTCCAAAGTTCATGCTGGGCCATTTCTGGTAACTCTAGATAATCATCTATACCATCTAAAGCTGGAAACAGCTCTGTAAATGTATATACTTTTAAATCTCATAAAGAAGCTTGTATCATATATAAGGCTTCTGAATGTGACCTGAGTTTGAACCATAATTGATAGAAAGGCCAAAACCACAGTCTGTGAGAAATGGGAACAATGGGATTTCTAGAGTTAGTCATGCCTGTCATACTCTCAGAACTTCATGCTTAGATCATCAGAGTCCCTGCTAGTGGATCATGCCAAACAGAAAAGAAGGGAAGAGGGAATGGGCCTTCAGCTCCTGAACTCATCCTAGTGGTCGCAGGGTCCACAGCCTGCCTGGATTCCTAATGCTCAGGTGGGCCTCCATGGTAAGCTCCCAACAACCACCTGCTCTTTTTTTTTTTTTTTTTTGCTGAGAATTGTTCTAGCTATTCTTGGTCCTTTGTATTTCCATATGAATTTCTGTATTATTTTCTCTAGATCTGAGAAGAATGTTGCTGGTAATTTGATGGGTATTGCATTAAATCTGTAGATTGCCTTAGGTAAGCTGGACATCTTCACAAAGTTGATTCTTCCAGTTCATGAGCATGAGATATTTTTCCACTTGTTTGTGTCATCTTTGATTTCTTTTAGCAGTGTTTTGTAGTTTTCATTGTAAAGGTCTTTCACATCTCTGGTTAGGAAGATGTCAAGGTATTTCTTTTTTGTGTGTGGCTATTGTGAATGGAATTGTGCTTTTTATTTGGGTTTCTGTTTGCTTATTATTGGTGTAAAGAATTGTTTGTTTATTATTGGTTGTTTATTATTAGTGTAAATATTATTGGTGTAAAAGACAATGTGATTGTCTTTTGCACATTTATTTTATACCCAGAGACTTTGCCAAAATTCTTTATAAGTGCAAGGAGGTTTTTGACAGATTCTCTTGGGTTTTCAAGGTATACAATCATGTCATCTGCAAAGAGAGATAACTTGACTGCCTCTTTTCCTATTTGAATATCCGTGATCACCCTCTCCTTTCTGAATGCTCTAGCCAGGACTTCCAACACTAGACTGAACAGGAGGGGTGAGAGTGGGCATCCTTTTCTTGTTCCAGTTTTCAGGGTAAATCATTCCAATTTTTTTTGTCTGCTTAGGAGTATGCTAGCTGTGGATTTCTCATAGATGGCTTTTACTATTTTGAGGTATGTTCCACATATGCCTAGATGTTCGAGGGATTTTATCAAGGGGTGCTTTTATCAAGAAAAGCATCAAAAGCTTTTCTTCATCTAATGATATAATCATGTGTTTTTTGTTTTGATGTCTGTTGATGTATTTAATTACATTTACAGTCTTACAAATGTTGAATCAGGTTTGCATCCCAGGGATGAATTCTACTTGGTCATGTTGGATGATTTTTGAGATGTGTTGTTGAATCTGGTTTGCTAGGATCTTGTTGAGAATTTTAGCATCTATGGTCATCAAAGATACTGACCTGTAGTTCTCTTTCTTTGTTGGTCTTTACCTGGCTTGGGTTTCAATGTGATGTTAGCTTCATAAAATGATTTGGGGAGAGTTCCATGTTTCTCATTCACCTGGAATACGTTCAGTAGGATTGGTATCAGCTCCTCCTTAAATGTCTTTTAGAATTCTGCTGGAAAGTCATCTGGTCCAGGGAATTTTTGTGTAGGTAGTTTTCTTATGACATAGTCAATTTCCTTGATTGTTATCAGTCTATTTAGGGTCTCAATTTCTTCTTGTTTCAACCTAGGCAGGTTGTGTGATGTCAGAAAGATCTCCATTTCCTTAAGATTTTCAAATTTGTTTCCGTACAAGTGTACATAATAGTCTCTAATGATCTTTTGTATTTCTTCAGGGTCAGAGGTGACTTCATCTTTTGTGTTTCTGATTGTGTTTATTTGGGCTTTTTTTCTTTTTCTTGGTCAGTCTAGCTAGGGGACCATC
The DNA here is from genome assembly GCA_027257055.1 of Cephalopachus bancanus. Taxonomy (NCBI): domain Eukaryota; kingdom Metazoa; phylum Chordata; class Mammalia; order Primates; family Tarsiidae; genus Cephalopachus; species Cephalopachus bancanus. The sequence continues at coordinate 3,586 of JAPVLO010000931.1, forward strand.
ACTCTTTTTTTTTCTGAGAGAGGGACTGGTTCTTTATTTCAAAAGGGCACTTATCAATATGCAGTATCAAAACAGGTACACTATTGGTTTCTCTTTCTCCCAATCGGCCCCAAAGAGACCACACCAAAGGAGAGTAAATTTTAAGTCAATAAGCTGCAGGATGTACACCTAACTGACTTCATAGAAACCTTACCAAAAAGTGGGGACTGGGAAGGGAAAGAAACTTAAAAGATCAGCACACTGCCAGCCCACAAACTGTAGGCTCTCACAGCCAGATGGGGTGGCCAGGGTACCCCAAACCCAAAGAAACAAAGTTTAAAAATAATATAAAATTTAAAAAGTGTTGTACATAAGCTATTCAAGATTTCTCCAGCACTGGCTGATACAAAGCACGAGATGGCACTTTTAGGGACAGCAGCTTCAGACCTCAAAAAAGGTAATGAGATGAGTTTCATATGGCTAAATCAGTGGCAAAAATCATAATTTTCTTTTAAAAATGCAGGAGAGCAATTAAGTGGTCACCTCAACATAAGGGGCACATGATCCATTCTGTGAGTGGTTGGGAAGGGAGTAGACATAGGTCAGAAATTTGGTCTCAGAGGTCTCACCATCTTAACTTGGTCACTTCTAATGAAAAAAATAAAAAATAAAAATAAAGTTGTCCAAAGATACCTTAAAGCTGAAAACCTGAATAGCACATTTTTGCTGTTGTTTTGGCTAACTCCTCCTGGAATCACCTTTCTGGTTTGGCTAGTACTTTGTACAGAGCAATGAGGTTTCCCATAGCGGAGACTTTTCCAGGGCTCTGTTTGGTTCTCAGTAAGGCAGGTCCACGCTTTTTTCCCTTCTCCATGGAGAGGGGAATATGTATTAAACAAAAAGTCACCTTCCAAAAGAGAAAAAGGGATTAGTTTGCTTGCTTCAGAGCTGCGGAATTATTTGGAATGTTTTTACTCTTTTTTATCCTTTCAAAGAATGAGCTTTTTGTTTCATTGATTTTTTTGTATTATCTTTTTGTCTTCTTTGTCCCGGATTTAGGCTTTTCTTTTGGTGATCTGGAATCTTCTGTTGAAGTAGGGCTTTGGTGGTCTTGGTTTCCCAGCTTCCTTAGGTGACTTGTTAGGGTGTTAATTTGTGATATTTCCATTTTCTTCATGTGTGTTTGTAGATATATGAATTCCCCTCCTACTACAACTTTCATGGCATCCCAGAGATTTTGGTAAGATGTTTCCTCATTTTCATTTGTTTCCAGGTATCTTTTAATCTTTATTTTGATTTCATCATTGACTCAGGAGTTGTTTAGCATCATGCTGTTTAGTGTCCATGTCTTTGTGGGTTTTGGGGGGACCTTGTTGGTGTTGATGTTTATTTTTATTCCACTGTGGTCTGAGAAGGTGCATGGTAAAATTTCATATTTTGGAAATTTTTTTATTCTTGATTTATGGCCAAGTATGTGGCCAAGCTTAGAGTACTTTCCATGCAATGAAGAGTAGAATGTATATTTGTGGTCATTGGGTGGAATGTTCCATAGACATCAATTAAGTCCATTTTTTCAAGAGTCACATTGAGGTTCTGAATCTTGTTGCTGATTTTTTGTCCTGATGATCTGTCTAGGGTTGTGAGTTGGGTATTAAAGTCCCCAGGTATGATAGAGTCAACCTTTTTTGAGTTTACCTAGAAGCTGCTTTATGAAAGTTGGTGCTCCTATGTTGTGTGCATATACGTTTAGGGTGGATATTTCTTGTTGATGGATTGAACCTTTTTTCATTATGTAGTGGCCTTCTGTATCTTTTAAAATTTTTGATAGCTAAAAGGATATTTTGCCTGAGATTAAGATCACAACTCCTCCTTTCTTTTGTGTTCCATTTGCCTGAAATTTTGTTTCCCATCCTCTTACTTTGAGTCTGTGAGTGTCCTTTCTTGTGAGATGAGTCTTTTGGAGACAATATATTTTTTCCATTTTGCCATTTTATGTCTTTTCAGTGTTGCATTTAGACCATTCACATTTAGGCTTATTATTGAAATGTGAGAGTTGATTCCTATCATAAGGTTCTTATAGCATTGATGCTGCTGTTCCTGTTTGTTGTTCTCTTTTGGTTTAGGGGTTGGCTCGTGTGTGTTTTTAATCTTTTTGCTGTACTCTTGTGAAGAATGTTGTTGTTCTTTTTCCTTTTCTTCTGTGTTTAATACTTTCTTAAGTGTTTCTTGTAGAGGTGGTCTGGTGGCAGCGTAAGTTCTTAAGGATTGGATATCTGGGAAAGATTTTAATTCTCCCTCACTGATGAAGCTTAACTTGCCTGAGTAGGTTATTCTGGGTTGAAATTGTTTATCTTTGAGAGCTTTGAAGATAGGGTTCCAAGCTCTTTTAGCCTGAAGTGTTTCTGTAGATAAATTTGCTGCTATTCTAATTGGTCTTCCATGGTAGTTAATCTGACCTTTTGCTGCCTTTAGGATTTTTTTCTTTTATACCTACTTTGTTTAGGTGAATTATTATGTGTCTGGGAGTTGTTCTTCTCATTTGTTGTCTTGCAGGGGTTCTCTGAATCTCTTGTGTTTGAATTTTCACATCACTGATGAAATGAGGGAAGTTTTCTTGAATAATTTCATGGAATGTTTGTTTCAGAGTGGTCTCTGTCTCTCTTTCTGCCTCAGAAAGTCCAATAACTCTTAGGTTCGGTCTCTTGAAGTAATCGCTCATCTCTTGAAGGTTTTGTTCTGTCTTTTTAAGTTTCTTTTCTATGTTTTTGACAGTTTGGGTTAGTTCTATATTTTGGTCCTCAAGCTCTGATATTCTTTCTTCTGCTTGGCTAATTCTGCCTTCCATGCTTATCAGTTTGTTATTTATTTCATTCACAGTATTCTTTACTACTCTTATCTCAGTTATCAACTCCCTCCTAGTTTCCTCTTGTCTCTCCTCAATTCTTTTTAATCTCTCCATTAATGTCTTCATATCTGGGTTTGTAATTGGAGACCAGTCATTCTGGGAGCTCTTTGTTGTTTGTATTCTGAAGTCTGTTTTCTCAGTGTCTGACCTCCCAGGGGTCTGTGAGAGACCCATATTCTTCTTTTGGTTTTTCTTCATTTGTGTAGATTTTTCTCTCCCCCTTTCTCTCCCCGTCAATTCTGTCTTTCAGGGAAGGTGGAGTTGCTTTTACTTCTTTTTGTTCAATCTCCTGTTCTTCCTTATGAGTGTCCTCTGGCTTTTTTCACTTTTGAGGCTGGACCGTGGGTTGGGGGGGTGTACCTTTTATAGTTTTGAGGTTTAATTGATGGGGAAGCTGTGATTCAGAATCTATCTGCAGATGTCAGTATCTGCTAACAGTCATATGGGCACACTGGAACCCACTTTGCACTGCTTTACAATCTATCCATGCAGTGGGGTTTGGGATTGCTCCCTGGAACAAAAGGAGGTAAGAAAAAGGAAAATAATGGAAGAAGGAAGGGTCAAGAGGAAGTTGGAGAGAGAGAAGTGTAAGAGGGAAAACAGACATACATACCAATTAACGAATAAAACAGACACAAGGCCAGAAAAGAGTAAAAAACAAACTAACTAACAAAATTCCCTAAAGCATACCGGTAATCACACAAAGACAGTCCAATAAAATCATGCCTTTTGATGTTTTTTCCCCCAACAAAAACAGGTAGTCTAAATCAAAAAGCAAACAAAAGTGAGCAAAACAAACAGTCAAAATAATAAAATCAAAAATCAAAATAAGAAACCAGACTGGCTCTGGAGTCTTTCCTGAGTGTCTAAAGTCTCTTCAGCTCTGATCTCTAATCCCTCCCCTTTGCTCTCACTATAGGCAGATAGATTTACTCATAGATGGGGTCAGTTCCTTTGGCCTGCTGCCAGAGAGGTCTGCCACACAGGACTGAGTTGTCTGTGTCTGATTCAGCATAAGGGAGTGGCTTCTGTGTCCTGTTTTGGCAATGTTACCTTAGAAACAAGGTGGAGGCTGCTCAGAGATGGATGAGGCAATGTGAATCTCTGCTTGGAAAATGGCTGCAGTGGGTGGCTCCTCTTTCACCAATCCTTTCTCTTGACTCGTCGCTTCTCTCAACTCGTCCAGATTTGTAGATGATACACTATGATGGGCGATGATGTATGTCCAGTGTCAGGCACTGGGAACCAGTGATATGGCTGGGTGCTGCATTTGGTGTTCCACTGGTGGTTTGGGGTGGAGGAGGGAGCCGGGAATTCCCCAGGGCAGGAGTCAAGAGCCACAGTGTTAGCAGCTGTTCAGCACCTGGTAGCAAACAGCAGTAGTGCTTTGTGGAGGCAGTAGTGCTTTGTGGAGGCTGTAGTGTTACAGAGGCTGTTTGCTGCGTGGGACTGGCTATAGCAGCCACCTGCCATGTAGGCAGCAGCTGCAGGGGCATGTGAAACTGACTTTAGGAGTCACCTTTGGTAGTTCAGTTCGTCCTGTTGCTATCTTCTGTTTCATCAGCCTGAAATATTTATTCTTAAGAAACCATATAAAGTGGCATCTAATATTGCATAATATGGGTTCCAGGAAATAAAATTAAGCAAACTTGTCAGAGGGCTCACAACCCAAATACAGTACAGTATTCAGTGTAAAAGATGCTTGGTATTCAACAGAGTTGTAAGTCCAACAAGGACTCCCTATATGATGCCCTGAGGTTATATTATCAAATTTGAAGGATCCTAAAAATGTTAAGCCTTTTGTCCCTAGAGCCACAACAGAATAAATCCCCAGAAAATTTCTCACAAATAGACAGAAATCATGAGAAAAGCCACCAGTTCATAGAATCTTAAGGAAAAGTAAATCCTTTTCAGATGTAACTTTTATAGAGGAATCCCTGGCACCAATGGACTTCCATCCAGAGCATCCAGAAGATTATGATAATCCTGGGAGGAGGGATATATATGCAGCAAGACTGATAATAACTAGAAAAAAAGTTCCAGTTTATAACCATCAGGACATCAATGAGGACAGAGAACACGCAAGAACAGAATTACAAAGATTAAAACAGATTTTCCAAAGACAGACCACAGATACAGACTGGCTCCTCCAACTGTATGATAGTGGAGCAAATATCATATGAAAATTGCATTGGATCACTATTCTAGCAGAAAAGCCATCACTAAGTCATAAATGATTAGCACTAACACCAAATCACCCATGATGTGTGCGATTCCTCTGGGCTGGATCACATTAGCCCGGAGATCTGCTTAGACTCAATAAAATTTAGAAATGCACTCAAATGAAATGATTTAACATGGGCACAAAGAAATACAAGGAAACCAGCATTTAAGAAATGGCATATGATAGATACAACTGAAATGCCACTCCACTTGAAATTCCACCTATAAATGAAATTAAGAAAGCATTTCTATTAGGAGCACAGCCTCACCTGAAGGGCTTCTATGTGAATGCTCTTTCAGCCTGAAGAACACCATGCAAGATATACTAGATACATGTAAACTTTCTGCAGAATTAACAGAAATTCATACAGTAGTGTTCATGGCAAACTTAATACAAATACCAGGAGATAAACTCAGGAAGGAACCATAATTCTTTACAGTCAATACACAAGACTCAAAATTCTTTAAAAATAGACCTTGGACACATTGGCAAAATAAACCAAGGCAGATAAATTGGTGACCCAGACAAAATAATTGACAATCTAAGCAAAATAAGTGGAAACCAAGGACACAAGGACCAAACTGTAACAGGGCCATCCAAGGCCATCAGCAAGATAGCAAAATAATGTGCAAACACTCTCTCAAAGTCCAAGACCCAAGCCACAATTTCAAAAACAACAACAACAACAGAAAAATTTTACAAAAAAATTTTCTAAAAAAACTAGAACTCTCCTGGGTGTGGGCTACAGCACTCAAACCTAGGGGTAACAGACCATATGTACAGTTGGCTCTACACACTAAGAAATATACACATACATACACATTTCTTTTTAGACACTAGATTACAAATAAGCCTTCTTAGCTATAATGCACCACACTCCAGCACAAATGTCCACACTAAGGATCTGGAGGAAATTTAGCCCAAGGCTTACCAATCTCTGCTTCTATACTGGTCTATAAATCTAAACTTCTACCTGACACTTTGTACTGTTCACCTGAATTAGAAAACATTATAGGAATGGATCTGATCCCCAAACTTTTTGACCTATGGTGGCCTATTAAGAAACTGAAAGAACTAAAATTCTCTAACCTAGCGCAAATTAAAATGAAGCCCATAATGCTGCCTATACAATGCCAGGCTATATACACTAAATAATACTCATTATAGGGAGAACATAAAAAACTAGCAGCAAAAATTCTGGAATCCCTCAAGGAAGTTATTATTGTAATTGGCATTTCAAATAAATTTGAAAGTCCAGGATGGCCTATCCTGAAATCAAATGGGAGATATAGACTAACTACAGAAGTTTAAATAAAGTCTTACCTAAAATGCTAGGAGCATTACCATATGGAGAAGTTATTAATAAGATCACTAATTACAGTGGCAAATACTACATCACCATAGACATGTCAGACATGTTCTGTGCCATACCAATAGACCAAGAAAGCTTTTTACTTTTACTTGGAGAGGCAAATAATACCAATCTAAAGGGTTACCACAGGGATATTTACATTGTCCAGTAATAGCTCACTCTATTTTATTATCACACATAGACCAATCAAAATACATATCACTAATAACATCATACATAGATGACATTACAATGGTAAACAATGACCAGGGAAAACATAAACATGAAAAATTCCAATTAATAACAGTTATGAGGGCTACCCCACCACAAACCCTGTAATTGTCTTTTGGAGGGCAGGCCCCTTGTAGTACAGGCTTCCCCTACTAGGGAAGTGTTCTAGGAACCATCATTTTTATCTGGAAGTTTTGAGAAGATGGAATGACAATTTGTGGAAAAACATTCTGAGTTGTGGCAAACAGGTGACTGGTTATTCCACTATGATAACGCATCTGCCCACACTATGCTGAGTGCTAAGCAATTTTTAACCAAAAATGGCATGACCTCCAGGCCCCAACCTCCCTATTCACTCAATCTTGCCCTGAGCACCTTTTTTTGTTTCCCCATATGAAAAAGGTCCTCAAAGGGAAATGTTTTGCTGACGAGGAAGAGGTGAAAGAAAAAAATGACAGAAGCTCTAAAAGTCATCAAAATTAATGAGTTCAAAAACTGTATTGGCAGTGGAAAAAGTGTTCTTGGTAGGTATACTGCATCAAATGAAAGTAGTTTGAAGATGACTGAAACTTTAAATAGGTAAAAGTATAATTCCAGGGTTTTCTGGATCCCCCCCTTGTATGATCACTGGGATGAACAAAACCATAGGCCCAGACACATTTTTAGGAGTTCAGTGGACATCAGAAGGGGAGAAAAATCCTGACCAAAGTGAAAGATAAAAATAAAAGCCCTCGAGGCAATAAACAACCAACAGGAAGTACAAAGACTAATATGTTTATTTGGATACTGGAGACAGAATATACCTTATTTAAACATCATCCTGAAGCTAATATATATGATAATTAGAGAATCCTAAGACTTCACATAGTGACAAGAACACAATCACTTGAAATACTCAAAGACTACACCACATTTTAAACACTGAATCACCCATCTCAAGAGTCACAACTCAGCTTGGAAGTTCTGGTAAGCAATGAAAACGAAACATGGTCATCATAGGGAAAGAAACCAGAAACCTAAATCCTACCAGTTGGATTTTGGACAACAACACTCCCATACTCCTAGCAACACATACAGCCCATATGAAGTCCTCAAAAACACTGAGCCTCTGACTGGCAACAATGATGTTATGGTTAGATGCCATACACCTTTCATTCACTAGATAAAACTGAGTCCCAAACCTGCTCACATGGAAATGATTCATCTAGGGTTCAGATACCAGCCTTAAGAACCAACCTGGTCTCTTCACTCAGGAAGTTCACAAGACTGAAATAGACTTGCTAGAATTTATTCCAAGGAGAGGTATTGCCTATGCCAGTATAGGAAAATGGGGCTCAGCTTTGTCTAATGTCTTTCCTAACATCTGGTTTACAGGCAAATCAGCCTCTGTGACCCGAGGTCAGATTCTGTAGACAGCCGCAGCACTCAGATCCCAGAACCAGACACTCCTGAAGGAATGAGAAACATTATTTTCTGTACAACATGCAGAATTGACTGCGGCTGTATTGGCAGTCAGACACTCAATATAAGAAAAACAAAATAAAATGTAGATTTTCACAGACTCATGGGTGGTCATAAATGGCACAGCCATATGGTCACAGAAATGGAAACAAAATAACTTAAAAATCGATGGTAAAGATATATGGTCCAAATCATAGCCATTGACACATAAAGCATACCCAAAGGAAAACTACACAGAATTCCTAACAACTCATGGAGACGTTCAACACCACCTCTACAGCTCAGGGGTAAATTAGATGAGAAATGGGAGACAGCACAAGTACACTCCATAACTATGCTAAAACAGGGAGATGACTTTAAAATTAAGGTATCAGAAGCAGCCTACATTCCAGACACTCCTACAGTTACATAAGCAAAAAGAACATTTAGGTACACCTTCACTATAAAAATGGCTATCAGAAAGAAATTAAAAGGTGACATGGCACCAAATAAAAGCCACCACTAATTGCAAGCAATGTAAACTAAGTCACACAATACTAAACCCACAGTTGCATGCAAAACCAATGCCTTTAACTTCTGCTTAAAAACTGATTATAAATGACTATTTTATCTCAATAGCAATGATGGACACACACACACACACACAGACAGACACACACACACACACATACACACATACAGAGACTGGCATAGCAACAGCAGCTAGCCACCCATGTGCCAAATATACCAATTCAGCCATAGAAAATTGGGCAGCTTACTATGGAGCCCCTAAATTAAAAGAAAACTATTAGTGAACTCATTTTACATCAAGGACTATACAAGCACTGGCAGATCAATGGGACGTATGAATAAATTTCCACCAACCCTATCATCCCACAGCAACAGGATATGCAGAGATTTAGTGGATTACTCAAAAGAGAACTAAAAACCTGAGACAAAATGAGCACATTCCAACAAGCTCTTAACCAGAAATGTTTTGATTCAAATTAAACAAAAGTCTCCATAAGAACAACCCTCAGTCTTACTTTAATCAATGAACCATGACAATCATAAAAGTTAAGGAAGAAAATGATACAAATATTATACCTTACAATGTGAACACTAGACTAAATGACACTGCCTCCCAAAAGGACATTATAGTTAATGGACAGGGAAACACTTGTCGGACTACAGGTAATAAAAGCGTTACTGTTACACAAAATCTCCAATTTCTCTCTAGACCTAGGCCTGTTGCCATACTTACTGCAACACTGGTACCACACTACTTTCTTCTAGTCACTGCATTAATATTTTCCATAAACATAATTGAAACTTCATTTCAATTCGATTTTACTTGCCACTAACCTGATATTTTTAGGTTCAACATCACTTCTAGTCATCGATTAAATAATTTATTTAAGACAACATGGCTACAAATTTGTGCAATCTCTCAACTGGTCTTATTACCTTTCTCATTGGCATCATACTAGCTAACATAGAAACTTTACTGTCTTGTTATTACTTATATTACCATCAGAGAGATTGTAGCCAGATGCACCAGAGCAACACAAACACACACATCCCTCACAGGAGACAAATTACAAATTATACCATCTGCTTGCTAAGCATAGTATTTGATTAATAATTTGCAGATTGACAGCTGTAGCACATGCCAGCGTATGGACTTCACTTCTCCAAGATCACCTTTAGCCTCTCCAAAATCGCCACCATCCCTGTATGTTTTGCCTTTATCACCTTCCTCTTCATCCCTGGCTTCCTCCTTGCAATCTGGAGTCTTCAGAACCACCTCACCAGATTTACTTGATGAATTAGCTATAGCATAATGGCCTGATCATGTAGGCCCAGAATGGAATGTCAGCCCAGATCTGGTAGAACCTAGGCACCACAAGTTGTTTTCTGCACCTCATATTTGAACTAAATGTAGTGTCAGGAACCATTCAAGGCTTAGCTGAACATACAACAAACCCCAAGAACTGTGGTGATCTGACTTGGCCACCAACCTATTTATTATATCAGTTGTAATGCTAAACTGCTTAATAAGAGAGGAAAAAACCCAGATAACTACTTTACTTTGTTTGATATACCCCACCTTAACTCCACAGACGTACAGTTGCTAGAAGCAACCCTCTATCATTGTTGTTAAATAAGTGTTGAAGGTGAAATTTACCCAGAGTATTACATCTCAATTCGTTTGCAGTGTTATGTTTAATGTTTACATATCGGATAATCAGCATCAAACATAGAATTGAAATGAAATAGATTCAAATATTTTAGGAGATATAGAAGGATTATAATACTTCTATAGTAGTATAGTAAGATACTATTACTACTTCTATTATGACTACTACTACTCCTAAAGCAACCATAAAAATTCCTGAGCTTTGAATATACACATATGCAATAATATGTATTTTATGAAAACATATATTTTTAGCAATTGCTAGAAAATCAAGGGACTGGATGGACACCATGGCTTACACCTATAATTCCAGCACTTTGGAAGGTGGAAGGGAGAGGTTTGCCTGAGTCCAGGGGTTCAAGTCCAGCCCAGGAACTTGGTGAGACCTCGACTCTACAATAAGTCAAAACATTAGCTGGGTGTGGTGGTGTGCACCTGTAGTTCTGGCTACTTGAAAGGCTGAGACGGAAGGAAGATCGAGGCTGTGGTGGCCATGACTGTGACTCTGCACTCCAGTCTGAGTGACAGAGTGATACTCTGTCTCAAAACAAAGAAAAAAGAAGAAAAAAAATCAAGGAACTGATAAAAAGACTACTTATAGACTCAGTTACATTGTTTATATTTGTTTGACCTAATACAAAGCCTGAAGAGTTTCTACTCAGACAACCAATCAATGCATTTTTATAGAAGCTTTGTACATATTCCTAAACACACCTTAGAAGACTGCATAAGTGACATGACTAAATGCAACTCACCCAACTAATGTAGCTACAACCACAAGCATCCAATAATACTTCAAACCAATGGACCACACACATAAAAAATAGGGAAATGTTATTAGAAATAAATATATCAATCAAAGGCAATCATTATATAAAAAACAATGTACCAGACCAAACGCCAAACCCAGTGCCACAGACAGAACTATATATTGGAGGATCTAGCAAGAAATAAGTCATGTAGTACTTGGTATGAATTCTGGTACCAACCTGGACCTGAAGGAGTGAAGATTATGATTATAAAGCACATCCCAGGGATGACACCACACCAGACATAGCTACCACACCAACCACTTTATTACATATACCCAAATTTCAGACTTCCACAGGCAAAAGTACTATGTCACTGGGATACCTGTTAGACTATGATATAATAACAGAAGGGAATAAGACACATTATAACTATTTTCTAACTTGCCTGTCTTTTCATTTTTGAAAAGTTTGCCTTCTTTCTCCTTGCTTATCCTATGGTTATTACAACAAAAATAAAAATTATTTGACACAATCACAATTTTTTAATTGAACTAAAAATTCTCACCATAGAATTAGACCGGAAACAAAGGTTACACCCAATAATTTTAACTGACCCTATCATTTTACACACATTACCTTTAAAATACACACTAAAACAACACAAAAGTATATAGCAAGAACTTGTACTGAATATAAGTAAACTTGCTTTCAAGGGCACCAATTAAGTACCACAAATGAGGAACTTCCCATGATAATGTATAGAGTCAAACCTACCCAACAAGACATATATTTTAAGGGACAACCAACATTAATATGCTTCAACCTTAACAAACGTTAGAGCTACATTCATCAACCCACAGGTAAAGAACATTATTCTCTCCCATTTTTCACTCTAAATTAGTTACTAAAAAGGCTACACATACCTAGATCAACAAGTTTCACACATCGAACTGAATCAATGGTGACAGCACTATTCAGAATTTGGCATAATACACACCAAATTCACATTAGTTGGAAAACTTGGCCACAAAATGCAAACTACCTTTAGGCAAAGATTTTATAGAAAATGTAGACAGAGAGGGAGAAGAATATTATGGCTGAGCCAGTCAGACTATGCAAGTCCCAGTGTGAGTGAGTGTATGGAAAATGTTGTGTACATGCCAGTGGGTGAGTGGGCGTGTGAGTGACTGACTGAGTGAGGGCTCAGGAGCAAGTGGAAGGAGCCAGGGCCCTTCTAGTGAAGCAGCTAGTGCTGCAGCTGCTCTGCTTGGTCTCTAGCACTTCCCTGGTCACAAAAGCTTAGTGTCATTTTTTTTAACTGACAACAATTTTCCTTCCAAGAAGTGGGGAGAAACTACTGACTCCAGGATCTGCCTCACCACTGCAGCGCCTGAGGGAATATCCTGAAAACAAACACAAACTTTGGAAGGACAGGACCAGTGCTGAATCTCAGGGACCCCACCCCCACCCTAATTCAGCCATGGGACAAATGGTGTGGCCAGAAAAGAATGGGGAAGACTTCCAAAGAGATCAGTGGGGAGTCTGGGGCTGACACAACCTCCCTCCTCCCAGCAATTCTCTGAACGTCAGACCCACACAGCTGGAGCATGACTGAGAGGGACAAACTGTGGAGCCTGGGCATCATCCACAGTAGGAGAACTCCATTACAAGATAGGCCTTGCTGGGGCACCACCTGTGAGTACATACCTGGGGAAGAGACAATCTGCCACATCCCCACTGGAGGGAATCCCCTTGACCATACCTGATTGGGAGGGGAGGACTGCAGCCCCTCCCATACCCACTTCCCCTCCTCCTTCCCTGGTTTGGACACTGGGGAGAGAGTGAAAAAGGTGGAAGCTCTGAAGGAGATAGCAGAGAAACAGACAGAGGAACAATTACAGAACCTGACACAAGAGGGTAGGTTTAAAAAAATTTTTTTTTAATTTAAAAAAAAAATTTCCCTGCTTGTTAGTTTTTCTTTTCTTTTTTTTTTTTTTTGAGTTGGAGTCTCACTCAGTCGCCCAGACTGGAGTGCAGTGGCCGCTCCTGGCCACTGCAGCCTCGACCTGCTGGGCTCCGGTGATCCTTCCGCCTCAGCTTTCTGAGTAGCCGGAATTACAGGCGTGCGCTAACACACCCGGCTAATTTTTTGATTTATTGTAGAGATGAGGTCTTGCTGCCCGGGTGGGTCTCGAACCCGCAGGCTCAGGCAATCCACTCACCTCAGCCTTCCAAAGGCACGGGATTATGGGCTGAGCCACTGAGCCTGGCTAGTTTTTCTTTTTTAAAAAATATATTTTTCCTTTGTGTATGACTGTGTATGTGAGGATTTGATCTGCATCCCCCTTTTTTTCTCTTTTCTTTTTCTTTCTTCTTTTGTTCTTTGTTTTCTGTTTATGTGTATATGTGAATGACTGAATGCTCATCTTTCAGGTTTTTTTTTTGCTTTTTTTGTTGTTAGTTTGTTTTTGCTCTTTTGTTCTTCTCTTTTTTATTTTTTATTTTAAGGTGTGTGTCAATATATGTGTGTGGGTTCAATCTGAATTCCTTTTTTATTTGTCCTGGGCTTTCTGTTTTTCTTCTCCATTCATTTTGTGCTAGGCATGTGTGTGTGTGCTTAGTTTTCCTAATTTTTTGTTGTTGTTTGTTTATTTCACTTTGTTGTTATTCCAGTTTGTTTTGGGGTGTGTGTGTTTTTGGTTGTTTTTTTGCTTTGGTATCTGCTTTCATTGTTCTGTGGTTTCTTTCTTTTTAATTCTTATCCATCTTATTTCATTCTATTTTTCTCTGTGCTCCTCATGGCTGTCACTGTATCTTGGACTCAGGGGGGTACACACACATACCCACTGCATCATCATATAGAATGGTGGTAGAGAGTGGGTCTTGGGGAACACATACCATAATCAGTGAACACTGTGATTTGCAAGTAGTTTCTGAATCATAGCTCCTCAACCCCTATCTTATTTGACTTTCAAAACTACAAGAGACAGCAAAGCTTCCTACCCACCATCCTGTTTCAAAATAGAACAAATCTAGAGCCCGGATCAGGGAAGAATAGAGGGCAGAGCAAACATCAGAAGGGAAAGCCCCTCCCACTGACACTGAATAGCAGGGGGTCCCTGGTAGGAAAGATGGCATTGGCGATTAAACTGAAGGGATAACTATTAAAAGAAAGAAAGATGGAGGGATAGATATAAAGAGAAGGAAAGAAAGGGAGGAGAAAGAAAGAGACTGGACTCTGTCTAGTGCAGAAGCCGTTTTATGGGACAAACCATAAGCCTTTTATCCTAAATTTTCACAGGTTAAATCACAAGACTTTCATGTGAACACAAAGCCAGGTGCATGAGGGACGTTCCCCCACCCACCAGGTGTTTCCTCAAGCATGAGGAAGGACAATCCCAATTAAATCACAAGACTTTTACGTGAACACAAAGCCAGGTGGATGAGGGGCATTCCCCCACCCACCAGGTGTTTCCTCAAGCATGAGGAAGGACAATCCCCAAATTATCTCACTGTACCTTATGCTTGGTTAATGTTCCTCAAAAGCAATACAATTCTAACATCATAATATTCTAATAATCAATAACTTCTAAAGCTTATGCATACACAACATATAATGACTAACTTAAATCCTAATACCTTTCTATTCTGTGCTAATTCTACCTACACTATAGAAACTCTTAATTATAGCCCAAACCAGTTGCTAAAGAATGTGGCCCAGTCCAAAGATCATGCTGGGCTGTTTCTAGGAACAATTGATTATAATCTCTTAACAAAATGGCTATTCTAAAATCCTGTATATCTATCTTAACTTCTATAAAACTTTCTAATTCCTAATCCTAATATATAAAGCTGGTCATCAGCAATAATGCTAAAATAAAACCCAAATATAAATTGTACTAAAGCCAAAATTGCAAATGTAGAAAATGGGAACAATGAAATTTCTAAAGTTAGCTGTATCCTTATTAAACTTCAAAATATCATGTTTGATCATGCTTGAACTAACTAACATAATTCCCTGGTGTTAGCATGACCTATTCTACAATACTTTCTATGAATAAAATAAATTCAGTTTCTATAATAAGTAGAAAAACCCTACACTAATTGTAGCTAAAACCGGTTTAAAAGAATGCAGCCCAGTCCAAAGTATGCGCTAGGCCTTAGGAATGTGGCCCAGCCCAAAGTTCGTGCTGGGCCATTTATGGTAACTCTAGATAATCATCTATACCATCTAAAGCTGAAAACAGCTCTCCATATGTATATACTAATTCTACAAATATACTTTAAAATCTTATAAAGAAGATTGTACCATATTAAAGTCTCCCAAATGTGACCTGACTTTGAATTATATCTAATACCTAAACCGAAACCACAGTTCATGGGAAACAGGAACAATACGTTTCTAGAGTTAGCCATGCCTGTCACAGTCATAGAGACTTCAGCTTAGGTCAGCAGAGTTCCTTTTGGCTAAGTGTGCCAAATAGAAAAATGTAGGAGGGAATGGGATCAACAGCTCCCGAACACATCCTAGTGGTCTTGGGGTCCACGGCCCTCCCTCATCCCTAATGCTCAGTGGGCCTCCGTGGCCAGCTTCCAACACCAAAGGAAGACCACAGGTAATGAATCTTCTTGCCGGGATTGTGAATGATTGCATGCTCCTTGGAATTCTGTATGTTTTGCTGCTCACTTTGTTGTTTACATTTAACATATGTTGAGAAATTATAACTCTATACATTTTTGCAAGGTAGATCAAAACAATTCACCACCACACACACATTGGTTAAAAATATGAACATGGGTAACCACGTTGGGTCCCCTCCCATTATGGAAGCTTTTCTGTCCTCTCAATAAATCTTGCTTTCTCACTAACCCCCTACCCCCCCAAAAACAAGAATATGAACATTATCAGAACCCAAGAATCACTTCACAACTCTCTCTTTTAGTCGCTGTTTACCTGGATTTATATCACCAGAATATAAGTACTCTGTGGAAGTATTTACATTTTTAAAAGTTGTATTGAAGTATAATTTGTATGCCATAAAGTTCACCCATTGTTTTAAAGTATATTTATGGAGTTATATGTGCTCCCATACCTGATATATGTAACAATTTGTGTCTGGCTTCTTCTGAAGAAATTGGTGAGACTCATCTGTTTCATCTTGTTAGCAGGAGTTTGTTCTAGTTGCTGCATAGTTTTCCAGTGTATAAATATGCTCAGTTTGGCTTTCTTTTGGCTGGAACCACCATCTTCCAGTAATTTGCCAAAATGACAAACACAAAGGGAAAGAGGAGGGGTACCCAGTACATGTTGTCCAAGCCATTTAGAAAGTATGGAGTTGTTCCTTTGGCCACATACATGCAACTCTACAAGAAAGGTGATATGGCAGACATCAAGAGAATGGGTACTCTTCAGAAAGGAATGCCTCACATGTTACCATGGCAAGATGGGAAGAAACTAGATTGGTAGCATGCTGTCAGCATTGTTGTTAACAATAAGCCAAGGTTAAGAGTCTTTCTAAAGGAATTAATGTGCATATTGAGCATGTTAAGCACTCTAAGAATCAAGATAGCATTCTGAAACACATGAAGGAAAATGACTACAAAAAGAAGGAAGCCAAGGAGAAAGGCACCTAGGTTCAGCTGAAGCACCAGCCTGACCTACCCAGAGATGCACACTTTGTGAGAACCAATGAAAAGGAGCCTGAGCTGCTGGGACCTATTACCTATGAATTCATGGCTTAATAGATGTAAAAAAATAAAATATTCCAAACCATAGTATGTATATATATGCTCAATTTTTTCAACCAAATGGGTTTGAAAACTTGTTTAAAGACATATTTTACAAATAGCATTGCCATGAACATTATTTTATATGTTTTTGGTGCACAAGTACACATTTCTTGTTAGATATGTCAAAGAGCTATAATTTCTGTACATATGTTTAATGTAAACAACAAAGTGTGTAATAAGACATACAGAATTCCAAGGAGAATTCAACCATTCATAATCCTGGCAGGAAGAGTCTATATAAGAGTGTAGTGGCACAAGCACAGTTCATGGCAGTCTCAACATTCTGGGTTCAGGTGATCCTTTCAGAGACCTCAACCAGTAACTTGGACTACAGGCATGTGCCACCATGCCTGGTTAATTTTTGTATTTTTTTGAGTATATGAGGCTTCGCTATGCTGTCCTGGCAGGTCTCAAGCTTCTGGGCTCAAGCGATCTTCCCGCCTCAGCCTCTCAAAGTACTGTGATTACAGACGTGAGCCACCATGCCTGACCCAGAAGGCTGGAATTCTGTCTAAGAAGAATTCCATGAGTTCCCTTGAGGTCAGACCCTAGGAAATGTGTGGTGGGAGGAGAAATGCCATATACCTTGCCTCTCATCCTTAGGAATCAGTCATCTTATAATCTCTGCTCATTAAGGATTTTATCTTCCTTGGGAAAGACATGACAGTACTGTACAATTTTGGCTAATGAGGAACTCTGAAAATTGAGCTCCCAGGGGCCATAGAAACTGCAAATAGTCTACCTGTGGCCTCTCTATTCAACAGCCCTGCTCAGGTCAGGAAATGTCACACTTGAGTCTCCCTCCAGAGATGATCCCTCTTTCCCAAGAGCGTGTTGCCTCACTTAGTCCATCTGCCCTTCCTGGGGACAAATTTCCCATCTTCATCTTTCAATAGTCAAAGAAAAAGGGAAGAATTCCTCACAGATGTCTTCAAGGTCATCTGAAGTGCACCCAATAAATATTGTGAGAAATTGAACAGATTTTTTTTAACTGTCTGGAGGACAACCATGAGGTAAGATAAAATTCAGTGGAATTAAATTATAGGTGAGATTTCAAACTAATATGTGATCCCTTGATTGACATATTGATTTTCCCCTTTTCAGACAATTTGCAACCAGCCTTCATTATTTTCAATTCTTCCTCTGTCTTTTAAATCCCAGGTTGTCTTTCCACACCTGAGTATGGATTAGTCCCTTCAAAAAGTATCTTACAATTCTTTGGGTTCCCTTTTTTTGGCTGCATATGGGGTTCTGGTGGGGGTGAGTTTGGCTTTTCAACCTTCCCATTTCTGCTTTCAGATTTCATTTTTAGACAACTTAAGTCTCGTCCCCATCTCTTGACTGTGAGGAATCTAGGAGAAGAAGTTGGCACCCCTGTGGACCCTCAAGTCTACCTTCCTAGTAGTCTTTCTGTTTCTCTTTTGAAACTCCAAACCAAAGCATGATGAAATATTTTAGGTAAACAGTGAGCAGTAAAATAAACTGCCACAAAATCACCTTCCAGAATTATTTAGTGCTGACATATTGCTGAATCAGCCTCAGGCATCTTTTAAAAATAATAAAGCACTACACATATACATGAAGTCCATTTTATTCTTGTTTATTCTTCTCCTTTCTTTCCCGAGGTCACCACGCTGGAATTTGATGGGCATTTGCCAGGCTTAGTTTGACACTATTACTACGTGTGAATACAGTATAGGGAAAAAGTTACAAACCCAAATGTTCACTGATATGAGAACAGATGTTAGAATAAACAAGAGTTACTTGTATCAGTATTGATAAACATAGAAAGTCCCAAAAAATAAAGTTGCAGATTTAGATAGATATATGATACCATGTACAGCAAATATCAACATGAAATATAGAATGTTATATAAAAGATAGAATGTTTATGGATACATCAGAATGTAAACAAAATGCTCCAAGGAATGACACAGGCAAAGATCAATATCATATTTTCCCTGGGGAGGGAAGATCAGGATTGAGATGGACCTGCAGGAAGATATGCATTGTTTTATTTTTTTTAAGTGAAGCAAATTCAAATTCAATATTTGAATTTGAGTTTCATCATGCTAGGTGGTGACTTTAAGCCCTTCATGGCCACCTTTGTATTTTTCAGGATGCTTGAAATGTAGCATTTTAAAAATAAACAATTGTTAATTATCTTAAGGAGCATTTACAATTCTGTTATATAACTGGCGTTTCTCTTGTAACATTTTGTCAGTTTAATTGTATACAACTAGAACTATTTTAAACATGTTCATTTTTAACATCCAAACATTTATTATGATGAGATAGTATTAAAATCATTTAACCTTTGTTTTTCAATTTCAGTTATTTTATTTTATTTTTGAGCTGGGGTCTCACTCTATCAGCCAGGCCAGAGTTCAGTGGCATAACCACGGCTCACGACACAACAGCCTCAACCTCCTGGGTTTAGGTGATCCTCCCATCTAAGCTTCCTATTTAGCTGGCACTACAGGCATGAGCCATTTGCCCACTGGTGGCCCCTTCACACTTTCAGAATTTTAGTAGAGATGAGGCCTTGCTATGTTGCCTAGGCTGATCTCAAATTCCTGTACTCAAGCAATCCTCTCACCTCAGCCTCCCAAAGTGCTGGGATTACAGGCATCAGCTACTGTGACTGGCCCTAACATTCTTTAAATAGTATTAAAGTAACATGGCACAACCTGCTTCCATACTGATGTTTTTAAGTGCTTTCTTCTCTCTACTTCATTATACTAAGATAGCTTCCACTGGGAGCCTGAGTACATCTCTGCTACCCAGTTCTGAGTCACCATTCTTAGGACTTTTTTTTTCTTCTCCATTTCTCCTTCTTCTTCTTCTTCTTCTTCACCCTGTCTCATCTTCAACTTCCCTCTGAGGCATTAAAAATTGGTCATAGCTAAAGCCAAAAATGATAGAAAAACTGTTACAGGGTGCCATATGATGAGCATTGAGCTTGGCGCTTTTTGTCTGTTCATTTTTCATGCTGGCAACACACCTGTACATTTTATAACAATTCCCATCATACAAATGAGAAAATGGAATCCGCTTAGAGAGAGGTTCCAGTGACCCTCCTATGTCATAACTGGGAGACTTGTGACTGAACTAATGAATGTATGAGTCCAAGTTTTATGCTTAAGTGGTTGGTGCCTTTTTAAAATTTTCTTTCTTTTTATTTTTTGAGTTAGTCTCACTCTGTCACCCAGGCTGGAGTGCAGTGTCACAGTCACAGTCACTGTAGCTTTGACCTGCTGGGCTCAGGCAATCCTTCCACCTCAGCCTTTAAAGCTGGTGGAACTAACAGACATGCACCACCATATTGGCTAATTTTTTTATTTTTGTAGAGATTAGGTCTCACTATGTTGCCTAGGCTGGACTTGAACTCTTGAGCTCAAGGAATCTTCCTGCTCAGTCTCCCAAAGTGCTGGGATTACAGATGTGAGCTACTGTACCTGGCCTGGCTGATACTTTTAAGATCACTTTATCCAGGGATAATTGACTCTTTCTCAGGGCCTGAAGTTGGGAAACAAAGGGCTCAGATGAGGTGGGTTTACTGCACTATACAATGGTTTATGTGCTGTGATTCTATGATATATTTGCTCCAACTCCAGAGTCATCATTACAGAAAATTCTTAATTCATTAAATCACAGGCACAGCAGGCAGGTATTTTGATACTGCCAGTATGTATGTGCCAACTCCTTATTTCTTTTTCTAGGAGGTGGAGGACGCTCTAGGGTGAATTTCTCAGGATACTGGTAGGCCTGAGGGGATGGGAAATGGATGGAGCTGTACACACAGTACCCTCAGGAACCAGTGCTAAGGAACAGTGCTCACCTGAGCCAGGGGCTGAGCTAGAAATAATAGGAAGAAGGGTCTAATCTATGGCTTGTTCTTACCATTTCTTTTCTCATATTATCTGTGACACAAATGAGAGACATGAGTAAAGACAAATAAAAATGGGGAGGGGTCTATGCTACTGAATAAAAAGGGATTAATTTTTATTTTCACAAGCTGCAGTGAGAAAAGGAAAATGAAAAAATAAAAATAAATATAAAAAAGAGAGGGAAAATGGTGTTGGCAGAAGACACCAATGAGGTATCTATGGGAGGAGTTAGAAGGGCAGACCAGGCATGATGACTCATGCCTATGGTCCTAGCATTTTGGGAGGCTGAGACAGGAGAACTGTTTGAGGCCAGAAACAGTGAGACTGGGCTGGGCAAAGAGTGAGACCCTGGCTCTACAAAAATGAATGTAGCCATAGGCGGTGGCAAGCTTCCACAGTCCCACCTACTCAGGAAGTTGAAGGGGGAGGATCACTTGAGCCCAGGAGTTCAAGGCTCCAGTGAGCTGTGATCATGCTTCTGCCTTGCCACCTGGGCCACAGAGTAAGACCCCGCCTCTAAAATAAAAACAAGAAAGAAAGAAAAGGGAGAATGAGATCTATCTAGGCTATAGATCTATCTAGGTAGATCAATTGTAATGACTCCCATTAGCACTTGAATATTTCTGCAATTAATTATCCAACCGCACTCCTACATTTTTAATCTCCATTCACATGGGCAAAGACTTTTCAGCAGAAAGGACCATGTGTGTTTATTTTAGAAATTACCAATGGGGAAGACATAAGGAACTTCCAGAACTGAGTGTCTTATCCTTTCTCCCAAACATAAAGATAATGCTAGGTGAAAATTTCTGAGGTTTTAATTACATGTACTATGCTAAGTACTTTCCAGTTATTATTGCAAGTTTCATCATTATAATGAAAATATATGAGGGGAGATCAAAAAATTAAAAACCCAGAATATATTTATTAAAAAATCGTGTATTTATTCTTACTTGTTTAAACTTCAGTCACCTTCAAAGTTCTCTCCATTTGATGCAATACACCCAACAAGATGCTTTTTCCACAGCTCAGAACAGTTTTTGAACTCATCTATTTTGATGCCTTTCAGTGCTTCTGCCATTTTTGTTTCACTTCTTCCACATAGGCAAAATGTTTCCCTTTTTTCATTTTTCATTTTTCATCTTGGGAAATAAAAAAACAGTCCCTGGGGGTGAGATTGGGTGAATAGGGAGAGTGGGGCATGGGGCTCATGCCACTTTTGGTCAAAAACTCCTGAACACTCAGCATCGAGTGGGCAGGTGTGTTATCATGGTGGCAGAGCCAGTCACCAGTTTGCCACAGCTTGGGACGTTTCTTCCACAAACCCTGACGCAACCTTCTCAAAACTCGCAGGTAAAAACTTTGGTTGACCTTTTGATCCAGAGGAATAAATTCTGAGCATACTATAAGGGTCCCACCCTCCAAAAAATAATTCTGTTTTTCTCCCCCATCCCCTACAAAATGTGTATTTGCTTCAAATTTCTCTTCTATCCCTCTAACAGTCTTTCTGGGATCTTGCCTGTTAAATGGCATGGATATCAGGGATAATTAAGACTTCTATTCCCTCTAGGACTCTGAAGATGACACATTTAAAAATTACTGTGTTTTTATTTGCTTTGGACTCTCTCTGTATTCTTTTTCATCATTCTGTCATGTGTGTGTGTTTGTGTGTGTGTGTGCATTTTATATATATATATATATATATATATATATATATATATATATATATAAATTGCTTCACCTAGCTTCAGATAATAACATTTTAGCTTTTTTTTTTTTTTTTTTGGAATTAATGTCTCACTCTGTCTCCCAGGCTGGAGGGCAACGGCGCAATCACGTTTCACTGTAACCTCAACATCCTGGGCTCATGCACTCCTTTCACTTTGGTTTCCCGAGTAGCTGAGGCTATTGGCATGCACCACCATGCCTGGATAATTTTTTTTTTTGTAGAGACGAGATCTCACTATGTTGCCCAGACTGGTCTCGAACTCCTGGCCTCAAGCAATCCTCCTGTCTTGGTCTCTCAAGGTGCTAGGATTATAGGCATGAGCCACCGTACATGGCTCAAATGCATTTAAAATCAAGGAGTTCAGTCATGCATAGTGGTTCATACCTGTAATCCCAGCATTTTGGAGGACTGAGGCAGGAATATTTCTTTAGGCCAGGCTGGGCAACACAGTGAGATCCTGTCTCTAATTTAAAAAAAAATTAAAATTAAATCCAGAACTTCATGATGATATAATTATCGTCTTTAGGTGCTGCTTAAAACCAATTTATTACTTTTTAAAGAGATGAATGCAGTAACTAAGGTGTAATCTGCCATTTTTATAAAAACTCTACCTCATGACTGGGCATGACTGTCTGTAATGTCAGTACTTTGAGAGGCTGAGGCAGGAAGATTCCTTCAGGCTAGAAGTTCAAGACCAGCCTGGGCAACAGAGTGAGACCCTATTTCTAAAAAAATAAAGAAAATAACTCTGCCTCAAAGTGACTACCTGTTTGGTTATGAAATTGTGAAGGCTATGTTCTGGGATACAGTTTTGGTGCTACAAGAACAGAGTTGAGTCCTTGACTCAACTTGGAGGGAAAGAAGGGAAATTTGAAGAAAATACACATTTTGGGGAGGAGAAAAGCGGAATTATCTTTTGGAGGGCGGACCCCTTATAGTATACTCAGAATTTGTTCCTCTGGATCAAAAGGTCAACCAAAGTTTTAACTACCTGTTTTGGATGTTCCTCTTTATGGAAATATTTCAACCAATAAATAAAGAATCAGAATGTAAGCATTTTGTAATTCTCAATAAATTAGTAGACCCAGGCAATCATCACAAAATAAAGAAGAAAAGCAGACGTTATAGCATGTGTTTCCTTATCAAAATATGTAAGGATACTTATCCCCCCTCAAAAAAATTAAGCCTAAATCTAATCAAACTTCTAGGTCAGAGGTGGGTTTTGGTAAAGAGAGAGAACAGTTTAGGTTTTACATGGCATAGTGCTGCTGTGACATGAGTTCAACTCTGTTCTTATGGCACCAAAGCAGCTATGAGAGATGCTTAAATAAGTGGTATTCCAATCAAATTTTACTTACACAAACAAGCAGCAGGAAGAATTTGACCCCATACTTTATTTTCCCAAACTGCATCCCAGAACATAGCGTTCACAATTTCACAGTAGAATTTGTATTTACTTGAAGGCATGCCAAGGGAGAGGATCCTATTTTATTTTGTTGTTGTTGTTGTTTGAGCCAGAGTCTCACTGTCTCATGGTCACCTGCAGCCTCCATCTCCTGGGCTCAGATAATCTTTCCATCTCAGCCTCCTGAGCAGCTGGGGCTGCAGGTGTTTTCCATCACACCGGGCTAATTTATTTATTTATTTTTTGTAGAGATGAGGTCTCACTATGTTGTCCAGGCTGGTCTCGAACTCCTGGGCTCAAGCAATCCTCCCACTTCCAAAGTGCAGGGATTACAGGCATGAGCCACTGCACTGGGTTTTTTTCTATTTTCTGCTCTGTTAGTAAGTACCTCTACTTGACAAAGAATAGGCAGAAATGGAAAAGATGGGAGTGGACTCCTTGGGGGAGAAGTGTTGACAGGAACAAAAAACAAGCAAAGGAAGGAGGAGAAATAGAAGCAGGAGAAGAGATATGTAGCTGGTTTGGTTTCACAATATAAACAAGATTAAGGAGGTTTCTCTTAAATTTTGTTTCTTACCACTCCTATCTTTTCTATCAGGCCTATCAACAACATGAAATCAGGAAACCTCTCTGGGACTGCAGAATTTCTTCTCCTGGGATTGTTGGGGGAGCCAAGGTTAGAGTCCACCCTCTTTGGGCTGTTCCTGTTCATGTACCTGGTCACGGTACTTGGAAACCTGCTCATCATCCTGGCCATCTTCTCTGACTCCCACCTCCACACCCCCATGTACTTCTTCCTCTCCAACCTGTCCTTGGTTGACATCTGTTTTGCCTCTACCACCACCCCAAGATGCTGCTGAACATCCGGACACAGAGTAAACCCATCAGTTACACAGGCTGCCTCACCCAGGTCTGCTTTGTCCTGGTTTTTGCTGGATTGGAAAATGGAATTCTGGTCATGATGGCCTACGACCGATTTGTGGCCATCTGTCACCCACTGTGGTACAATGTTATCATGAACCCCAAACTCTGTAGGCTGTTTGTTCTTCTGTCCTTGTTCATTAGTGTTCTTCATGTTCTGCTACATACTTTGATGGCAATACAACTGACCTTCTGCACACATCTGGAAATTCCTCACTTTTTTGGTGAACTAGCTCATATCCTCAACTTGCCTGTTCTGATACCCTCATCAATAACATCCTGGTGTATTTAGTGACCAGTCTGTTGGGTGTGGTTCCTCTTACCAGGATAATTTCCTCTTATACTCAAATTGTCTCCCATCAGCTGGTGGAAGTTATAAAGCTTTCTCCATCTGTGGGTTGCACTTAATTGTTGTTTCCTTTTCTATGGGACTGGTTTTGGGGTACACCTTAGTTCTGCAGCTACTCACTCCTCCAGGAAGAGTGCAATAGCATCAGTGATGTACAACATGGTCACTCCAATGATGAACCCTTTTATCTACAGTCTGAGGAACAAGAATATGTTGGGGGCTTTGAGGAAACTCATCTCTAGATCATCTTTCTGTTGATGTCTCAGTTGCATTGGGCTTACACTGCTGGAGGATGCCGGAAAGAAAGAAATCCTGAGAGATCCAGAAAGCCTGTCCAATGTCTTTGAATACACAAGACCAGAGATCAGATGGCTCAGGGTGATAATTTTGGAACCAGACTACCTGGATTTGAATTAGTTTTGCTTTTCTTAACTGATGCATAATAGGTGTACATAATTTCAGAGTGCGTGTGATAATTTAATATATTCATATAAGGTGTAAAGGCAAGTTGCTATACTTTGAATATTTATCACCTTAAATATTTGTCTTTTCTTTATGCTAGAACCATTTCAGTTCTTCTGTTCTAGCTACTTTGAAACATACAACAGATGACTGTAAACTAAAGTCACTCTACTGATCTATTTAACACTAGGTCTTATATCTTCTGTCAAACCAAATATTTATAGCCATTAATCAATTTCTCTTCATTCACCCCCTCCCCCAGATTTGAATTCTAACTCTGCTGTGCCATAGCTCTGTGGCTTTTAACAATTAATTTCAACTCTCTAAGCTCAGTTTTCTCATCTTTAAAGTTGACACAATTAGATAAGTTCATATACTTCAGTAGATTTCAACTATTCAACAATATCAGAGAGGATGCTTTCAGCGTAATAAGGCAAAAGTCTCAACTCAAATAAAGCCAAATGATGACAACAATTATCTTTCTTTTTTATTTTATTTTATTTTATGTTTTAGTCAGGATCTCACTCTGTCACCCAGATTGGAGTGCAGTGGCATGATCACAGCACACTACAGTCTTGACCTACTGGGCACAAGCAATCCTCCTACCTCAGTCTCACAAAGTGCTGGGATTACAGACACACACCACCATGCCCAGCTAATTTTCTGGTTTATTGTAGAGACAAGGTCTTGCTATATTATTCAGGCTGATCTCAAACTACTGGACTCAAGTGATCCTCCTGCCTTGGATTCCCAATTGCTGGGATTACAGGCATGAGCCACCACATCTGGCTGCATCATCTTTCTTAATAAAGAGTTTAGAGATAGGGTAAGTCCAGGCACAGAATTGCAGGGCATTTTACTCCTCCATTCCCCGACTTCTTCTAAGGCTCCTTCCCACCACACACACAACTGATGATTGTTGATGGCTGCAGCCATACAGCAATATTTCAGCTGGAGGCCATTAATCTTAGTGAATTAACACAGAGATAGGAAACCAAATACTGTGAGTCTTCACTATAAGTGGGAGCTGAACACTGGGTACACATGGACATAACGATGGGAACAACAGACTCTAGGGACTCCTAAATGGGGAAGAGGAAGGGGAACAAGGGTTGAAAAACTACCTGTTGGGTACTATGCTCACTATTTGGGAGGTAGGCTCAAAAGAAGCCCAATATACCCAAGTAACACATTGGCACATGTACCACCTGAATCTAAAATATAAAAAGATTTTTAAAAAATAGAAGAGTAACTGCCTTTCCTTGCCTTCTTTGTAATGCGGAGATAATTTTCCAATGTGTCATCCAGAAAGCAATGTTTCCTCATCAGCCTAAAATGAACATGGTACTTAGTTTTCTGTTGTTGTTGAACATTATCACACACTTAGTGGTTTCAAACAACTCTGGCCAGGCATGGTGGCTCATGTCTGTAATCCCAGCATTTTGGAGGCTGAGATGGGAGAATTTCTTAAGCCCAGGAATTTGTGACCAGCCTGGATAACAGAGTGAGACCTCATCTCTACAAAACATTAAAAAAATTTGGCTGGGCTTGGTGGCTCCCAGCACTTTGGGAGGCCAAGGAGAGTGGATTGCCTGAGCCTGTGGGTTCAAGACCAGCCTGGGAAACTTGGTGAGACCTCATCTCTACAATAAATAAAAAATTAGCTGGGTGTGGTATCATGCACCTGTAGTTTCGGCTACTTGGAAGGCTGAGGCGGAAGGATTGCTGGAGCCCAGAAGGTCGATGATGTGGTGGCTGTGTGCGTGCTACTGCACTGCAGCTTAGGCGATGGAGTGACTCCAACTCAAAAAAAGTTAGCTGGATATGATGGTGCACACCTGTAGTACCAGCTACTTGGGAGGCTAAGGTGGGAGGATTGCCTGAGCCCAGCAGGTAGAGGCTATAGTAAGCTGAGATGAGGCCACTGCACTCCAGCCTAGGTAACAGAATGAGACTTCATACAGAAAAAGAAAGCGCTCTCTCTCTCTCTCTCTCTCTCTCTCTCTCTTTGTATTCCTTTACAGTCCTAGAGGTCAGAAGTCTAAAATCTGCTTCACTGGGCCAGTGTCAAAGTATTGACACAGCCGATTTTTTGGGAAGCTTTGAGAAGAGAATCAGTTTACTTGATTTTTTTCAGCTTCTAGTGGCCACGTGTATTCTTTGACTTGTTCCTTCTTCTTTCTCCAAAGCATCTCACTCCAACCTGTGCTTCATTTTATTTTATTTCTAAAGGGTTGGGGTCTGGCTTGTCATCCAGACTGGAGTACAGTGACATGATTATAGCTCACTGCAGCCTCCAACTACTGGGCTCAAACAATCCTCCTGCCTCAACCTCCCAAGCTGAATGACAGGCTTGTGCCACCACACCTGACTCAATCTCTGCTTCTCTTGTTACTTTAACTTCCCTTCTGTCATACAATCTTCCCCTTCCTCCCTCATATAAGGCATCACGATTTTATATAAGGTACAGATAATTCATTATCTACCACCTCAAGACCTTATTAGTCATATCTGCAAAACTTCCTTTGCCATAAAACATGATAGCCACAGGTTCTGGGGATAGGACATGGATACATCTGGGGTCATTATTCAGTCTATCACATACTCCTTCCAAAACCAATGACCTGCAGGAAGTTGTTGATTACCACTGGAGGCTTAGACTAAGTTTCTGATTTGGAAAGGCGAGTGCCATCATAATTACCAAAGGTAGCATTATGCCTACTGCTTGTTAATTATTCAGTAAATGTGAGCCAATACCTTTACTCCGTCTATCCTCTGTTTGTTTCCTTCATTTATTCTGTTTTCACTTACTTTAATTTTATTTATTTGTTTACTTATTTAGGGTTGAAATCTCACTCCATCGCCCAGGCTGGAGTGCAGGGGTATGCTCATGGACACCCCACCGACAACCTGCTGGGCTCCAGGAATCTTTCCACCTCAGCCTTCCAAGTAGCTGAAACTACAGGCCTGCACTACCACACCCAGCTAATTTTTTGATTTATTGTAGAGATGAGGGCTTGCCACATTGCCCAGGCTGTTCTCGATCCTGTGGACTCAGGCAATTCCCTCACCTCAGCCTCCCAAAGTGCTGGGATGACAGGCTTGAGCCACCATGCCTGACCTAAGTTTATTTATTTATTTATGAGACAAGGTCTTGCTCTGTCACCCAGACTGAAGTTCAGTGGTGCAATCTTGGCTCACTGCCATTCCCACCCTCTGGGCTCAAGTGATCCTGATCCTCCTTCCTCAACCTCCTGAGTTGCTGCTTTTACCTACTTAAGCTATTAGCTTCCTTAATATCCATAAAGAATTGGTATTGGGAGCCCTCCTCTCCCACAAATACCAAAATTCAAGAATGTTCCATTCCCTGATATAAAATGGTGTAGTATTTGCATATAATCTATGCATATCCTCCCATATACTTTTAAATTTTTTTGCAGTCGTGGTCACACTCTCTTGCCCAGGCTGGAGTGCGGTGGCTCAATCATGGCTCACCACAGCCTTGACCATCTGGGCTCAGGTGATCCTCCCATCTTAGTCTCCTGAATAGCTGGAACCACAGGTGCATGCCACCATGCCTGGCTACTTTTTTGATTTTTGTTTTTGTAGAGATGAGGTCTTGCTATGTTGCCCAGGCTGGTCTGGAACTCCTGGACTCAAGTGATCCTCCCGCCTCAGCCTCTTGAGGAGCTGGGATTACAGGAACGAACCACCAAGCCTGGCAATATTTTTTAAAAAGTTATTTAAACCCACATTTATAAACAATACTTTCACACCAAAAAGTGGTTTCAGACTTCCTGAGATAAGTGATTATATAAAGATGGCTTTGTTTACACTAAAAAGACTGGAATACAATTGGAGAATAATAGTGTGCCCAGGTGTGCAAGATATGTGAAACGAGATAGGCAGACACAGAGGATGGGGTACACCTGGCCTCCCAGGTCACGGAAACAGGCATCCTGAATTTTTCCCTTCCAGAGTCTTGGTCTGTAAGGATTTGAAGTGCCCTGGGATCATAGTGACAATAAAATTCCTTGGCTAATGAGGAGATTTGGCAATTGAGCCTCTGGGGAGGAGCCTACAGGAGCCTGTGACCACTCTTATTAGTTCTTCCCTAGCAAAGAGCACACCTGGGCCTCTTTCCACAGATGATCATTTTTGCTGGGGAGTCAGGGGCCTCACTCAGTTTCTCCAGCCCCTCCTCCTTTGTTGAGTCAGAGTCTCACTCCACTGCCCAGGCTGAAGTGCAGCGGCATGATCACGGCTCACTGCAGCCTCGATCTCCTGGGCTCAAGTGATCCTCCCACCTCAGCCTTCCAAGCATCTGGGACTACAGACAGGCACCACCATGCCCAGCTAAGTTTTTTATTTTTTACTTTTTGTAGAGACAGGGTCTCACTATGTTGCCTAGGCATCCCTGCCCTTCTTAAGTACAGCTCTTTTGTACAATATATTTAGAGATGCCAAGAATTCCTCTACTGTGATGCCAACCAGGTACTTAAACATCCCTTAGTAAATATTTGGAAATGAGGCAGGTGTTTTACTACAATTTCATCTGGGAAAAGCTGTAAAGAGAGTACCTCTTAAGTTACCGCTAGGTCTCCTATCATCTTCAGAGGTCACCTTGTACTTTTGCACCAATATTCAAGCAACTTTTTTTATTTTTATTTTTTGAGATGGGTGTCTAACTCTGTTGCCCAAGCTGGAGTGTAGTGGCATGATCACGGCTCACCACAGCCTCGACCTCCTGGGCTCAGGCTATCCTTCTACCTCAGCCTCCCAAGCAGCTGGGACTACAGATGGGCACCACCATGCCCAGTGAAGTTTTTTAATTTTTCTAGAGACAGTCTCAAGAATCTTTTATCTATTAATCTTGTACTGGTTTCCTACAATGAGCAGGACCATCTCCTGAGTAAAACTGTTAAAAAATATTCCAACAATTACTAGCAATCCTGTGGTTGTGGAAAGCAGGATGTTTGGTAGAGCGCCCCTTATCTTCCCATCCCTGGTTTTTGAGATAACTTTGTGCTATCTCTGTTTCTTGCTGCTGAGATATGAGTTGAGTACTGATGCAAAGGTACAAGGAGATTTCTGAAGAAAATGACAGTGACAATAAAAAAATTCCTTGGCTAATGAGAAGCTTTGGCAGTTAGCCTATAGGAATAGAGGGCCTGCATGATCTTGTGACCAGCCCTTGCATCAGTTCTTTCCTGGCAAAGAAATAGGGTGTCTTCCCACATTTGATCCATGTAGTTCAGAATTCCAGTGGCTCTATCAGTCCCTCTGCCCTGCCTGATTCCACAGCACTGTCAATCAGGATGTCTGCATCTGTGACCTGAGAGGCCAGGTGTACAGGACAGATCTTCTCTTTGATTCATCCAGAGATGTCAAGCATCATTCCTCTGTAATGCAGCCAGGTAAACTAACGTCCCTACAGGGGATTTTATGTTAATGTTTAAAAATGCAGACAGGTGTTTTACTACAAGTTCATTCAGAGCAAGCTGTGAAGATAGTACAACATCAGGTGATTAGACTCAAGTGACTTATGGACCTCATGCCTTTCTGTCTGTCATCATCACATCCTTTTTGTACCTTTGCATCAATACTCAATACCACTTATCTTCTGATGTGGCACTCAGTCTCTTCTATGGCCACAGTCATTTCCTTACTAAGCAGAAATCTGCCTCTTCTAAAGCAGGGTGACTCAATACATTCTCTGAGGTTTACTAGCAATCCTGTGGTGGTGGGTGGGGAGCATGATCCTTGATAAACTTCACTTTACCCTTTCATTCCTAGTTCTTGGCACTTATTTGTATTATCTCTGCTCCCTGGCTTAGAGATCTCTAGAAAACCAGACAGAATCTTCCAGCTTCCTCCCTAGTTTATCTACCTCTCTTTAAAATGAAAAAAATAGACTGGGTTTTGAGGCTAACACTTGTAATTCCAGCTCTTTGGGAGGTCAAAGTGAGAGGATTACCTGATCCCAGGTAATTTTTTGAGATATGTTCTCATTCTGTTGCCCAGGCTGGAGTAATGGCAAGGACTTGTCTCTATAAAAAATAAATAGACTAAAATGACAAAATATTTTATTTGATCAGAATGTCATAAACAGTATAATTTTCAAAAAATGACCACTCATTAACTATCTCCAGAATTTTAAAATGTGGATGTTCTGCTATAAGGGTTTTTAAAGTAATAGTATAAAATGCATTCAGAAAGTGCTCCCTGTGTATTATTTTCTTTCTTTTAATTTTATTTTTAAAATGTGGGGTACAGTTCAGGGTTGGGTACATATATGGTCATCGTACAGGTAAAGTATGGGTACCCTTGTTGATATCATGTGCTCCTCTCCTCCCCAGTAGTGTGTCACTACTGCCAATCCCTTTCTTATAGTGTTCTGATAAATGTTCAGGGCCCACTTATGAGTAAGTACTTGTGGTACTCAGATCTTTGTTTCTGTGATAAATCATTGAGTATTATAGACTCTAATTCCATCCAGATTGCTGCAAAGTTCATAATTTTGTTTTTCTTTATGGCTGCATGATATTCTAGCATGTAAATGTACCTGAAGGAACTCAAATCACTCTATGAAAAAGATACCTGCACATGCATGTTTATTGCAGCATTATGAACAATAGCAAAAGCATGGAAACAACCATGCTGCCCATTGAAAGTGGAATGAATAAAGAAAATATATTCTTTTCAGTTAGTCTCCCTTCCTTCTCAAAATTGTGACTGCCTCTGGTGTTGCATCTCTTGCTG
The DNA here is from genome assembly GCA_027257055.1 of Cephalopachus bancanus. Lineage (NCBI taxonomy): Eukaryota > Metazoa > Chordata > Mammalia > Primates > Tarsiidae > Cephalopachus > Cephalopachus bancanus. Next base: position 35,976 of record JAPVLO010000931.1, read on the forward strand.
GTCTAGAAAACATATATTTTCTTATGTTTTCACCCTCTCTCTTCCATCAGATTCATGAACAACATGGAATCCAGAAATCAAACAGCTGTTTCAGGATTTCTTCTGATGGAGGGCACAGCGGACCCAGAACTGCAGCCCATTCTCTTCAGCTTGTTCCTGTTCATGTACCTGGTCACCATCTTGGGAAACCTGCTCATTGTTCTGGTCATCAGCTCTGACTCCCACCTCCACACCCCCATGTACTTCTTCCTCTCCAACCTGTCCTTTTCTGACATCTGTTTAAGCAGCACCACAATTCCCAAGATGCTGGTGAATATTCAAGCTCAGAGTCAGAGCATCACTTACACAGGCTGCCTCACTCAGGTGTGCTTTGTCCTGGTTTTTGCAAGCTTGCAGAGTTTTCTTGCAGTAATGGCTTGTGACCACTATGTGGCCATTTGCTACCCATTGAACTACACGGTCATCATGAACCTCCACCTCTGTGGCCTACTGGTTTTACTTTCCCTGTTTATTTGCATTGTGGATGCCCTGGTCCACAGTCTGATGGTACTGCGGCTGTCCTGCACAAACCTGGAAATCACTCTCTTCTTCTGTGAAGTTGTTCAGGTCATCAAACTCACATGTTCTGATAACTTCATCAATAACTTTCTGATATATTTTGCTACTTGCATGTTTGGTGCCATTCCTGTCTCTGGAATCATTTTTTCTTATGCCCAAATAGCCTCCTCTATTTTGAAGATGCCATCAACTAGGGGAAAGTATAAAGCTTTTTCACCTGTGGGTCTCACCTCTCAGTTGTTTCCTTGTTCTACGGGACAGGTTTGGGGGTATACATTAGTTCTGCCATTTCTGACTCTTCAAGGAGGACTTCAGTAGCTTCAGTGATATACACCATGGTTACTTCCATGATGAATCCCTGCATCTACAGCCTGAGGAACAGGAATGTGAAGGGAGCTTTGAGAAAACTCATTGGTAGGTAGGATGTGTCATCTGATTTTGACTGGGTTAGCTGAATGAGTCAAAATGAAAGGAATACTGCGTAAACCACAATGTTTTAATTTTTTTTTTGAGACAGGTCTTATTCTGCTGCCCAGACTGAGGTACAGTGGCATGACCCCAACTCACCACAGCCTTCACTTCCTGGGCTCAAGAGATCCCCCCACCTCAGCCTCCTGAGTATCTAGGACTACAGGCACACGCTACCATGCCTGGTTAATTTTTGTATTTTTTGTAGAGACAAGGTATCACAAGGCTGCCTAGGCTGGTCTTGAACTTGTGGGCACAAATGATTCTCTTGCCTTGGCCCCCAAAGTGCTAGGATTACAGGCATGGGCCACTGTACCTGGCCATAATGCCTTACTCTTTTTTTTTTATTACCAAGTTCTTTAAAAATAACTAGATAACATAATGGTAAAGTGAGTTTTGACATGGGGTTGAAACCTAACAGGCCTTTTGTATAACTCTGAGATGTTTTTAAAAAATGAGTTATAGGACTGGTCATGGTGTCTCATGTGTGTAATCCCAGCACTTTGAGAGGCTGAGGCAGGAAGATCAATTGAGCGCAAGAGTTTGAGATGCAGCAAGCTAGAATCATGCCACTACACTCCAGCCTGGGTAACAAAGTGGGACCCTTCTGCTTAAAAAAATCTTTTTTCTCTAAGCTGTTTCTTTGGCAAGGGTCCACAGAAGGTGAACATGGGGCAGGGTTCTTGTTATACTACCATTGTCAAAAATGTAATTGGTAGAAAGGAACTGGGAGAAGTTTGAAAGATCAGGGAAAGGATCCCTGCAGAGCTGTATTCACAGTAGAGACTGGATTCTGCCTGATCCCACGCATAAGGCCATGTGAATTGCACCCCAGAATTAACCTTACTGTGAGATGTAGAGGTAACCATTTATACCCAATTCAGTAATTCCTGAGAGTGGATGTTGGTAAACTATCTGAGCAGGCAACATTAGCACCCACAAGACTTGGCTTCGTCATTTATTAAATTTCTATAATTAGATTACTTTCATGGTTTGAAATATGTGTGAAATATTTGAACTGGATCGATGAGGAGAATTTATTTCTAACAAGAGAAGAAAACTCTGGCTATAATTTACACAAACAAGAAAGAGGTTTATCTCTCATTATAGGGACTTCGTAGGTGGGGAAGGCACAATGTGCAGATTTGTTTAATTCCCTGTATGGTGGCCCCATGCCTATGTTGATTTCCTCGTGTATTCAGATGTTTGCACAGATGTGGGCATCATACTCAGACATTATGCTCAGAAGTAGAAACTGACCTTTTCTATAGGCCGCTGTTAATAGTCATTTATAATAGATATTGCTATGACATCATCTGTAAGACATCCTCTTTATTCTCATCTCGGGGAATCAGACCTTATGTCCACACTTTTACTTATTTGTTTGTTTATTGTAGAGACAGGGTTTTGCTCCATTGCTCAGGCTTGAGTGCAGTGGTTCTATCATAGCTCACTGCAGCTCGAACTCCTGGGCTCAAGCAATCCTCCTGCCTCAGCCTCCCAAGTAGCTGGGACTACAGACACAAGCCACTATACCAAATTTTTAAAAAATTGTTTTTGGAATCAATGTCTCTCTATGTTGTCCAGGTTGGTCTTGAACTCCTGACCTCAAATGATCTTCCTGTCTTGGCCTCCCAAAGTGCTGGGATAATGGGTGTGAGCCACCACACACAACCCATGTGCCCACTCTTAACCTAATTTCTGATGTGAGCAAAAATTATTTGTAGGAGAGTCTTAAAATAACCATCTGGGTGTAATTCCTAAGAAGAAGTCCACTCCCACAAGTACTACAAACAGTTAGCATAATACTTGGTATCTAGAGTAATACTCAATAATATTGGTTGTAATAATATTGGTAGTATCATGTTCAATATTTGCTTATAATCATAAACTTGCAATCGTATTGATTGTCCATATCTTTACCACTTGCTTCAGCAATTAAAGTTGTTTTCTTTTATTGTTATATTTATCAGCTGCTCTTTCTGGTCTGAGTGATATAATAATTATTAGATAGGCAGGACAAAGGTTGGTAATTTTCTTCTGGTCTCTTATTTGCTTTGAAATTTTTTCACTGATTTATTTGTAAGACTGTATCTAAGTTTTCATTTTTCTCTTTAGTCATCTCATCTTGCTGTGTTTCTTATTAATCTCTTGGAGTTCACACAGGGAAACATGATTAAAGAAAAACAATAGTATCATTGCAGTCTTAGAGGATGAACTACAGTCTTAGGGCTCTCATGCAAAAGTTTTAAAATGTATCTTCATAAGGACCATTATTCATGGAGAACTACTTTGGTTTGAAAAGTAGATGATGAGTGGAAGAAAAGCAGAAGAAAGGGAAAACTGGCAAGATTTGCGGTATAATATTTACCAGAAGTGCAGAATCACTCAGATCATCTGTGAGTGTAGGATGAAAATAGTGGAGGCATCAAAAGATAACCAAAGTGATGCCTGTGGTGTGAGGTGTAGTTGCTCTGTGAGTTCTTGACTTTGCTGCAGAAAAGATTTTCAGAGCAAATCCAGAGGTTTAAGACAAGATTTATTAGATAGGAAAGACACATTCAAGAGAGAACATGGGTGGCCTAAGAGAAAGCACACTATCTTGCTGGCAACTGAATGCTTTGTATATTTTTCTTAGTGATGATTAAGCAATCTATTCTTTAAGCTAAGATCCATGTGCTACATGGGACACTTGGTAGGTTACAATCTATTGATCACAAATTCTATTCTTTATTATCAACTTCTAAGCTTACTTGCTTGCATTATGTGAAAATTTTAAGATAATGGTAAAGGTTATTGTTTTACAGCTTGACTAAACTGCTTAGAGAACAGTAATCTCTTACTGCTTTGTCTATGGTCTATAACTAAGTGTACCAGCCACCTCACATTCTGGGGATGGATCTGGAATTGTTTCATGGAGTTATGTTCCAAGAAGATGGCACCCCAGGTGTCTGACCATCTGGATTTCTATTTATCTTAGCTAATTATCTAAGCTGCCTGCCAGAAACTCATCTACCTATGTCTAAGCTATGCAGCTACCCTGTCTCAAAAGGAGAGAGTAGAAAGTCTTCTGTTGGTGGCTGTCATTGGAGGTTGAGGAGGTGGTTTTATTTTCACTAAAATATATAGGAAATAATTCCTTGCTTGGCACTCATGGTGTTTTCTAGTGCTGAGAATAGCTGCAAGATGAATCACCCAAGACCTTCACTCATAGGAAAGGTTCTTAACCTTACTCAAGAACCACTGATGTTGAATCTCTGGGAGAAATATGAGGTACAAGAATTTCTAATAAGCACTTTGAGAGACGATGGTCATCTCTGAAGTCTGATATTTATGACTTTGGTATTAGAAGAGCATCGGTGAATAAATTTATGATTAGGAATAGGAAAGATCTTTCTTCAATTTTACTTGCTCTAGTATCATATACAAAGTAGCACACAAAATCTATCAATAGTCCAGAGAGAATAGTAACATAATAAAATGCCATATACCTATCCAGGGACTAGAACTAGGGTAATGCCATCACCAAAGAGTCCACCTGATAGATTTCCTACTCAAACCACCCTGTTGTCTTCAAGTAGCAAATACATGATCCTGAGTTCTTATAATTTTCTTTGATGTTTACTTAATATGATATTCTTCTTGCCTATGAAATTGTATTCAATTATATTTGTATTACAAAAATGACAATATAATTTCGTTTCTTTTCTTTTTTAGAGACAGGATCTCTGTTACTGAGGGTGAGATGTAGTGGTGTGATCATAGCTCACTGCAGCCTCAACCTCTTGGACTCATGTCTCAAACTCCTGCCTCAGCCTCCTGAGTAGCCTAGAACTATAAGTATATGCCACCACACCTGGCTAGTTATTATTTCTTTTTGGTAAAGTCAGAGTCTCGCTATGTTGTCCAGGCTGGTCTTGAACTACTGGATTCAAGCAATCCTCCTATCTCACCCTCCCAGTGTGCTGGGATAAACAGGCTACCACACCTGGCCAAAAATGGCAATAGGATTAAACATAATTATCTAAGGACACCATATGTGTTCCTGGTAAATTTCTAAATTTGCCTCTTTTCAAACTGGTTAAAAATTTAATCTTAGTGTATCAATTTTATGTCCTGTTTTTTTCCTTGTTGCATTTTTGAGATTCCATAGGATTGTTGGATATGGCAGTAAATAATTTATTTTCATACTCTATATTTTTACATTCTGTATGGTGACTTTCAAAACAGATAGCCTTACTAATATTGATGGAAATTTTGTATGTTTCTAACTTGCTTTCTGCTATTATAAATAAATCTGTTTGACTATTCTTATATGTGTCTACTCTGGAAATGAGAAGAAGTTTTATACTTGGGTGGAATCATTGGATATGAGGGGAATAGCCAGTCTTCTTGAGTGGCTTCAACGGATTTTATCTACATGTTTGAACCAATTACAGACACATTAAAAGTTCCTGGTGACCCATAGCACCACCAACACATGTTTATACTGACAATCTAGTGGCATAAAAATTATTGCATTAATGATCATATCTCTTATTATTACATGGTTAAGAATCTTTTTCACATATTTATTTTCCTATCTGTTAAATATCTGTGGTATTTCTACCAAACTGTTTATCTTTCCCTTATTAATTATTGGGAATTCTTTATATAATCAGGATATTAGTCTTTGTCTGTTGTATGAATTGCAATTTTCTTCTTTAAATTCACCACTTGTATTTGGATATTCCTTATGATGTTTTAGATGAACACAAGTGTTTCATTTTAATGTAGTTAAATTTGTCAATACTTTCTGCAATGACTTGTGCACGGTGGAACTTGATTATAAAACCCACAGTTGGCCAGGTGCAGTGGCTCAAGCCTGTAATCCCTGCAATTTGTGGGGCCAAGGCGAGAGGATTGCCTGAGACTGTGTGTTTGAGACTGGCCTGGGCAACATGGTGAGACCTCATCTCTACAATAAATAAAAAAATTAGCTGGGCAGGGTATCACGTGCCTGTAATTCTGGCTAGTTGGAAGGCTGAGGTAGAAGAATCGCCTGAGACCAGCAGGTTGAGGCTGGGGTGGCCGTGAGCATGCCACTGCACTCCATCCTTGGTGAGCAAGACTCCAACTCAGAAAACAACAACAACAAAAAAGAAAAATCTATTAAAATGTAAACTCAATATATACTGATAAAAAAGATGACTACTACAAGTCACATTTGACCTCTGCAATTGCAGCAGGTGCTCAAAGTGGTTACTATCAGCATACAGACACTTCTGCTTGTGGCAAATGAAAAGTAATACATAGATAACATCACTTAAAATGTGTATATATCTTTTGGCACCCACAGTGTATACTGTAGTGAGCCATGATTGTGCCATTGCACTTTACCCTGGGTCACAGAGTGAGACCCCAATTCAAAATAATAATAGTAATAATAATATAGTGCATAAAATCTAACCACAGTTTTGAAAGAGTAGTCGCATAATAAAAAAATATATATGTATGTGTACCTATCCAGGGGCTAATAGCAAAGCAATTAAATAACCATAGTACCTGCTTGCCCCTTTTTTGATTGGGTTATCTGAGTGTTTTGGCTATTGAGTTGTGTGCATTCCTTTTGCATATATATGCAGAGAGAGAGAGAGAGAAAGAGAGAGAGAAAGAAAGAGAGAGAGAAAAGAGAGAGAGAGAGTAAGAGTCTCACTCTGTCACCCAGGCTGGAGTGCAGTGGCACGCTCACGGCCACCACAGCCTCAACCTGCTGGGCTCAGGTGATCCTTCCACCTTCCAAGTAGCTGGAACCACAGGCATGTGCCACTACCCCCAGCTAGATTTTTGATTTGTTGTAGAGATGAGGTCTTGCCATGTTGCTCAGGCCAGTCTCAAACCCCTGAGCTCAGGCGTTCTCTTTTATATATTTTCATACTAAATGCTTGCCTAACTGTCAACCAGATATATTTTTTGTACTTTTGCACCAATAATTGAGCAGATATTACTTTGCCTTTAGAGGCATAAATACTCTGGTTGTGATTACCTCAGTGTGCCTGCTCACCCAAGAGACTCTGTTCTTGCAAGAATGAGATTTTAAAAAGCTGCTTCACTTCCTGTTCCCCAAGGAGGATTGATTTCACCTCCCACATCTACTAATCTCCCACTCTGACTCTAAATGTCTTGGGACATTATTCATACTGAATAGAAATCTTCCCTTGCACAATGTTGATGAATGTCCTAGAATTCTCTGAAGTTTTCTTTATTTTCTGGGCAGGGGAAAGGGGTTTATGGTTAGCTTCTCCTTACCCTTCCATTTCTGATTCTTGATAGCCCTTTGTAGGGGTGGTTTTGGGCTTGACCCTGGTATCTGTCTATGGGGATTCTAACTGAGGAGACAAACCTGTGGGTGATGTCACCAGTCTCATCTTGTTTATTTAGAAGCGTATGAATTTTTTAAAAATTTTAAATGTTTATTAGAGAGGATAAGGAAAAAGGAAGATTCATGGCAAAAAGACCTGCTATGGGCAAATTTCTCAAAAAGAAAAACTGCCTACGAAGTATTTTTAAAAGCATGATGATCTGAAATAGCAGACAGGTGTATCCATTCCAGAATTAATGAATTTTGACATTTGTCACAATCATTTCCTTCTTAAAGTACCAAAATAAAACTCAGACTAATGACATTCCTTTTTCATTTGCCTTTATTCCACCGCTTCTACCCCAAGTGGAAATGAGTCTTAAGTTTTTTGAATACCTAGGCATTACTTTAAACAGTTTTAAACACATCTATATGTATGTCTGTGTGTTTGCATGCATGTGGGTATGTGTGTGCACATGTATAAGTGTCACAATTCAAACAGTTCAAAAATAAATAAAAAGTTGTGATGTTGTAAAACAGTTATATGCAGCAGAGGATTTAAATTTAACAAACCAGTATGAAATGTGCCAAGACAGATAAGTCATCAAACATATTATCTTTAAAATAAATTGTAAAAAGCCTCCAACAACAACCACTGGGGAGAGGAGAACCTATTCAGTAAATGGTGCTGGGAAAACTGGCTGACCACATGCAGAAGACTGAAACAGGACCACTACCTATCACCATACACAAAAATTAACTCTAAATGGATCAAAGACCTAAACGCAAAACCTCAAACTATAAGAATCTTAGAAAAGGCAGAAGACACACTAATGAGCTTCTGCAAAGCAAAAGAAACCTTCAAGACTACAGAGAGACAGCCCACAGAATGGGAAAAAATATTTGCCAACTGTATGTCTGGCAATGGCCTAACATCTAGGATCTACAAGGAACTTAAATGTGCCCAAAGGAAAAAAACAAACAGCCCCTTTAAAAAGTGGGCAAAAGACATGAATAGACACTGCTCAAAAGAAGATATACGGGCAGCCAACAGATACACATGAAATAGTGCTCAGCCTCACTCATCATCAAAGAAATGCAAATCAAAACCACATTGATATACCACCTAACCCCAGTAAGAATGGCCATCATTCATAAAAGAAACAACAACAGATGCTGGCGAGGATGTGGAGAAAAAGGAATGCTTCTACACTGCTGGTGGGAATGCAAACTAGTGCAACCTCTTTGGAAGACAGCGTGGCGATTTCTGAAAGAACTAGAAACTGATGTTCCATAAGACCCAGCAATTCCCCTATTGGGAATATATCCAGAAGAACTCAAATCATTCTACAAAAAAGATACCTGCACACGTATGTTTATTGCAGCTCTATTCACAATAGCAAAAACATGGAGCCAACCATGTTGCCCACTGAAGCTGGACTGGATTTTAAAAATGTGGTACAAATACAAAATGGAATATTATTCTACCATAAAGAAGGATAAATATATAAACTTCGCAGCAACTTGGATGGATTTGGAGTTGATCATACTCAGTGACCTATCACAGAAGCAAAAAACAGAGTACCATATATTCTCACTCATAAGCCGAGCTTGAACAATTATAATACTATAAGAAAGTGTTTGGCAGTAATGGGAATCTGTCAGGGGAGGGGGTGGTGGGACTGGCAGTTGAGGGAAACTGCTAGGGGAAGGAGGGGCATACCCCATCAACAAGGGTACCTGCATAATCAATGTTTGTATACCTCACCCTGAATTGTACCCCACATCTTTATAATAATAAAAAATGCCAAAAAAATTGTAAAATGAAATGTGCAATCTATAAAACTTTAAAATGCAGAATAATGGAATTGATAGAATGTATTGATAGAATCATACTGAATATATTGAAATGCAGTGAAATAATACCAAGTAAAGCACAGTGGTCCCCTGTGAAGGAGAGCAGACACAGAGAATGTGGAAAAAATAAAGAAGATTGTGGCAGAATTTTGTAGTCAGGACACCGAGACCATTTGTGCCAACACCAGCTCAGAGGATTCGCATTCAAAGGCTGAGCCCCAAATGCAGGGGCGCATTGCCTTTTATATATTTTTAGCTTCTTTGTCCCCCTGATAAGGCATACATATTAGTAACATACATTTTAATTGGGTGTTTCACAGCTCAAGTTTGCAGCAGAGTTACACATGCACACTAGAGATTGGGGGGTTACATTCCTTCCTAACATAAATCTTCCAAGAAAGTTCTTATCTTATGGTGCTAGAAGAGCTCTTTCTTTATTCTGTGAAGGCTTTTATCTTACTGCATTAAGAGTGCCCCTATTCCATCCTGGTTAGGCCTTCATCTTATTAGACTTGGGGGAAGGGCTCCCTGCCTCAGGATGGGTGGGCTCAAATAAATATGCATTATTTTATTTATTTTAAAATGTGTGATGTAATTTAGATTGTTGTGCCCCCCCAAATCTCATGTTGAAATGTGGTCCCCAGCATTGGAGGTGGGGCCTAGTGGGAGGTGATTGGAACATGAGGGTGGATCTCTCATGAATGTCATTCTCACAGTAACGAGTGAGTTCTCACTCTATTTGTTCATGAGAGCTGGTTATTAAAGAGCCTGGAAACCCTCTTCTTTCTTTTGCTTCCACTCTCACTATGTGTTCTACCTGCTGTTCCATTGTAAACCTCCTGGGACCTCATCAGAAGCAGATACCAGCCCTATGCCCAACTCTTGTCCCCAAATTTTCTTGTTCCCAAAGCAAGTGTTTGGGCCGGGTGAGATGACTCAAACCTGCAATCCCAGCACTTTGGGAGACCTGTCTTTATAATAAATTAAAAAATGAGCCAGGTGTGGTGGCTCACACCTGGAGTTCCAGCAATTCAGGAGGCTGAGGTGGAAGGATCACCTAAGTCCAGCAGTTTGAGGGGGCTACATTCCATCATCATGCCACTGCACATCAGCCTGGATGACAGAGTAAGAGTGACTCAAAAAAGAAAAACAAAACAAAAGCTAGTGTTTGAGGCTGGGAATAACTCAAGGAGTGTCTGATTCAAGTAATTGTTTCTTGGTTACATAGTGTGTATTGATTGCTTGTTTTCACAATGCTATGCTTGTCTCAGATTTTATCACTGGTGAGACAGTGTTTTTCTAGGGTTATTCAGCTCTAAGAGCATCAGAATCCCAATGAGATGTTCACTCTCATAACATGTTTAGACACTGTTTCTAAATAGTTTGTTTATAAGACTACTGGACAGTGTAGTCAGCTCTCCTGTGTTCTGCATCCACGAATTCAAGCAACCTTAAATCAAAAAATATTTTTAAATAAAATAAAAAGGCTGGGTACAGTGGCTCTTGACTGTAATCCCAGCGCTTTGGGAGCCCAAGGCAAGAGGACTCCCTAAGCCCAGGAATTCAAGACCACCCTGGGCAATATAGTGAGACCTGTCTCTACAATAAATAAAAGAATTGCCAGGCATGGTGGTGGTATGTGCCTGTACTCACAGCTACTTGGGAGGCTGAGGTGGAAGGATCACCTGAACCAGTAGATTGAGGCTGTGGTGAGCTGTGATTATACCACTGTACTCCAACCTCGACAAAAGAGTGAGATTCCAACTCAAAAAATAACAAAATAAAATAAGAAGACAACAGCAAAAATAAATACAAATTAAAAATACAGTATCGTTAGGTCAAGAAAAAGAGCAGATGGAGAGAAGACAGGAGGTGGGCAGCTCAATAACAACACCACACTGCTGCTTACAAGCCAGGGTACTTTTAGGGTTTGAGGGGAAAATTTTGTGGTTGGTGTTGTTGGGGGTAACTAAGGCTTGTGGTTAAGTAAATTGGGAGGAAGTCTTACAGTTAGGCTAGGTGCTCATACAGCAGGATGTTTTGTAGCTTTGGTCTAATTGGTAATTTCCCATCCCAGAGTAGCTAGCAAAATGGCAGAGATTATTTAAGATGGTGTCTCTAAGGGTAATAAGTAAAATAACTGTTTACATTGTGATAGGTATTATAGTTAATCTAAAAATGATTTAAAGTATACAGGAGGATGTGCATAGGCCATATGCAAATACTATGCCATTTTTATAAGGAACTGAAACATCAGATTTTGGTATTGATAGACCTGAAACCGATCCCCTATGGATACTGAAGGATAATTGTACATTGATGTGCTCATGACTTGGTCAATTGATTTATCCTTGTTTGTGAGTATCCAGTGTCTGTATTGTCAAAAGTCTCACCTAAACCTAATAAGTAAAGGCGGGTGTCTAGCTGATCCTGGAACACATATTTGGAATACCCTCAGTACCGTAATCCTAACCCTAATCTCAGGACCTGATACCTAATGTAGCCTGATCTGTGTTTTATTGGGATCAACCAGATAAAAAGATGGTAGGTCTGAATTTCCATCATTGATTTAAATATTTCTTTTCTAACATCTCCTAATTAACAATGGAGGCACATTGGTCACAACCTAACAGAAATAGGGAATGAGTCAATCTTCTGTTTCAATGAGGAAATAATTATTTTCACAAAAACTGAGGAATGAATTGAGAGACAGGACTCACTGGGCAACTTTGTAAAGAATAATAAAAAATTGAAAATAAGTACATAAGAATTAGCCTATTAATAGTAGCAATTAAGACTACAATTATGCCTTGAATTTGAAATTGTGTGGTGTCATTTTTCTATTGCTTTACATTTAAAAATGTGACAGCTCAACAAAGTAGAGTGTCCGTGTGTTTACTTATATTGCTGGGAATGGAATTGCAGGTAAGAAGTAAGAGATTTGTAAAATAAGGTCTAATATCTTATACAATTATCATGATAATTGTAAAAACAAGTACTTTACTCATAGGCACCAGGCTCTTTTCTGAGCAATTTGTATTTATAAATGTTTTAAGTCAAGGACTTCTGGCAAGATGGTGATGGGGCAGCCTAGTCTGTGAGACCATCTGCAAAGGAGAACACAGAAAGACTCTGACTCTCTCCCCCTGGAGGCTGCAGATCCCATCGCTGGCAGCCAGCTCTTCACATGGCACTCGGCCATCAACACCGCCGAAGCATCACGGCGGTCTGGACAGCCACCACTGCAGCTGCAGACACCACAGCTGCCACCGCCCCACCCTGGTGGCCATTACACATCGCGCCACCATGCCTGAGGTGACCCACAACTCCAAGACTCTAGACCTTGAAGCCCCTGCAAGCAATATCTGCTGAGATCGCTGGCACCTCTACTGCAACTGTGATGTCCTGCCAGGCCGTGGGTCTCCTCCCACATGCCTTGAGGCAGGCTCCCACCTCCGTCTGGTTCCTGTCCAGCTCCATTCCCTCTGGGCAAGCAGCTGAGATAAAGACCAGGAGTGGTGAGATAGATAGCATCACCTGTTGGTGATTCAAGGTACAATACCAAAATGGGAAAGCAAGCTTGACAGACACAGGCCGGATCCGAGTGGTGAACTGAGTGGTGAATTAAACTGCCCTTCACAGCAGGCCAGGGGCAACTGACTTTAACTGAACAAATTTACCAACCTGAGAAGACAGCTAGAAATCAGAGCTGAAAGGACATTGAATTTAAATGAAAAGTCACAGAGTGTGCTTGATTGGTTCTGTTAGTTTACTGACTTGATTCTATTCCTATTGTTTTTTCTTTATTCTTCTTTCTTTTTTTCTTCTCTATTTTCCTCTCCATAAACTATATCTTTGTATAGAGAAATACCACACCAATAAGGAGGTTGGTTAGCTTGTATGTTAGCATCATTTGCTGTTTTAGTTTTTTTTGTATGGGCGTTGGTTAGTCTGTAGCTGTGGTCTATTGTTTTTATCTGTTTCAGTTTATGTCTCTCTCTCCATTTGTTGGTACACTCATCTGTTTTCCCCCTTCCTCCTATTTCTCTCCATCTCCCTCTTCCCCTCACTGTCTGCCCCATTCTCTTCCCTCTGATAACCTCATTTTATTTCAGGGAGTAAACTTACAACCCCACTGCATGGACAGATTCCAAGGCAGTGGGAAGCGGGTTTCAGATTATCCATACACCTGTCAGCAGATATCAGGACCTGCAGATGGATTTTGAATCACAGCTCTCCCCTTAAGTAAACCTCAAAACTGCAAAGAGGACCAATCCCAACCTACAGTGCAACCCCAGAATTGAACAAAGTAAGAGGATACACATAAAGAAAAATAAGAGACTGAACAAACAGAAGTGAAAGCAACCCCTCTACCCCTGAATAACAGAACTAAAGAAGACAGTGATGTGGAGGGAAGAAAAAAGTAGGGAGGGGAAAAAACTGCACAAATGAAGAAAAATCTAAAGAAGAGTATAGATATCACACAGACCCCAGGGAGGTCAGACACTGAGAAAACAGACTTCAGAACACAAACCATGAAGAGCCCCCCAGAATGACTGGTCACATGCAACAAACACAGACATGAAGATATTAATAGAATAAAAAAACTGAGGAGAGACAAGAGGAAAATAGGAAGAAACTGATGTCAGAAATAACAGCTGTAAAGATTACTATGATGGAAATAAATAACAAACTAATAAACATGGAAAGCAGAATTAGCCAAGCAGAAGAAAGAATCTCAGAGCTCAGAGACCAAAACACAGAACTAACCCAAACTGTCAAAAACATAGAAAAGAAGCTTAAAAAGACAGAACAAAACCTTCAAGAGATGAATGATTACTTCAAGAAACCAAACCTAAGAGTAATTGGCTTTCCTGAGGCAGAGAGAGAAACAGAGACCACACTGGAACAAACATTTCATGAAATCATTCAAGAAACCTTCCCTCATTTCTTCAGTGATGGTAAAATTCAAACACAAGAGATTCAGAGAACCTGTGCAACACAACAAATGAGAAGACCAACTCCCAGACACATAATAATTCACTTAAGGAAAGTAGGTATAAAAGAAAAAATCCTAAAGGCAGTAAGAGAAAAAGGTTAAACTACCTACCAGGGAAGACCAATTAGAATAGCAGCAGATTTATCTACAGAAACCCTCCAGGCTAGGAGAGCTTGGAGTCCTATCTTCAAAGTTCTAAAAGATAAACAATTTCAACCAAGAATAACCTACCCAGCAAAGCTAAGCTTCATCAGTGGGGGAGAATTGAAATCTTTCCCAGATATCCAATCCCTAAGAACCTACGCTGCCACCAGACCTCCTCTACAAGAAACACTTAAGAAAGTACTGAACACAGAAGAAAAGGAAAAAAGAACAACAATGTTCTTCACAAGAGTACAGGCAAAAGATTAAAATCACACATGAACCAACTCCAAAACCAAAATAAAGACAACACACAAACAGGAAGAACCTCAACTCTGTAAGAACATTATGATAGGGACCAACTCTCACATTTCAATAGTTAGCTTGAATGTGAACAGACTAAATGCACCACTGAAAAGACATAGAATGGTAAAATGGATAAAATATCACCAGACAACAATTTATTGCCTTCAAGAGACTCACCTCACTAGAAATGACACAGACTCAAAGTAAGAGGTTGGGAAACAAATTTTTAGGCGAATGGAACACAAAAGAAAGGAGGAGTCGTGATTTTAATCTCAGACAAAATACCCATTAAGCTATCAAAAATTTGAAAAATACAGAAGGTCACTACATAATGATAAAAGGTTCAATCCAGCAACAAGAAATATCCATTCTAAACATATATGCAGCCAAAATAGGAGCACCAACTTTCATAAAACAGCTTCTAGGTATACTAAAAAAAGATATCGACTTCAATAACATTAAAGCTGGAGACTTCAATACCCCAGTCACAACTCTAGGCAGATCATCAGGACAAAAAATCAGCAATGAGACCCAAAACCTCAATGTGACTCTTGATCAAATGGACTTAATTGATACAGAACCCTCCATCCAAGGACCACAGAATATATATTTTACTCATCACCACATGGAACATATTCTAAGATCGACCACATACTTGGCAATAAATCAAGCATAAGCAAATTGAGAAGGACTGGAATTTTACCATGCACCTTCTCAGACCACAGTGGAATAAAAATAATCATTAACACCAACAAGCTACCCCCAAAACCCACAAAGACATGGACACTAAACAGCACAATGCTAAACAACTCCTGGGTCAATGATGAAATCAAAACAAAGATTAAAAGATACCTGGAAACAAATGAAAATGAAGAAACATCTTACCAAAATCTCTGGGATGCCATGAAAGCTGTAATAAGAGGGGGATTTATATCCCTACAAATGCACATGAAGAAAATAGAAGGATCACAAATCAATAGCCTAACAAGCCACCTAAAGAACCTGGAAAAGCAAGACCACAAAAACCCTAATTTCAGCAGAAGAATACAGATTACCAAAATAAAAGCCCAAATCCAGGACATAGCAGACAAAAAGATAATACAAAAAAATCAATGAAACAAAAAGCTGGTTCTTTGAAAGGATAAACAAGATCGAGGGTCCCCTAGCTAGACTGACCAAGAAAAAGAGAGAAAAAGCCCAAATAAACACAATCAGAAACACAAAAGATGAAGTCGCCTCTGATCATTAGAGACTACTATGTACACTTGTATGGAAACAAACTTGAAAACCTTTTGAAAATGGAGGACTTTCTGTCATCACACAACCTGCCTAGGTTGAAACAAGAAGAAATCGACACCCTAAATATATCAATAGCAATCAAGGAAATTGACTACGTAATAAGAAAACTACCTACAAAAAAAGTCCTGAACCAGATGGCTTTCCAGCAGAATTCTACAAGACATTTAAAGAGGAGCTGATACCAATCCTACTGAAGGTATTCCAGGCGATTGAAAAAGATGGGACTCTCCTCAAATCATTTTATGAAGCTAACATCACATTGATACCCAAGCCAGGTAAAGACCCAACAAAGAAAGAGAACTACAGACCAATATCTTTGATGAACATAGATGCTAAAATTCTCAAGAAGATCCTAGAGAACCGGATTCAACAACACATCTCCAAAATCATCCATCATGACCTGGTAGGCTTCATCCCTGGGATGCAAGGCTGGTTCAATATCAAAACTATAAATGTAATTAAATACATCAACAGATGTCAAAACAAAAACCACATGATTATATCACTAGATGCAGAAAAAGTTTTTGATAAAATCCAGCACCGCTTCTTGATAAAAACCCTCAAACATCTAGGCATACAGGGAACATACCTCAAAATAGTAAAAGCCATCTACAAGAAACCCACAGTCAGAATACTCCTAAACGGATAAAAATTGGAAACATTTCCCCTTAAAACTGGAACAAGACAAGGATGCCTGCTCTCACCCCTCCTGTTCAATATAGTATTGGAAATCCTGGCTAGAGCAATCAGAGAAGAGAAGGCAATCAGGGGTATCCAAATAGGAAAAGAGGAAGTCAAATTATCTCTCTTTGCAGATGACATGATTGTGTACCTTGAAAACCCAAGAGAATCTGTCAAAAACCTTCTTACACTGATAGAGGTCTGTGGCAAAGTCTCAGGATATAAAATAAATGTGCAAATGACAATCACATTTTTTTACACCAATAATAAACAAACAGGAACCCAAATAAAAAACACAATTCCATTCACAATAGCCACAAAAAAAAGAAACACCTTGGCATCTTCCTAACCTGAGACATGAAAGACCTTTCCAATGAAAACTACAAAACTCTGCTCAAAGAAATCAAAGATGACACAAACAAGTGGAAAAATATCCCATGCTCATGGATTGGAAGAATCAACATTGTGAAGATGTCCATTTTACCTAAGGCAATCTACAGATTCAATGCAATACGTTTCAAATTACCAGCAACGTTCTTCTCAGACCTAGAAAAAAACAACACAGGAATTCATATGGAAATACAAATGACCAAGAATAGCCAGAACAATCCTCAGCAACAAAAACAAAGCAGGTGGTATCACATTACCAGACTTCAAACTTTACTATAAAGCTACAATAATCAAAACAGCTTGGTATTGGTATAGGAACAGGCATATAGATCAATTGAATAGAATTGAGATTCCAGAAGCAAAACCTCAATTTCCCAATCAACTCATCTTCGATAAAGCCTCCACTACCTACCACTGAGGAGATGAGAACCTATTCAGTAAACAGTGCTGGGAAAACTGGTTGACCACATGCAGAAGACTCAAACAAGACACCTATCTATCCCCATACACAAAAATTAACTCTAAATGGATTAGAAACCTAAATGTAAAACCTCAAATCATAAGAACCTTAGAAAATGCATGACACACCTTTATGGAAATTGGAACTGGCATCCAATTCCCGAACAAAACCTGAAATCCACAGACCATAAGAGATAAGATAGACAAGCGGGACCTCATTAAACTGACGAGCTTCTGCAAAGCCAAAGACACCATCAAGAGAGCAGGGAGACAGCCCACAGAGTGGGAAAAAGTATTTGTCAACTGCAGGTCCAACAAAGGCTTAACAGCTTGGATCTACAAGGAACTCAAACATGCTGAAAAGAAAAAAACAAACAACCCCATTGGAAAGGAGTTTTTTGTATAGACATAAAATGAAATTTAAGAGGCAATATAGTGAGGTGGTGAAGAGTACATACCCGAAAGTCAGATTTCCTCTATTCGTTTCCTAGCTTTGTGACCTTGAGAAGGTTTCTTGACCTTTCCTTTCTTTATCAACCTTAATTTCTTTATCAATATCTGGGAAATTTGTCAAATAGCAAGTACCATGTGAATGTATAATGTGTAATTTGATTTTATTCCTATTCACAAACTCATTGAGGTCTGAGAAACTAACCCTATTTTATTAATTTTACAATATTGTCCTTAAAATTAGGATACAAGAAATTTATTCCCAAAAAAGAAAGAAAAAGAAAGCAAAAGCAAAGTAACAGGAAAAGCTGTATGTCACAGTGAATAAAGTTTTTTTTTAGTCTATAAACAATGTTTTAAGTCTCAAAATGAAAGATTTAGGCCAGGTCCCATGACTCATGCCTGTAATCCCAGCACTTTAGGAGGCCAAGGCAGGCAGATTGCTTTAGTTCGAGACCCACCTGGGCAACCTAGCAAGACCTTGTTCCAAAAAAAAATTTTTCAATGGGCCAGGCATGCGGGTGCATGCCCATAGTCCCAGCTATTAAGGAGGCTGAGGTGAAAGGATTGCCTGAGTACAGGAGGTCAAGGCTGGTGAGTCTTGTTGTGCCACTGCACTCCAGCCTGGACAATAGAGTGAGACCCTGACTCAAAAAGAAATACAGACTTTTCAGGTGACTACATGTTCTTTTCTTAGTTACTAAAGCCTCTTAAAAGGTTGACTTGCCAATCCTCTACTCCCCCAATAGCAACTAATATAAGAATATCCCTGTGAGGAAGTTTGGACATTTTAGGGGGTGGTGAGGGACAGTTTTGTCTTTGTCATTCTAGACTTCTGCTTGGAACACAGTAATAAATTTATGCCTTTTTATTCAGTGTTTTCAAAACACCATACATCTCATTCTTCCTCTTACTTTTCTGTTTTGGAAAAAAAAGATGTGTCACCTGCCAGCTTGGGAAAATCATGTAATCATGTTTTAATCCTCAATCTGGAAAGAAAAAGTAAAATTTCAGGATGTCCTAAAATGTATTATGCCAAGGGGGAAGTTAATCTTTGGAGACTAAGTCATGTGGCATGTTTGCAATTCTGCTTCTTAGATTATAGATTAACACTCTTTCTCATTGTTCTTCTGTAAATGACGAGGCAAGATCAGAGACCAGATCTTTTCCCCTCTTCCAATCACTGATTTTTGATATAGATTAACTGCTTCCTTTATTGTCTTGTACCTAACTCAGGTCAGATGGTGCCCAAGACCCCATGTAAGTTACATCTTCAGTATAAAGTGTGAAATACACACATACCTTTCCCAAAATAAAAAGACCACCTGGATTAACCAGATTGTTGTAACTGTGCATTAAGCCTTAAAAATGTTGTTGAAGTTCTGTTAAAATTCTCTGGACTTTGTCTCTATAAATGATCCTAAACTTCTACACTTTGGAACACTGACTTCCATTCTTTGGAATCCGTTCTTCCCTGGTACTTGTCTTCAGACATTGGACTTGAAGAAACTCTCTTTTAACTAGACTCTGTTTTGCAGCAACATGGATGGGATTGGAGAACACCATCCTAAGTGAACTAATTAGGGAACAGAAAACCAAACACCGCATGTTCTCACTTATAAGTGGGGGTTAAACTAAGGATCTGCAAAGGCATGGAGGATGGTATAATGGACACTGGAGACTCAGAAGGAGTAGGGGAAAAGGGCTAAGGAGGGGGAAAAAAATCACCTCTCTTGTACAGTGTGCACTGGTGGGTACTCTCTATTTTATTTTTATATATATTTTATTTTAAAGATGTGGGGTATAATTCAGGATTAGGTATACATCATACAGGTAAAGTTGGGCCACACTTTGGTCCCCACTTTGCCTGGTTTGAGATCCGGTACCCTTATTGATATTGTGGTTCACCCTCCCCACCCACCCTGGCAGTGTTCCACTGTTGCCAATCCCTTTCTTATAGTATTATGATCAATGCTCAGGGTCCACTTATGAGTAAGAACATGTGGTACTCTGTTCTTTCTTTCTGTGATAGATCACTGAGTATTATTGACTCTACATGAATCCATCCTTCTGTGTGGTTATGTTATATTCCATTGTGTATATGTACCACAATTTTTTTACCCAGTCCCATTTTGATGGGCAGCATGTTGATTCCATGTTTTTGCTATTGTGAATAGTGCTGCCATAAAGACGCAAGTGCAGGTAACTTTTTTGTAGAATGTTTTGAGTTCTTCCAGGTCTATTCCCTGCAGGGGGATTGTTGGGTCATATGGAAGGTCAATTTCTAGGTCTTTTCAAAATCACCAAACTGTTTTCCACAGAGGTTGAGCTAGATTACATTCCCACCAGTTCCCTTTTCTCCACATCTTCGATAGCATTTGTTCATGTTTGTTTTATTAATGTTGACTATTTGTACTGGGGTTAGGTGATATTGCAATGTGGTTTGGATCTGCATTTCTCTAATGATTAATGAGGTTTAGCACATTTTCATGTGTCTGTTGGCTACCCATGTGTCTTCTCTTGAGAAGTGTCTATTCATGTCTTTTGCCCACTTTATAATGGGCCTGTTTGTTTTTTCTCTTTTGGTGCATTTGAGTCCCTTGTAGATCCTGGATTTTAGCCTTTGTCAGATATATAGATGGCAAATATTTTTTTCCATTCTGTTGGCTGACTCTCTGCTCTCTTGATGGTTTATTTTGCTTTGCAGAAGCTTTTTAGTTTAATGAGGTGCCACTTACCTATCTTATCTCGTATGACATAGACACCTGAGATTTTGACCAGGAATTGGTTGTCTACTCCAATAGGTGACACCTGTGTTTTCTAAGATTCTTATAGTTTGAGGTTTTACATTTAGGTCTTTGATCCATTTAGAGTTGACTTTTGTGTATGGTGATAGGTAGGGGTTCTGCTTCAATCTTCTGCATGTGGTCAGCCACTTTGTGCAGCACCATTTACTGAATGGTTCTCCTCTCCCCAGGGATTGTTTATGGAGGCTTTGTCGAAGATGTGTTGGTTGAGGAATTGTGGTTTTGCTTCCAGATCTCTGTTCTACTCCATTGGTCCATATGCATGTTCTTGTACCAATACCAGGATGTTTTGATTATTGTAGCCTCATAGCAAAGTTTAAAGTATGGAAGTGTGATACCTCTAGCTTTGTTTCTTTTGCTAAAGATTGTTTTGGCTATTCATGGTCATTTATGTTTCCACATGAATTCCTGTATTATCATTTTCAGGTCTGCGAAGAATGATGTTGGTAATTTAATGGGTATTGCACTGAATCTATAGATTGCCTTTGGTAGGATGGGCATCTTAACAATGTTGATTGTTCCTGTCCATGAGCATGGAATAATTTTCCATATGTTGTGTCTTCTTGGATTTCCTTGAGCAGTGTTTTATAGTTTTGGTTGTAAATGTCTTTCACTTCCCTGGTTAGGAAGATGTCAAAGTATTTCATTTTTTTGTGGATATTGTGAATGGGATTGTGCTTTTTATTTGGTTATCTGTCTGTTTGCTGTTGGTGTGTGAGAATGAGACTGTATTTTACACATTTATTTTGTATTTCGAGACTTTGCCAAAGTCCTTTATCAGTGCAAGCAGGTTTTTGACAGATTCTTTTGGATTTTCAAGGTATGGGATCATATCATCAACAAAGAGGGGTAACTTCTTCTTTTCTTATTTGGATACCCCTGACTTCCTTCTCTTGTCTAATTGCTATTGCTAGGATTTCCAACACAATATTGTGGTGGGTACTCTTAAAGCCCAGATTTTTCACCACTATACAATGTGTCCATGTAACCAGAAACTATTTGTACCCCTTAGAGATATTGAAATAGAGATAAAAATAGGAATTATTTTTTAAAACTCTAGATTACAAGCCTTTTGATTATTTTGCACTTACAAATCAATTGAAAGAACAGAGATTGTTATGACCATTATGGTCATGGTATCTTGAAGTTTCAGGTTGAATATTTTCAGGTCCCATTGTGTGGATTCTGTTTTATGGTATCATTTGTTAGATCTACCTTTGTGGTAAGAGATCAGAGGACCTTAAGATCTAGGGAAAGGACTCTGGTCTTTATTCAGGTAAAAGTTTTGGAAAGGTAAATGATGGAATTTTATTGATGTTTCAGTGCGCCCACTTCCATGCTACTAAAGTTCATGTCATTTGGTGTTTCAAGGTCAACTTTTGTTATTGAATTGAACTGAGTCTGCTCACTTGGTGTAGCAAAGTCAGATATTGACATCAGGATTGCAGTGAGGGAAAGTGAGGCATTTATTGCAGGAGACCAAACAAGGAGAACCAGGCAGCTCATGCTTAAGACCTGAAATCCCAGATGGCTTGCATATAAGGAATAATTAAAGACAGAGTTTACAGGCAAAGGCATGCATCCATACACTGGATTAACCTAAAAAGGTGGGACATCTTGAAGTGGGGGCCCATAAGTCAAAGGTCTTTTCAGATATTTTCTCTCTTTTTTCCCCCTTAGAAGCTTAGAAAATAAAATTTTCAAAGGTTTTCTGATTTACAATTGGTTAAAAAGGTGAATATTTGTCTAAAAATTGGGGATCAGCAGAAAAGAACATTGGCTCTGGCTCTTGGGCATGACCTCTTCCAGACCCCTCAGGAAGAAATATAAAACAAAAACACCAGTAGTCAGAGTTCAGTCCTCCATTTCCTTTTATCTGAGACCTCAGTGTCTGTGGATTCATTTGGTGGAAATCTCGAATTTTAAAAAGCAATTCAGGGATATATATTAAGATGTTATCTTCAGTTTCTTCTTTTCCCTTTTGAGTCAGGGTCTCACTCTCACACAGGCTGGAGTGCAGTGGCACAATCATAGCCTTGACCTCCTGAGCTCAGGTCTGACCTTCTGCCTCAGCCTCCTGAGTATCTGGGACTACAGGCTCATGGCCCCATGCCTGGCTAAATTCTATTTTTTTTTTTTAGAGGTAAGAAGAAATTCTATTGCTAGGATTTCCAACACAATGTTGTGGTGGGTACTCTTAAAACCCAGATTTTTCACCACTATACAATGCATCTATGTAACCAGAAACTATTTGTACCCCTTAAAGATATTGAGATAGAGATAAAAATAGGAATTATTTTTTAAAACTCTAGATTACAGACCTTTTGATTATTTTGCACTCTGGTCTTTATTCAGGTAAAGCCATCCTGAATTCCTCACTTCTGTAGTCTTGGTCTTTAAGGACATACACTCCTGGGATCAAAGTGATGATAAGATAGTTGTTTAAGCTGGTCTCAAACTCCTGGGCTCAAACAATCCTCTTGCCTCAACTTCCAAAGAGTGGTGGGATTATAAGCATGAGCCACGGTGCCAGCCCATTATCATTAGATTCTATAGGGAACAAAATGTCCTGCAACTCTAACTTCCTTGGCTATTTTTGTAAGTTACTTTTACATTCTTGCTTAACAAGTTACCCAGAGCAGGGTCTCTGCTCTGACTCATTCTGCAGTCTGTCAGCCTTAGGTCAAATCCCTTTACCATATTTCCAAAAAGTACTATGTACATTGTGTGCATAACCTAACCTCAGTTTGCCTGCATTCAGCCATGGGTAAAATGAAGGGTAAAAAATGCACATTACACATTGGTCTGTTAAGAGGATAAATCCACTTTGTTAATATCCAAGTCCTGAGAGATTTCCCTGGTGAGAAACAGAACCACAAGAATTGGCAGTGGTGGTTGTAGTCTATAATAATTATTATTGTTCTTACTCTATTTTCTTCTAATGAGATTGTTGACCTAAAGAAAGAAAGAAAGAAACTGAAGCAAAATTAATGTAAGTAGGGAGTTTATTTGGGCCAAGTTTGAGGACAGCAACCCAGGAGCATAGATTCAAGTTACCCTGAATATACGCTTCAATTAACAGCAGTTACAAGTGCAATTTTCATTTATTTTATTTTATGTGTGTGTGAGTTGGAATTTCATTTTGTCACCCAGACTGGAATGCAGTGACATGATCAGAGCTCACTGCAGCCTCGACCTTCTGGGCTCAGACAATGCTTCCACCTCAGACTCCCAAATAGCTGGGACTACAGACACATGTCACCACTCCTGGATAATTTTTTTGATTTTTGGTAGAGATGAGGTCTCACTATGTTGCCTAGTCTGGTCTTTTACTCCCAGGCTCAAGCGATCCTCCTGTCTCAGCCTCCTGAAGTGCTGGGACTGCAGGCAGAAGCCACTGTGACAGGCAGGGTTTTATTTTATTTTTTTACTCTTTTTTTATTTGATTATTATTTTTTATTTTAAAGATGTGGGATACAATTCAGGGTTACATATATAAATGTTCATTATGTAGGTACCCTTGTTGATGAGGTGTGCACCTCTCTCCCCTAGCAGTTTCAACTACTGCCAATCCTGCCCCCCACCCCTGGCAGTTTCCCACTACTACCTATCCTTTTCTTATCATATTATGACAGTTGTTCAAGGTCCACTTATGAGTGAGAACATGTGGTACTCAGTTCTTTATTTCTGTGATAAATTACTCAGTATCATAGTCTCTAAGTTCATCCAAGTTGCTGTGAAGTTCGTAGTTTTGTCCTTCTTTATGACTATGTAATATTCCATTGTCTATATGTACCACATTTTTAAAATCCAGTCCTCTTTTGATGGGCAGCATGGTTGGTTCCATGTTTTTGCCATTGTGAATAATGTTGCAAAAAACATGCTTGTGCAGGTATCTTTTTCATAGAGTGATTTGAGTTCCTCTGGGTATATTTCCATAAAGGGGACTGTATGATTGTATGGAATGTTGAGTTTTAGATCTTTTTAGAATCACCGAACTGTTTTCCACAGAGGTTGTACTAGTTTATACTCCTACCAACAGTGTAGAAGTGTACCCTTTTCCCCGCATCATCTCTAGCAACTGTTGTTTTTTGAGTTATTGGTGATGGCTATTCTGACTGGAGTTAAGTGGTACCTCAGTGTGGTTTTAATTTGCAGTTTTTTGATGACTAGTGAAACAGTGCATTTTTTCATGTACCTGTTGGTTACTCATATGTCTTCTTTTGAGAAGTGTCTATTCATATCTTTTGCCCACTTTGTAATGGGCCTGTTTGTTTTTTTCTTTTCGGCATGTTTGGTTCCCTGTAGATCCTAGATGTTAGGCCTTTGTCAGATATACAGTTGGCAAATATTTTTCCCAGTCTTTGGGCTGTCTCCCTGCTCTCTTGATGGTTTCTTTTGCTTTGTAGAAGCTTTTCAGTTTGATGAAGTCCCACTTGTCTCTCTTATCTCTTATGGCCTGGGCACATAGGGTTTTGATCAGGAATTGATTGCCAGTTCCAATTTCCATCAGGGTGTCTCCTGCATTTTCTAAAGGTTCTTATAGTTTGAGGTTTTATGTTTAGGTCTTAGATCCATTTAAAGTTGATTTTTGTGTATGGTGCTAGGTAGAGGTCTTGTTTTAAATCTTTTGCTTATGGTCAGCCAGTTTTCCCATCACTATTTACTGAATAGGTTCTTCTCTTCCTACTGGTTGTTGGTGCAGGCTTTGTTGAAGATGAGTTAGTTGAGAAATTGAGGTTTTGCTTCTGGGACCTCTATTCTGTTCTATTTGTCAATATGCCTGTTCTTGAACCAATACCAGACTGTTTTGATTATTGTAGCCTTATAATAAAGCTTAAAGTCTGGGAGTGTGATACCTCTCACTTTATTTTTTTATTGTTTATTTTGCTGAGGATTGTTTTGGCAATTCATGATCGTTTATGTTTCCATATGAATTCCTGTATTGTCATTTCCAGGTCTGAGAAGAATGACACTAGTAATTTTTTTATATAATCAATATTTTTATTATGATATTGTGAGGTACAATTAAGGGTTAGGTATACAAATATGCTTCGTTCAGGCACACCTGTTGATAAGAGGTGTCTCCCCATACCCAGACAGATATTTACTACTGTTAATCCCATCTTCTTTCCCCTCCCCACCGTAGTTTCCTACCACTGTCAGTCATTTTCCTGTAGTATTACATTGGATGTTCAAGGTCCAATATAAGAGTGAGAACATGTGATACTCGATCTTTGTTTCTGTGAAAGGTCACTCAGTATTGTGGGCTTTAGTTCCATCCACATTGCTCTGAAATTCATGATTTTGTTCTTTTTTATGGCTGCGTAGTATTCCATCATGTATATGTATGTTGGGAGCCGGCCATGGAGGCCCACTGAGTGTTACGTTTCAGGGAGGGCCGTTGGACCCCGAGACCACTAGGGTGTGTTCGGGAGCTGTTGACCCCATTGCCTCTCCCTTTTCTTGGCAATAAAGACTCATGTTAGCTCAAGCATGAAAACTCCAAGACTGGGATGAACACAAGCTAACATTAGAAACTCATTGTTCCCATTTCCCTTTGACTGTGGTTTAGACTTCCAGACAGGTCCTGGTTCAAGACAGGACCACATCAAAGAGCCCTACTGCTGAGAGCCCAGCATGACCTTTGGACTGGGCCACATTATGCAAAACTGGTTTTAGTCATTTTGTTTAAGTTCCATTGTGTGTGTTGGGATAAAGTATAGGAATAGATTGTTAATCATTAGGAAAGTTAGTCATAGGTAAAGTGTGTAGAATAAAATATAAAGATTATCATTGATAAAATGGTATATTTTTAGAAATTGTATTAATACTTCTGAGGGACATTAGCCAAGCAAAGGAAAAGAAAGACAATTTTGGGTTTGTTCTTCCTCATGCTTGAAGAAACATCTGGTGGGTGGAGGACGCCCCCATGCACCTGGCTTTTTGTTCACATAGAAGACATGTGAGTCTGACTGTGCAAAATTAGGGGATAAAAACCCTCTGTATTTCTCAATAAAGGGGCTTCTGCACTAGACAGAGTCCAGTCTCTTTCTTTCTCCTCCCTTCTCTTTATTTTTCCAGAATAATCGCCGACGCCACCACATCTTTCCAGGGACCCTCAAATCCTGCAGGGGTCAGCCTCCAACAACTGGTGCCCAATGTGGGGCAACTGGAAAGGTAAGCTTTTCTCTCATTTCAGGATGGCTAGGATCTTACCCAGGGTGCTGAAGATCCCTCTGTAGAGACAGGCAGAGTAAGTACGGATAAGGATTGAATTTTTGACACCAGAGCCACCATGGGCCAGAGTGTGTCTAAAGAACATAAAATGTTTATCAGTATCTTAATGAATACTTTGTCTAAACATGGAGCTAAAGTTTCTTCTTCTAATCTAGCTCGTTTTCTACACTTTGTGCAAAAGCACTGTCCTTGTTTTCCTGAAGAAGGAACGGTGAGTTTGAACACCTGAATTAAAGTTGGGGAGGAGTTATGGCTATATTATTCACATTATGGGCCTAAAAAGTTTCTCCCTGATGGCTTTTCCTTGTGGAACTTAATTAAATATGCTTTAGATCCACAGCATGATTTTGAGACATTTCCATCAAAGAAAACTGCCATTGATGATGAGGAAGATGGAGATCCTTTTCTTTTCACTTGCTGCCTCTGCACCTCCTGAGTATGATGACAAATTGTCCCCGCAGGATGCACCTGATTTGGAGGAGGAGGCTACTTAGTACCATGAGAATGTGCATATTGTTAACTCCATGCTTCCACTCAAACTGGTTTCTCCTTCTAATGCTAAGGTCATAAAATCTAATCAGCCTCCCCCTTTTCTTTTTGGAATGCAGGCTGTACGAGCCGAGGCAGAAAAGGAGGGAGATTTCAACTTTATGGCTTGCTTTCCTGTACAGTTCTATCCAGATACTAGTGGGGCAGATGGTAAAATATCATGAGCAGAAATATCCTAGCAATGTTACTGCAACTCTTTCTAAGGTTTTCCTTTAAAAGTTGAGAATACTAAAATAAAGCCTGGACTTAGTTACACTTTTCCTTTTCTTATAAGAATACAGGGAACTCAAGCAATAATAAGTAAAAGTATATAAGTAAAATAAGTAATATAAATAATATAAGCAATATACAAGTAATATGAGTAATATAAGTAATATAAGCAAAAGTATATAACTAATGTGTAAGTAATATAAGTAAAATAAGTAATATAAGTAATATAAGCAATATATATAAGCAATATATAAATAATATAAGTAATATATATAAGCAATATAAACAATATATAAGTAATATAAGTAATATAAGCAAAAGTATATAAGTAATAAGCAAAAGAATATCTCATTACAGTCTTGCTTTAACTGTGGTCAAGTCGGACACATTAACAGAGATTGTCTGGCTAGCAAGGTATGATCGGCTTACACAGCATACCATCACCACTTACTGGGGCTAATCGATCAAAAACCTTGTGTCCCAAATGCCAAAAAGGCTTTCATTGGGCTAGAGAATGCCTATCTAAATTTCATAAAAGTGGCACTCCTTTAAATCAACAGCAAGCCACCCTGGCTCGGGGAAACTTCCAGAGGGGCCAGCTCCGGCCCCACCTGACAATAGGGGCACAGCTTCCACCATGAACCTGTTCACTCCTTTTGCTCCATCTCAGAACTCATCTGAGCCACCCCTGGGAGTACAGGACTGGACTTGTGTTCCTCCACCACTACAATATTAACTCTGGACGTTCTGGTAACCCCAATTCCTACAGGAGTAAAGGGCCCTCTCCTGGAAGGAATAGTGGGTATAATAGTGGGTGTAATACTTGTCTTAACAAGGAATTTCCATTATTCCTGGAGTGGTGGATTCGGACTACATAGGAGAAATCCAGGTGCTTGTTGCTTCCCCTAGCAAAACAGTGCAGTTTAACAAAGGTCAGAGAATAGCCAGTTGCTGCTCTTGCTTTATCACAAAGCAGGTAAAACTTTAACCTGCCTAGAGGTGACTCTGGATTTGACTCTAGCAATGTTGCTTTTTGGGTTCAGGAGGTTACTAATTCTGACATTTTGCTGGCTCATGAAAATCATGCCTCTTTACCTGAGATCCTTGATGAAACTGTGACTGCTCTCACTGATTATGGTTCAAAAATTTCCCCTGAAAAGATTCAAACCAATTCTCCTTTCACATATCTTGGTCATGTGTTAAACATACAAACAGTGCATCATCAACCTTTGCAGTTATGAAAAAATCATTTGGTGACCTTAAATAATTTCCAAAAACTGTTGGGAGGTATCAATTGAATTAGACCTTATTTACATATTGCCACGTCAAATTTAAAACCTTTATTCAATATTTTGCAGGGACCAACTCTAAAAGAAGTATAACACCAAAGGCCAAAAAAAACCTTGTCCCATGTGGAAAAGGCTATTAAGTCTCAAAAGGTGAAAAGAATAAACTACCACTTGCCTTGGGACTTAATTTTTCTGGCCACTCTCCATACTTCCACAGGGCTTCTGTGGCAGAAAGAACCAATAAAATGGCTCTACCTACCGATAACTTCTAAAAAAATATTGACTTCTTATCCTTATTTAGTAGCTTTGCTTGTAACAAAGGGGAGACAAAAAAGCATTAAAGGGGGGACAAAAGAGCATTAGATTATTTAAACATGATATACACATATAATTGTTCCTTATAACAAATTTCAATTTCAGACTTTATTGCAAACTAATAACTATTGGCAAGTAGCATTAACTGATTACAGAGGACAAATTCTATTCCACTTACCTAAAAGTCCTCTGTTACAATTTGTGAGACAAAATCCCATAATTTTTTTCTCACAACTGTTCCTCAGTCCCCCTTGAGGGGGCAGCTTTGGTGCATACTGACAGCTCATCTAATGGTAAAGCCCTGGCAGTTATTAATAATTAATCTCATGTGCTGAACACCTCTAAATCCTCAGCCCAGAAGTCAGAGCTGAGGGCAGTGTTGTGTACCTTCACTGCCCTGGAATTTTCAAGATTTAATTTATACACTGATTCTTGTTATATCGCAGAATTGTTTCCTCATATCAAAACAGCTTCCATCCCAACCAACAAAACTACAATTTTGGAACTATTAACTCAATTACAGCAGCTGATTAATAATAGAAAGGAACAATTATTTGTGGGCCATATTATGTCCCATTTTGGTCTTCTGGGACCTTTACACCAAGGCAATCAATTGGCTGATGCCTTGACTAAGCCTACTGTGTGTGCTGCAAAAGAGGCTGAGGCAGTTACTCAGGCTCAACTTTCTCATAAAATTCATCATCAAAATGCTACTGCCTTACGTTATCTGTTCCATTTACCCAGGGTAACAGCTAAACAAATCATTAAGAATTGACCGGCTTGTCCCACTTTTGTTCCAGCTCCAGGAGGAGTCAACTCTCAAGGACTGAGACCTAACATGCTATGGCAAATGAATGTAACTCACTTTCCCAGCTTTGGAAAATTGTCTCATTTGCATGTGACTGTGGAAACATTTTCCCATGTTATTTTAGCTTCAGCAAAAACTGGAGAAGCCTACAAGGACATGGCACAACATTTATTCTTTTGCTTTTCACAGCTAGGTATGCCAAAGCAACTGAAAACTGAAAACAGTCCTGCATATACATCTAAATCTTTCCAGCAATTTTGCTCCAAATTTAATATTTCTCATTCCACAGAGATTCCCTACAATCCACAAGGTCAAGTCATAGTTGAAAGAGCTCACCAAACTTTAAAAAATCAATTAAGTTACAAGAGGGGGAGTTCAAGTATAGCCCTCCTCACCACATCCTGAATCACGCTTTATTTGTTATTAATCATTTAAATTTGGACTCTTCAGGCTATTCAGCTATGGTTAGACATTGAAATCCAGAAGGAAGTATAAAACCTCTGATAAAATGGAAGAATCTCCTTACAGGAAAATGGAAGGGCCTGCTTTATTTTGTGCTCAAGTCAAACATGTTGCTAATCGTAATTTTTCTTATGAAGGGCATTCTAATTCCCTCCCTATTTGTTTTTATGATAATTCTGCTTTTAATAATTACCAGACTTCTTGCTTAATGTCTACCTTTAAGTCTCTGAGTACAGAGAGCCCTTATCAGGACAAATATCAAGAACAGTTGGTGAGTGGAGATGTTAATACCTGAAGGAACTGACCCTAGTCATGCAACTAGAGCTTCACCACCTCTCAGCGTACCTGCTTGTTCCTTCAATGATACAGAAAAGAACTGGTCACTCATCCAGCAAGATACTGGCTTCCCAAAATGGAGAGACTGTGCTTATAACTCTAAGGTGGACTATCCTGTACTCAGTGAAAGACTATATATTAGTGACTGGGGTTTTAATGACTCTATGCTTGCCGCAGCTAGAAGGCACTCCAATGGATGGGTACCCCCAATACTTTCATTTAAAATTGGAATCAAAGAAGTCATTCAACCTCATTTGTGGAGAGCCCTCATAGACCTTCAACCAGTCAGCCTGTCTAGGCCTGTTGGACAAACTCAGCAGTACCACATTAGGGCATGCTTGCAGTCCTCTTATGTGGTTTTCTGTGTTTTCCATGAGGGTATTTCCTTCATTTTCTAAGGTTCTTATGGTTTGAAGTTTTACATTTAGGTCTCTGATCCATTCAGAGTTAATTTTTGTGTATGGGATTAGAGAGGGGTCCTGTTTAAATCTTTTGCATGTGGTCAGCCAGTTTTCCCAGCACCATTTAATGAATAGGTTCTCCTCTCCCCAGTGGTAGGTAGTGGAGGCTTTGTCAAAGATGAGTTTGTTGAGAAATTGAGGTTTTGCTTCTGGAATCTCAATTCTATTCCATTGGTCTATATGCCTGTTCCTGTACCAATACCAAACTGCCTTGATTATCGTAACTTTATAGTAAAGTTTGAAGTCTGGTAATGTGATACCACCTGCTGTTTTTTTGTTGTTTTTTTTTTTTTTGCTGAGGATTGCTCTGGCTATTCTTGGTCATTTGTGTTTCCATATGAATTCCTGTGTTGTTTTTTCTAGGCCTGAGAAGAATGTTGCTGGTAATTTGATGGGTATTGCATTAGATCTGTAGATTGCCTTAGGTTGAATGGACATCTTCACAATGTTGATTCTTCCAATCCATGAGCATGGGATATTTTTCCACTTGTTTGTGTCATCTTTGATTTCTTTGAGCAATGTTTTATAGTTTTCATTGTAAAGGTCTTTCACACCTCTGATTAGCACATTTATTTTATACCCTGAGACTTTGCCAAAGTCCTTAATCAGTGTAAGGAGGATTTTGACAGATTCTCTTGGGTTTTCAAGGTACACAATCATGTCGTCAGCAAAGATGGATAACTTGACTTCCTCTTTTCCTATTTGGATACCGCTGATCGCCTTCTCTTTTCTGATTGCTCTAACTAGGACTTCCAATACTATAATGAACAGGAGGGGAGAGAGTGGGCATCCTTGTCTTGCTCCGTTTTCAGGGGGAAATGGTTCCAATTTTTGTCTGTTTAGGAGTATGCTAGCTGTGGGTTTCTCGTTGATGGTTTTTACTATTTTGAGGTATGTTCCATGTATGCCTAGATGTTTGAGGGTTTTTATCAGGAAGGAGGCTGGATTTTATCAAAAGTTTTTTCTTCATCTAATGATATAATCATATGGTTTTTGTTCTGATGTCTGTTGATATATTTAATTACATTTATTGTCTTGTGGATGTTAAACCAGCCTTGCATCCCAGGGAGGAAGCCTACTTGGTCATGATGGATGATTTTTGAGATGTGTTGTTGAATCTGGTTTGCTAGGATCTTGTTGAGAATTTTGGCATCTATGTTCATCAAAGATATTGGCCTGTAGTTCTCTTTCTTTTGGGTCTTTACCTGGCTTGGGTATCAATGTGATGTTAGCTTCACAAAATGAATCGGGGAGGGTTTCTTCTTTCACAATTGCCTGGAATACTTTCAGTAGGATTGGTATCATTTTCTCCTTAAATATCTTATAGAATTCTGCTGGAAAGCCATCTGGTCCAGGGCTTTTTTTTTGTAGGTAGTTTTCTTATTACATAGTCAATTTCCTTGATTGTTATTGGTCTATTTAGGGTCTCGATTTCTTCTTGTTTAACCTAGGCAGGTTGTGTGATATCAGAAAGTCTTCCATTTCCTTAAGGTTTTCCTGTTTGTTTTCATACAAGTGTACATAGTAGTCTCTAATAATCTTTTGTATATCTTCAGGGTCAGATGTGACTTCATCTTTTGTGTTTCTGATTGTATTTATTTAGGAGTTTTCTCTTTTTCTCTTGGTCAGTCTAGCTAAGGGACCATTGATCTTGTTTATCCTTTCAAAGAACCAGCTTTTTGTTTCATTGAATTTTTGTATTATCTTTTTGTCTTCTGTGTCCCAGACATAGGTTTTTATTTTGGTGATCTGGATTCTTCTGCTGCAGTTAGGATTTTGGTGGTCTTGCTTTTCCAGCTTCCTGAGGTGACTTTTTAGGTTGTTGATTTGTGATCCTTCCATTTTTTTCATGTGCATTTGTGGGGATATAAATTCCCTCTTACTACACCTTTCATTGCATCCCAGAGATTTTGGTAAGATGTCTCTTCATTTTCATTTGCTTCCAGGTATTTTTTTAATCTCTGTTTTGATTTCATTGTTGACCCAGGAGTTGTTTAGCATCATGCTGTTTAGTGTCCACTTCTTTGTGGGTTTGGGGGGGGAAATTTTTGATGTTGATGTTTATTTTTATTCTGACAAGGTGCATGACAAAATTTTGATCTTTTGAAATTTGTTTATGCTTGATTTATGACCAAATATGTGGTTGCTCTTAGAGTACCTTTCATGTGGTGCTAAGGAGAATGTATATTCTGTGGTTGTTAGGTGGAGCATTCCGTAGGTCTCAAATTTGGTCAAGAGTCACATTGAGGTTCCGGATCTCATTGCTGATTTTTTGTCCTGATGATCTGTCTCGGGTTGTGAGTGGGGTATTAAAGTCCCCAGTTATGATGATGTTAGAGTCAATATCTTTCTTTAGTTTTCCTAGAAGTTGCTTTATGAAAGTTGGCACTCCTATGTGGATGCATATATGTTTAGGATAGATATTTCTTGTTGATGGAGTGAACCTTTTATCATTATGTAATGGCCTTCAGTATCTTTTTAACTTTTTGGTAGCTTAAATGGTGTTTTGTCTGAAATTAGTATCATGACTCCTCCTCTCTTTGGTGTTCCATTCACCTGAAAATTTGTTTCCTATCCTCTTACTTTGAGTCTGTGCATACCCTTTCTAGTGAGATGGGTCTCTGGAAGGCAGTATATTGTTGCCTGCTGATATTTTATCCATTTTTCCATTGTATGTCTTTTCAGTGGTGCATTTAGTCCATTCACATTCAGGCTAATCATTGAAATGTGAGAGTTGGTCCCTATCATAAAGTTCTTATAGAGTTGTTGTTGTTGTTCCTCTTGGTTTGTTGTCTTTCTTTTGGGTTGGTTCATGTGTATTGTACTCTTTTTCCTGTACTCTTGTGAAGAATGTTGGTTTTTTTTCCTTTTCTTCTCTGTTTAGTAATTTCTTAAGTGTTTACGTAGGGGTGGTCTGGTGGCAGCGTAAGTTCTTAGGGATTGGATATCTGGGAAAGATTTTAATTCTCCCTCACTGATGAAACTTAGCTTGGCTAAGGTTATTAGGTTATTCTTGGTTGAATTGTTTATCTTTTAGCACTTTGAAGATAGGGCTCCAAGCTCTCCTACCCTGCAGAGTTTCTGTAGATAAACCTGCTGCTATACTAATTGGTCCTCCATGGTAGGTGATCTGGCTCTTTTCTCTTACTGACTTTAGGATTTTTTCTTTTATACCTACTTTGTTTAGGCAAATTATTATGTCTGAGAGTTGGCCTTCTCATTTGTTTTCTTGCATGGGTTCTCTGAATCTCTTGTGTGTGAATTTTCGCATCACTGATAAGATTAGGGAAGCTTTCTTCAATAATCTCATTGAATGTTTGTTTCAAGGTAGCTTCTGCTTCTATTTCTGTTTCAGGAAGGCCAATTACTCTTAGGTTCTTTCCCTTGAAGTAATCGCTCATCTCTTGAAGGTTTTGTTCTGTCTTTTTAAGCTTCTTTTCTGTGCTTTTACCATTAGGGTTAGTTCTATATTTTGGTCCTCAAGCTCTGAGTTTCTTTCTTCTGCTTGGCTAATTCTGCTTTCCATGCTTATCAGATTATTTATTTCATCCATCATATTCTTTACTGCTGTTATCTCAGTTATCAAATCCTTCCTAGTTTCTTCTTGTCTCTCCTCAATTCTTTTTAATCTCTCCATTAATGTCTTGATATCTAGGTTTGTAGTTTGAGACCAGTCATTCTGGGGGCTCTTCATTTTTTGCATTCTAAAGTCAGTTTTCAGTGTCTGCCCTCCCAGGGGTCTCAGAGAGACCCATATTCTTCTTTTGGTTTTTCTTCATTTGTGCAGATTTTTCTCTCTCTCCCCCTTTCCCTCCCCTTCTTTAATTCTGCTTTTCAGGGAAGGTGGGGTTACTTTGACTTTGCTTGTGCAATCTCTTATTCTTCCTTATGAGTGTCCTCTGACTTTTTTCTCTTTTGAGTCTGGAGTGTTAGCTGGGGCTGTACTTTTTGCAGTTTTGAGGTTTAATTGAGGAGGAAGCTGTGATTCAGAATTCATCTGCTGATTCCAGTATCCACCAACAGGTGTATGGGCACAGTGGAACCTATTTCTCACTTCCTTACAATCTCTCTGTGCAATGGGGTGTAGGTTTGGTCCCTGGAACAAATGGAGGTACTAAAGAGGAAAATAATCGAAGAAGATGGGGTCAATAGGAAGTTAGAAAGATAGAAGAGTGAGAAGGAAAACAGACATATATACCAACTAACAGGTTAAAAGGAGACACAAGGGCAGAGAGGAGTGAAAAAGACACACAAACAAAATTCCCTAAAGCATACTGGTATCCACACAGACACTCCAATAAAATCATGCCTTTTGATGCATTTTCCCCACATAAACAGGTAGTCTAAGTCAAAAAGCAAACAAAAGTGAGCAAAAAAAAAAAAAAAAAAACCAGTCAAAATTATAAAATCAAAAGTCAAAATAAGAAATCAGACTAGTTCTGGAATCCTTCCTGAGTGTCTAAAGTCTCTTCAGCTCTGATCTCTAACCTCTCCCCTTTGCTTTCATTGCAGGCAGATGGATTTACTCGCAGCTTGGGTTTGTTCTTTTAGCCTGCTGCCTGAGAAGTCTGTAATGCTGAGTTGCCTGCATCTGATTCAGCATAGGGGAGGGGATTTGTCTCCTGTTTAGTGAAGTTACCTTAGAAACCGAGGTGGAGGCTGCTCATAGGTGGGTGGGGCAATGCAAATCTCTGCCTGGAAAATGACTGAGGTGGGAAGCTCCTATTTCACAGATCCTTTCTCTCTGCTTGTCTGGGTCCCTGGGTGACCCACTATGCTGAGCTGGGGTGGCATGTGAGGCACTGGGGATCAGCTGCATAGCTGGGTGCTGGATCTGGTGTTCCACCAGCAGCCTGGGGTGGAGGAAGAAACTGGGAGTTCTCTCTTCTGGAGCTGAGAGTGGCTGATCAGCACCTCCTTAAGATATGCTGTTCCTTTACACAAGCATGGGGTTGTATACTGGGTGCCTCAGCCAGGGTGAACCAGAGCTCCAAAGGGCAGGTGGTGAGTGGTGAGACTGGCTTTGGGGCCCTCACAGGTTACTTTAGCTAGAAATGGAGCTGTTATCTCTGAGGGGCGGGCGCCTAGAGCCTTCCTGGGTGATGGTGACTTCAAATATGGCTAGGTGGGGGCCCAGAACTCAGGGCAGGCAGTTAGAACTCTGAGGAGTGAGCACCAGGCAGCTGGGCTGGGAGTCCAGTCAGGGTGGGAGCTGGAGGCAGCTGAATGCTGGGCAGATCAGTGTAGCCAGGAAAGGAACCCAGATCTCCCCAGGCGGTATCCAAGGGCCTCCACAGATGGCAGCTTGGCACTGGGTGAGTTGGTGCAGCCAGGGAGGGAGCTGAGATTCCTGCATGGCCAGGTGGGGGCCACATGTAGTGGAGCAGCAGCAGCCAGGGGCCACAATATCTGGCCTTGTGTGGGACCGAGGGTCTTTGGACCTCCAACCAGTGTGGCTGGTGGTGGGCAGGGGTTGGAGGAAGGAAAGTAAGATTCTTTTTGGGAATTCACATTCAGAGAATCTCACAATTCCATCTATGCTGTCGCCATTTTACTGGATCTCCCCAGCATTGCCTTTTATATATTTCTAGCTTCTTTGTTCCCCAAATAAGGCTTGCATATACAAAATGGAATATTATGCAGCCATAAAGAGGACAAATATATGGACTTTGCAGCAACTTGGATGGATTTGGAGTCAATCATACGCCATGATTTGTCACAGAAACAAAGAACAGAGTTCCATATGTTCTCACTCATAAATGGATCTTGAACAATTATAATACTACAAGAAAGCAATTGGCAGTAGTGGGAAACTGTCAGGCAAGGGAGGCTGGGATTGGCAGTTGAGGGAAACTGCAAGGGGAGGGAAGGGCATACCTCATCAACAAGGGTACCTGCATGATCAATGTTTCTATACCTAACCCTGAAATGTACCCCACATCTTTATAATAAAAATTTTTTTAATTAATTAATTAATTTTTAAAAAGGTCCTTGATGGCACTCAGAATTTTTTATTGGAATTACAGGATTTAGAATTCGATTGTAATATAAAAGCAGGCAATACGTGATGAAAAATAAACTTCTGGATGAGAACATGTATTAAAGAATATTGGAGTCTAATGGAAGGGGAGAGGTAAGATGACAGAAAAGCCACAAGAATCAGGCAAGAATAAGTTATGTTTTTGCTTATTATAGAGAAGACAAGCTTTAAAGAGAAATGGTTAATAGAAAAGGGAAAATGACAACTTACAGAAGAGTTCTTTTCAAGAAAAACTGTATTTAGCTCATCCTGAATTCAGATGAGGATCAGAAATGTAATGGGAATCAGATGGGAGTTTTCCAAAAAGTGCCTTAGTGAGTTGTGATTTAAAAAAACCTGAATGTCTTGAACTATTGATGGCAGTGCTTGTAGAGAACTTGGAAACTAAAATGTAAATATGACTATTTTCTCTTTTAACACTTAGCAATTAACACTTAGTATTTTTGTATAATACCTTCTATTTTTAACAAATAGATTCTGGGAATTTTAATTTCAAAAAAAGATAATGATGGGAGTATCATTCATTTTATCCACTTTAAGAAAGTCATTACTTTAAAAAGCTGTTCATATTGACATTAGGTTTACAACTGCACTTTATAAGCCTGTCTAAATATATATTTAAAGAAAGAACATGCTTCTGTTTTTATAAGTAACTGTTTTAAAATTTTTTTCAAAGTCTGAGTATGAAAAAGAGCAATTTAAACAATTTATTGAGTACACACTATCTCTGGAGCATAATTTGGATCAAGAAATGAAGAAAAATGATTAGTTAGAAAAAAGGTAACTGGGTCATTTTTATGTTTCATAACATTTTGACCAGTCATTCATTGATGTAACTATACTTTATTGCAACCTAAATGCAAATTAATTTTATATTTTTATTTTCAAAACCAAACATATTATTTTATTTTAAAATGTATTTCAGAAATACACAGCACAATCTCAAATGTTTTTCAAATGCCAAATATTACACTTATTCTTGAATGATTTTGAAAACGATAACAGAAATGCCTTTGGTGTATAACATCAACTGTACTCTTTATCATCATCTACTTTGAATTTTTATTTTTGAAGATTTTGAAGTTTGGTTAACTTTGGTCATCTTTCCTTCTTTTGGGAGTGTTTTCTTCTGCATTCAAATCTTTTAATATCTGAAAATCTATCTGAGTCATTCTTTTTCAACCTCAAATTTTATCTTGATATAGCTTTCTGTCTCTTTTTAGTTTCTTTCTGTCTCTTTTTAGTTTTCAAATGGATAATGGAAATTTATGCATTTTCCCTACCTCACTTGTATACATGAGGTATATGTGTTATTAAATTTCTATTTGCTTTATTTATATATACAAATGTGTGTGTATATATATACATATATATATGTATATTTATCATGCATACAGAAATGACTTAAGGAAGAATAACAAAATGAGCAATCATGCTATCACCCAGAGAAAAGCCACCAACATAGTGACTTTTCTATTTATTTGCTGAGTACTTAAGTTTGTTCTCTGATTCTAATCAATATTTTTCTCTCATCATCTTTCTCTATGTGGTTTCATCCTTTTCCTTTTGTTAACATTGTACTAGCAGGGATGTCTGGATCTCTTCTTCAGTCTTTAAGCCTTTACACATTATCTCTTTGCTTATTATCTTCCTAAAACTCTTCCTCATCTCGGACTTCAAAGATTTTTTTTCTCTTGTAACTTTTCCTGGATGTTGTTTGTGTGTACTTTCTTTTTTTATAGACTGTGGTAAGTGTATATCAAAATGTCTTTTTCAAACATTCTTATAGAAGTATACTTTTCTTCATTCTGGTTACTTACCTCTGGGTTATAGTTAATATTTAGTAATAGGTTAATATTTTATATTAATTTACTAAAATGGATATGAGTAGTTTGTAAAAAACTGTATGGTTACAATATTAACTATCTTTTATATGTCACAAAAATTTTCTTCATTGTTTGTCAAAGTTTATAATTTTTTTATAATGTTTTCAAACTAGGTTAGGTTGAAACAAATGAGAGAGGACTGTAATTTGTGGATTTGTTTTATATACTAGAAGAAAATATCTGTGTAAATGATTTACTCTTTAAAAAACTTTACTTACTCATTATTTACTTTCCTGAAGATATAAAAAGCACTTAGAAATGACTGAAAAGAAGTTAAATATATATGAAAAGGGAGAATTTTGTTCCCAGGAAGATTTAGAAACCAGTCGGTTTAAAACGAATACTCAGATTAATAAGCTAAGACATAAGGTAATTTTAAATAAGTTTTGGGACAAAACAACAACACAATTTGGAGAATAAATTTCTCAGTACTTTAAGCAGTGATGGAAAGCTTTATGTTTTATTTTATGGACCTGATACTAATAAAAATGAGACATTTTTAATTAAAAGGGCATTTGATTCTCTTATGTCTTGAACCCTGGCCCATGATCTAAAACCAAACAATACACCATTCCTTGACTCCAGATCACTAGAACCCAATTATATGGTAACAGTTTTATTAGATATAATTAACATAACATGCAGTTCATTCATTTGAAGTGTAGGCCTCAATGGCTTTTAGTATTTTCATAAGGTGAAGTAATCATCCCCACAAGCAATTTTAGAACATTTTCACCACCCTAAAAAGAAAGCCCACACTCTTTAGCGGCCACCTATCAGTTTCTCTGTTCTTGTTCAGTCCGAGGGAACCACCAGTCTATTTTGTTTGTATCACAATATGTGGCCACAACTGAATCACAATATGTGGTCTTTTATGACTGGCTCTTTCAATTTAGCATAATATAAATTCATCTGTGTTGTAGCATGTATTTGGACTTAATTTCTTCTCATTGTCAAGTAATATTGCATGGATATAGCAAACATTGTATTATCCACTTATTAGTTGATGGACCTTTGTGTTGTTTCAACTATGGGACTTTTATTAATAGTCTTGCTATGAACTTTCTTGTACAAGTTTTTGTTTGCATATGTTTCATTTCTTTGAAGGGTATACTTATGAGTGAAGTCGCTGTGTTATGTAGTACCTCTGCTTAACCATTTGAGGAAGTGCCAGTCTGCTTTCTAAGTGACTGAACTATTTTACAGTCCCATTGGCATTGTATGAGGGTTCTAATAACTCTGCATCCTTGCCAACACTTAGTTTGCCCCTTTTTTGCTTAATGAAAGATTTCATCCTAGTGGTGTGAAGTGGCTTCAATGTAGCTTTGATTTGAATTTCCCTAGTGACTAATGACTTTAAGCATCTTTTCCATGCCCTTATTAACCATTTGCATTTCTTCTTTAGAGAAATGTTTGTTCATATCCTTTGCGTATTTTTTTTAATGGGATTGTCATTTTATTTCCAAAGAGTAAGGATTCTTTATGTCTCCTAGCTAGAAATTCATATCAGATATATCCTTTTCTGGGGGGGGGGAATCTCTTTTTTCATGTCAACAGTTTTACTGCTCTATATTATATATATTTACAGATAAACATAATTTATACATAATCATATATATAATTTGCACATGTATATTTATGTATTTGTTTTAACTTGGATGGTTTGCATAGTGCTGAAATCTGGGCTTTTAGTGTATCCATCACCCAAATAGTGTATCTTATACCAACAGGTAATTTTTCACCCCTTACCCCCCTCACCCCCTTCCCTGATCTGAACCTCCAATGTCTATGATACCACTCTGCATGCTTTTGCGGACTCATACCTTAACTCTCACTTATAAGTGAGACCATGAGATACTTGGTTTTCTGTTCCTGAGTTATACTTACCTGAAATAATGGCCCCCAACTCCATCCAACTTGCTACAAAAGAAAGTTAATTTTTTTGTATGGCAGAATAGCATTCCCTGGCATGTATATACCACATATTCTCTACCCACTGATCTCTACCCACTGATGGGCACTTAGGTTGATTCCACTTCTTTGCAATTGTGAACTGTGCTGTGACATACATGCAGGTGTCTTCTTTTTAAAATGACTTCATTTCCTTTGGGAAGGTACCTAGTAGTAGGAGTTCTGTATCAAAAGGTAGATTTATTGTTAGTTCTTGGAGAAATCTCTGTACTATTTTCAGTAGGTGTTGCACTAATTTATATTCCACCGACAGTGGATAAGTGTTCCCTTTTCACTGCATCCATGCCAACATCTACTGTTTTTTGATGTTATGATAATGACCACTTTTACTGGGATAAGATAATATCTCATTGTGGTTATAATTTGCATTTCCACCAGGCTCGGTGTCTCAGCCTGTAATTCCAGCACTTTGGGAGGCTGAGGTGGGTGGATTGCCTGAGCCCGTGGGTTCGAGACCCACCTGGGCAGCTTGGCGAGACCTCATCTCCACAATAAATCAAAAATTAGCCAGGTGTGGTAGCGCACGCTTGTAGTTCTAGCTACTTGGAAGGCTGAGGTGGAGGGATCTCCAGAGCCCAGCAGGTTGAGGCTGTGGTGGCCAGGAGCAGCCACAGCACTCCAGTCTGGGTGACAGAGTGAGACTCCAACTCAAAAAAAAATTCTTTTGCATTTCCCTGATTATTAATGCTAGTCAATTTTTAAATATAGTTTTGGGAGCCGGGCTCGGTGGCTCAGCCTGTAATCCCGCGCCTTTGGAAGAATGAGGTGAGTGGATTGCCTGAGCCTGTGGGTTCGAGACCCACCTGGGCAACTTGGCGAAACCTCATCTCTACAATAAATCAAAAATCAGCCGGGCATGGTAGGACGCGCCTGTAGTTCCAGCTACTTGGAAGGCTGAGGTGGAAGGATCGCTGGAGCCCAGCAGGTTGAGGCTGTGGTGGCCAGGAGCAGCCACTGCACTCCAGTCTGGGTGACAGAGTGAGACTCCAACTCAAAAATAAATAAATAAATAAATAAAATATTGTAGTTTGGAGGCATTTGTATATCTTTTTTTGAGAAATGTCTGTTTTTGTCATTTGTCTATTTTTAATGGGATTGTTTGATATTTTTCTTGCTGATGTATTTAAGTTCTTTGCAGACTTTGAATATTATCCATTTTGAACATACAGTTTGCTTATATTTACTCCTATACTGTAGGTTGTCTGTTGATTTCTTCTGCTGTGCCAAAACTCATTAGTTTACATAAGTCCCACTTATTTATTTTTGTTATTGCTGCATTTTCTTTGGAGATCTTAGACATAGATTCTTTTTCTAAGCCAATATCCAGAAGAGTTTCTCAGGTAATTCTTCTAGAACTTTTGTGGTTGTGGGTCTTACATTTATGTCTTTGATCCATCTTGAGTTGGTTTTTATATATGGATATAGTTTCATTCTTCTGCATGTAGCTATCTAATTTTCCAATTGTTGAATAGTGTGTCCTTTCTCCAGTGTATGTATTTATCTGCTTGGACAATAAGTTGGTTGTAGGTATTTGGCTTTATTTATGAGTTCTCTATTGTGTTCCATTGTTCAGTGTGTCAACTTTACTGTTTTAGTTACTGTAGTTTTTTAATATAATTTGAAGTCAGGCTGTGATGCATCCAGCTTTGTTCTTTTGGCTTAGGAATGCGTTGGTTATTCTGGTCTTTTAGAGGAGTCTAGGATTTTCCAAGTATATGAGCATATCTTCGGCAAACAGACACAGTTTGCCTTCCTGTTTTTCAGTTTGGATACCCCTTATTTCTTTCTCTTTTCTGATTGCTCTGGCCAGAACTTACAGTACTATGTTGAATAGAAGGGTGAAAGTGGGCATCCTTCTCTTGTTCTACTTCTGAAGGGGAATGTTTTCACTTATTCCATTGAATATGATGCTGGAGGTGGACATGCTATGTATGACTTTTATTCACTTGCGCTACATACATTCTGTGCCTATTTTGTTGAGGGTTTTTAGTATGAAGGAATTCTGGATTATATTGGGTACTCTTTTTTTTTTTTTTTGAGTTGAAGTCTCACTCTGTCACCCAGACTGGAGTGCAGTGGCAGCTCCCGACCACCGCAGCCTCAACCTGCTGGGCTCTGGCGATCCTTCCGCCTCAGCCTTCCAAGTAGCCAGAACTACAGGCGTGTGCTACCACACCCGGCTAATTTTTGCTTTATTGTGGAGATGAGGTCTTGCCAAATTGCCTGGGCAGGTCTAGAACCTGTGGGCTCAGGCAATCCATTCAGCTTAGCCTCCCAAGGCGCGTGATTACAGGCTGAGCCACCGAGCCCGGCATATTGGGTACTCTTTATGTGTCTATTGATATGATCATAGGTTATTAAAGTTTGTTTCATGTGGTGAATCACATTTATTGACTTGCAAATGTTAGACCATTCTTTCATTTCTGGGGTGAAACCCACTTGATTGGTGGTGAAGTATGTTTTTGATATGCTGTTGATTTTGGTTTTCTAGTATTTGGTTCAGGATTTTTACATCTATATTCATTAAGGATATTGGTCTATGGTTTTATTTTTTTTGTTATGTCCTTTCCTAGCTTTGTTATCAGGGTGATACTGGTTTCATATAATGGGTTGGGGAAGATTTTTTCCTTGATCTTTTGGAATAGTTTCAGTAGGATTAGTAGAAGCTCTTTGTTGATATCCTTGCAGAATTTGGCTATGAATTGGTCTGGTCTTGGGCTATATTTTGGAAGGAAGATTTTTTTTTTCAAGTTACTGATTCAGTCTCATTACTTATTATTGGTCTGCTCAGGGTTTCTATTTCTTCC
The DNA here is from genome assembly GCA_027257055.1 of Cephalopachus bancanus. Taxonomy (NCBI): domain Eukaryota; kingdom Metazoa; phylum Chordata; class Mammalia; order Primates; family Tarsiidae; genus Cephalopachus; species Cephalopachus bancanus. Next base: position 80,105 of record JAPVLO010000931.1, read on the forward strand.
TGATACAAGGTTGAGGAGTTGTGTTGTTTTATGAATTTATCCATTTTTTGTAGATTTTCTAGTTTTGCACATAGAGGTATTCATTATAGTATCAGATGAACTTTTTTTATTTTTGTGGTATTGTAATGTCTCCATTTTCATCCCTAGTTGAACTTATTTGAATCTTCTTTCTTCTTTTCTGACTAATCTTGCCAGTGGTCTGTCAGTTTTGTTTATCTTTTCAAAGAATCAGTGTTGTTTCATGAATTCTTTTATTTCAAATGTATTTGGCTATACTCTTATCTTCATTATTTCTTTTCATCTCCTAGCTTTAGGTTATTTTGTCCTTATGTTTCTAGTTTCTTGAGGTGTGACTTTAGTTGTCCACCTGGAATCATCTGTCTTTTGGATGTAGGTATTTAGCATGATATACTTTCCTCTTAACACTACTTTAGCTCTATCTTAGAGATTTTCATAACTTGTGTCATAAATAGTTATCATTCATTTCAAAAAAGTATGGTATTTCTATCTCTTTGACCCAAAAGATCAAGCAAGAGCAGAGAGCTTAATTTCCATGTATTCATACAATTTCGACAGTTTCTTTTGGAATCAGTTTCTTGCTTTATGAGGTCTGGCAATTAAGTTTGTGAACTCATCCTAGAAAAAGTGCTGCATAATTGCTGAATATCACTATGGTCACCTTTGAAGCACTTCCCTTGGGAAGCTATGCACTAATGTCAGTGCCTAGTCCACTTGTCAAAGCAATTTTGGAACTCTTTTTCTGGAATGGCTCTAAGTGCTGTCATTGTCTTAACTTTGATGTCCTGAATGTCATCAAAATGTGTTCCTTTCAATATTTCCTTTATCTTGGGTAAAGAAAAAGTCTTTGGGGACCTGATCAGGTGAGTGAGGAGGGTGTTCCAATATAGCTGTTTGTTTACTGGCTAAAAACTCCCTTACTGTGCTGTGTGAGCTGGTACATTGTCATGATGCAAGAGCTCTTTCATGACCATTTTTACTCACACCTTTCTCATGCCAAGATTTTCAGTTAAGATTTTCCTAACTGTTTCTCTATCGATGTTTATTTGGACTGCTAATCTCACAGTCAGCTGAATCTGTCATTTGGGAAAAACTTGGCCAGGACATCTTGTCCTGTTTCTCCTCTACTTCCCTGGGGACAGCTCAAAGACTGGCAGACAGGAATCATTTGCAAGTTGGCCTGGTTGTTGATGATGGCTATTGTCTGGAACTTTAGTTGGAATGGGCAGTCTGAACACCTACACTAGAACTCTTTTTGTGGTCTGAGCTTTCTCACCATGTAGGGCTAGATTCCAAGAACATATATTCTGAGATAGAGAGTCTTTTCAAACTTAATGTTGGAAGACACATGGCATCCTTTCAGAAGTAAGTCACTAAGGTTGACCCACATTCTATTTTTTAATGGGGTGACTTTATTTTATTTTTTATTGACACATATACATATTTATGGCTGTGAATATGTGGATTTGTCTCTGGGTTTTGTATTTTGTGGCCTTAACCCTAAGAATCTACTTCTTAGAATATAATTCAAATTAGCAGAAGACATTTGCAACTCAGAGAAAGGCTTATGGCATTAAAATCCACATTGACAGGATTCATTAATTACAATCTTGTTTTAAAAGTCTTATTCTGAGAGCCATTTATTGACGGAGGGTGAAATAACTCAATATAATGTTCTTAAAACTTCCTTAAAATTTAGGTGGGCAACTCCTTCAGGTCCCCTCCAATGTGGGATTTTTTCTGTCCTTTTTAAAATTAATTAATAATTAATTAATTTTTTTATTTGGAGTCTCACTCCAACACCCAGGTTAGAGTACAGTGGCATGCTCATGGTCACCCAATGTCAACCTGCTGGGCTCCAGTGATCTTTCCATCTCAGCCTTCCAAGTAGCTAGAATTACAGGTGTGTGCACTACCACACCCAGCTAACTTTTTATTTATTGTAGAGATGAGGTCTCACCAAGTTGCCCAGGCTGGTTTCAAACCCGCAGTGTCATGCAGTCCACTAGCCTCAGTCTCCCAAAGTGCTGGAATTACAGGCTGAGTCATTGAGCCCGGCCCTGTCCTATTAATAAACCCTGCTTTCTCATAAAAAAAGAAAGAAATTGTGGGAGCTGATGATGAGGGAAGGAGTTAGAGACTTCCTAATAAGAGGTGACTGACAGTAATTTTAATGAGCAAAGACAAGACACGATCATAGTAAAATAAGCCTAATATCAAGTGCAAATATTGTGTAGTAAGGATAATAAGAACAAAGAATATAGCTTTGTGACTCATGGTGGCTTTACCTTTGTTCTTGGTTTTCTAAGTAACTAAGGGTACACATTTGAATAATCTACAACATTATAGATAACATTTTTTTGAAACTGAATTTATCTCAAAATGTGTTACTGGTTTTGTGTTAAACTATTCTCAGCTGACTTCCTTTGTTACCAAGTTCTATTATTTTATTCATGCAGATAGATTAACTTACAGCAGAACTGGAAGTTGTATGTTCAAAATATCTACATCTGGATAAAAAGAATCAAGTTCTTCAAAAGAGGCTATCATCTATGAAAGCAATACAAAAGACATGTGAAGAGCTAAAGAAGAATAAAAAGAAGTTAGAACAAGAAATTGTAACGCTCAAAAGCTATATGGAAATGAATATGTTAGAATGTGGTCAAATAGCACAGCATGTGAGGGAGATTGAACACTGAGCAAGACAAGATACAGTAGAAATATTAAAAGTAAATCTACAGGTTAGTTTATCTGCAATATGCTTTTATTTCACTGCAAATTATATTTTGGAGCTATATCAAATATATATATTGTGTGTTTCCTCTTCTTCCCTTATGCAATTTGTCTTGTGGATTTCTAGAAAGGTGGCATCTGCTTCTCTCTCCTTTTAAATATTTCCATCATTATTATAATTAAATCGATCTTTCAGATTAATTATTCTCATTAAAGAATCACTTGATTATTCAAAGCAGTTGACATAAAAAAGGACTATTAGGAAAGGAAAAATTGTGATTTAGAAATTTTACAGTATTCTTGAATTGTGCTTACACTACAACGTTCACATTTTAAAATTTTTAATAGATTCTATTCTTTGGATTATCAGGTTAATTGAGTACTAAAGTAAGAATATTGCAATTTTTATAATTCTGACTTAAATGGCCAATTTAATTGATATTGCTGATATTTTAATTTAAGGTTTTTTCCTATATATTTAAAATTTCTCTCTGAATCACTGACTCAAAATGACAGGAAACATATACTGTAATTATCCAGGTTAAAATTACTTTAAATGTTTATTATTTTTATTTGTTTTAGACATAAGCAGACTCTCAGGAAAACATAGGAAAATATACAACAATTTAAAAAGAATGATATTGCTTCGATGAGAGATGAGATTAATAATCTGAAATCTGAAGTGACCAAATTGAAAACTATTCACAAAGATTTGAATGACATGGAAATGGAAAAAACATAAGGAACTCGATCTCGAAAATGTAAACACTAACAAATCCTTGTCAAATAAAATAAGCAGTAAGCCAAAACATAAAATCACAGAAAGTAAATTAAGATCATTAATTTGCCAGGAAAGGACAAGTTTCAGGGCGACTGCTAACTCAAACATACAATAGGAAAATGATGTTAATAAATGAAATTACCTTTAAAATGTTAGTCCAGCACAGCTGATGTTTCTCACTCATTTTTTGGTTTTATATGGCTTTTTTCCTCCTTAATATTGTCATATAGCTAACTTGATCTAATAGGCTTTCAGCTAAGTATTTCTGAAGCATTTTAATTTATTTTAATTAATTAATTTATTTGTTTGTCTATTTATTTATTTATTTATTTTGAGTTGGAGTCTCACTCTGTCGCCCAGACTGGAGTGCAGTGGCTGCTCCTGGTCACTGCAGCCTCGACCTGCTGGGCTCCGGCGATCCTTCCACCTCAGCCTTCCAAGTAGCCGGAATTACAGGCAGGTGCTACCACGCCTGGCTGATTTTTTTATTTATTGTAGAGATGAGGTCTCGCTGCCCAGGTGGGTCTCAAACATGCAGGCTCAGGCAATCCACTCACCTCAGCCTCCCAAAGGCGCAGGAATACAGGCGTGGGATTACAGGCTGAGCCACCGAGCCCGGCTAGCATTTTAATTTAGATAGTGATTTTGTTATAAAATTGTTTGTCAGCATTAACCCAAATATAAATATTAATGACTTCGTGTGTGTGTGTGTGCATGCTGCTACTCTGGGCACTTTCTGACACTCAGTAAATGAACCTTCCTTGATTGTGATCATCAGTATTATACTAGAGATCACCATTGTGTATAGTTTTTCAACTCTCCAAAAAGGCATACTTGTGACAAAGGGATGGAGGGAGGTATAATTCACAAAATGGTTACAAATAACGTCTTTTTCAGACTGAGGGGGGAGGTGGAAGACAGGAAGGGCAGGCCCCACCTCCAATGCCTTGAAGCTTATTGCCTTTGGAGCTGCTTTAGTTCTTTTTGGTCTCCTACTGAACTGTCTCATTCTCTCCTAGAAGCTGTTGTTCTGAATGTATTCCTCAGTGCCAAATGATTGCCTTCACCCAGATAGTGGGTGAAATGTACAAGGGTAGTGAAAGAAAATGCTTGAAAATGTCTTTGAGGGATGTGCTTTCAAATCTATAAATTGGTTTACTAAATGCTAGTTTTTGGGTATTTTTGAGTAGGTGTCGCACTCTTTCACCCAGCCTGGAGTGCAGTGGCACGTTCATGGCCACAGCAGTCTCAGCCTGCTGGGTTCAGGTGATCCTTCTTCCTCAGCTTTCCAAGTAGCTGCGCCACCACACCTGCCATTTTTAAAACATTTATTGTAGCAATGAGGTCTCGCCAAGTTGCCAAGGCTGGTCTCAAACTCCTGGACTCAGGCAATCCTCTCATCTCTGCCTTCCAAAGCACTAGGATTACAAGTGTGAGCCACCATATCGTTATTTTATAGCTTTTTGTAACTTTTGGTTTTGATTGTAAGAAGTATGACATGAAGTGTTGCTATGTTTTTACATAGTGAAATGGTTATTATAGTTCAGTAAATTACTATAGTCATCATCTCACCAAGTGACACTTTAAACACGATAATAATAATAATAATTATTATTAATTTTATTTTAAAGATGTGGAGTAGAATTCAGGATTAGGTATACAAGTAGTCATTGTACAAGTAAAGTTTGGGCCTCCCTTTGGTCCCCACTTTGCCTGATTTGAGATAAGGCGCCCTTATTGATGTTGTGTCCTCTCCACCCCCACCCCGGCAGTATTCTGCTACTACCAATCCCTTTCTTATAGTGTTAATGGCAAATGTTCAGGGTCTGCTTATGGTGACAACATGTGGTACTGTTCTTTGTTTCTGTGATAGATCACTGAGTATGATAGGCTCTAAATCTATCCAAGTTGCTGCAAAGTCCATATGTTTGTCCCTTTATGACTGTGTAATATTCCATTGTGCTTATGTACTAATTTTTTAAATCCAGTCCAGTTCTGATGGGCAACATGGTTGGTCCCACGTTTTTGCTATTGTGAATAGTGCTGTAATAAACATGCGTGTGCAGGTATCTTTTTTGTAGAATGATTTGCATTCCTCTGGGTATAGTCCCAGTAGGAAGATTGCTGGGTCATAAGGAAAGTCAACATCTAGTTCTTTTAGAAATCACCACATTGTTTTCCATAGAGGTTGAACTAGTTTGCATTCTAACCAGCAATGTCAAAGCATTCCCTTTTCTGTACATCCTCACAAGCATCTCTTGTTGTTTGTTTTATTAATTATGGCTATTCTTACTGGAGTTAGGTGATATCTCAATGTGGTTTTGATTTACATTTTTGATCATTAGTGAGGCTGAGCACTTTTTCATAAACCCAAGAATTTCTAATGGCATCCTCAAGAATCTTTAAAGTAGAGCCATTGCAGATAGCAAGGGATACTTGTTCAGCCACACATCATTGATAGCCATTTCTCTCTCCTCTCAACTTTGTTTTAATTACTTGTTTTTTAAAAATCCCCTGAGAAATACATGTACGTTGGGAACAATTTTTAAACTATAATCACTTATAGTAGGTATGCTCTGACACATCTTCTGGGTTAAACCACTATTTTATGGGAAATTTCACTTTCTCTTATGGCAACTTTTTAAAAATGCAAGTCATTTGAGAACCATCAGGGAAAAATGAAATATTAAGCATTTGTCTTTTACACTCTCCACAGAACTCATCAGATACCAGCAGAGGTCAGTACCAAACTTCATGAGAAGAGACAGCAGGCCAGATCTTTATTCACTGCTCCTCCTGAGAGGCCAGTCCAAGAGTCCATTTGCATCAGAAATCTTAATGATAATTTAGATCTCATCAGAGAACGTATGTCAGGAAGAAACTTAAAGATCCCTTCTGTAAGATCAAAGACTTCAAATAGCAGCAGAAAGCACTGTTGAAGGTTAGCTCTATGGTCTTTTTTCCCCCTTTGGCTTTCAGATTTCAAATATAAGTTTTGTTTTTAACTTGGTTAAATACTGAGTTTTTAAATTGACTTATGCATGTTAAGTAAAGGTCATAATTTTCTGTGTAACTTAAGAGAAGAATCAGAAATTTTACAGTTTTTTGAAGTCCCCGGAGCTCTCATTTTCAAGAGAACCTATTTGTTAACTTTTTTTGAATAACTATAACTGAACTGATACATTTTGCATTTTTTTACAGTACTTGCAATATCTCCTAATGCAGAAAAAGATGGCATAAGCCCATGAGAAATAAGGCCTCAACCTTGTTTTTTACTTGGCCTCATGTCCTAAGAAATCAGAGAAGAGCAAATCTAAGGTTTTAGACAGCATTGCAGACGAACAGCTTAAAAGGGAACAAATAAAATGATTATGAACTGGTATTTTTTCATCATTTTTTTAGCTTAGTTTCGTCTAGTCATTTGATAAAATTAGCTGATCAGGGTACAAGTACTTCAGAGTTATGAAATTGTACTGGTTACTAAAAGGAAGTGAACATGAAATGCCTCCATATATTGTTAAGCATGATATAGATATAAAATGTTCTCATTAGTTCAGAAAAGTAATATCTTTATCCTTTTACAAGATGAGGATGATGAAAGAGTGTGTAAATGCAGAGGTGATGCAAGGGAAAGTTTTTGAGGAGATACTTTCTTTTACATAATTTTTTGAGGAGCAAGAGATGTTCATTTTTTGTATTCATAGATTCATTTAAAATGCATTATTTTAAACTTCATTTAGTATACATGACTTCCTTGTGGGACACACTGGTTTGTCAAATCATCAGAGCTCACTGTAGCCTTGAACTACTGGGTTCAAGGGATCCTCCTAACCTCAGTCTCTTAAGTAGCTGGGACTCCTCAGGCACACACCACCATGCTTGGCTAATTTTTTCTGTGTTTTGTAGAGTCACAGTCTCACTTCATACTTAATAAAAGATTTAAAAGCACGGTTCTATGAAGATATAAAGACATGTCTCCATATTCAATATAGAATGCCTTGACAAAGTTCTTATGTAGCTGTTGTGTACAAAATTTTTAAAGTAATAGAAAGATAACTCTTAGAGTTGCCAGGAATACAATTATTGCCACTAGGAAAACATCATTATGAGGTGATAACACCACATAAAATGATAGAAAAGGGGGACACTACAAAACTACAATTGAGAGATTTATAGTTATGTTTCTAGAAAGTAAAGTGTTAAAAAGAAGAAGAAACCTAATTCTAACAATCACAATGTTTAAAGATAGCATTAACACTGAATTTGTTTATCCACCTCTTTTATTTGCAAGGTTTAAATATTGTGGACTATTCCTATTGTGAGGTTTTATCTTACTCAGTACGTTTAGTATAAATATAAGGAAAATTGATAATAAATTATTTTTCTGTTATGTAATTTCAATTATACTGATTGTTGAAGCAAGTTTTCTCTATGTTCATAGCATTTAGCATGTCTCACCAATACATGATGTCTAGCTACTCCATAGGCTGAAGTAGAAGGATTGCCTGAATCCGGAAGGTTGAGGCTGCAGTGAGCTGTGATCATGTCACTGCACTCCAGCCTGGGTGACAGAGTAAGAACCTAACAAAAAAAAACAAAAACAAAACAAACAAACAAAGAAACCTCTAATGTCCATGCTGCTCAGACTCGTGGAAGATGCCCCAGGCAAGCTAATTCTCCAGGTATTTCTTGTCCAAATGTTCAGCAACCTTTCCTGTAGGCTTTTTTAGATCCAGCTTGAGCTGGCCAGAAGAGGAACCTCTAGAAGGTGGAGACCTCAGCATCAGGGGACATTCTCTTGGCCTACAAAAACCCACAATGGCAGCCATCACACTTCAATCCTGGTCTGACTGTCCCTTCACTCCATATCATCTGATGCAACCTAAGCTCACACTGCCCACATTGCAACCTGAGAGCCCACATTTGGCCATTCTTCTCCGCAGAAAGCCTCTTCAATGTTCACCCAAACTGAAACACTGGGGTACTTTGTGCCCTTTGTGCCCGTGGTAAGCATATGTACATACTTGATAGGTTTCGAATTGGACAGCTTTCCCCAGAGGGTGATGGTACATGGGCTGGCTCTGGTTAATGATCATTTTCCATGTTTGTGTCATCAGGAAAGCCTCAATGGAATAGTATTAATATGTAAACTTTAACCATTTTTTCCCCTTTCTTTCTTTTCTAGTCTCTTAAGAAAACCTAACAGATTTTCCCTGGTTTTCTTCTCACTAGTCACAGCTGCTTGAAAGGTCCAGCCCCCTGTCTGATTCCAGAGGAGGTCAGGGTACCATATGTTCTCACTCATAAGTGAACCTTGAATAATTATAATACTATAAGAAAGGTAATGGCAGTATTGGGAAACTGCCAGGGGAGGTGTGGTGGGGATTGGCAGTTGAGGGAGACTGCTCGGGGAGGGAGGGGCACACCTCATTAACAAGGGTACCTGCATGAGAAACATTTGTATACCTAACCCTGAATTGTACCCCACATCTTTAAAATAAAGAAAAGTAAAATAAAAAATAAATTTAAATGACTTCTGTATTTCAGAGGTTACCTCCTTTCAGAGGCGCCCACAAGTGGACTGAATTCAGCTTCCACCTACATGTGAGTATCTTTCTTGACACCCAAGGCAGTCTCTCACCACCCCAGAGGCTGGCAGTTCTTTTCACAAGCAAATTTATGGTGGATCTAGATGTTTCTCTTTCCTTTGTTCACAATTATTTTCCTGTAGCTATTCCTGAACTCCTGGAAATCCTACTATCCCAGTCATTATTTTGTAATTTGAGAAAAGTGTTCCCAGTTAAAATGCTTGAAAACCAATGACTTCATTGCCTGACTGGTTTCTTTGTTGCAGGACTCCTTGGATCCTTGAATGTGCTGGTGAGCATTGGGCCTATTCAGGAGTATAATTATGTAACACTTACCGACTGTTTGCATTTGCTGTGGCTGCTGTAACCAAGTACCACAAACTGTGTGGCTTAAAATAACAGAACTTTTTATTTTATTTTATTTTATAGAGGACACAGACCCCAAATCAAGGTGTTGGGAGGGCCATGCTCCCTCCAAAGGCTCTAGATGTGGATCCTTCCTTGTGTTGTCTACCTTGTGGTGGTTGCAGAAATTCCTTGGCTTGTTGCTGCATCACTCCCATCTCTGCCTCCATCTTCATGTCACGTGGGCTTTTCCTTTCCCCTGCGTCTCTTCTTTTTGGTCTTTTGCAATGTCGTAACTCATTGGAGTTAGATCCCACCTGGCTAACCCAGCATGATCTCATCTCAAGGGCCTTCAGTTAGGGCCAGGTGCAGTGGCTCAGGCCTATAATCCCAGGACTTTGGGAGGCAAGGAGGCAGGATTGCTTGAACTCAGAAGTTTAAGACCAGCCTGGGCAACAAAGGGGGACCTCGTCTCTATCAAAAAATTTTTTTAAAAGAAGTCAGGAGTGGTAGCATGAACCTGTTGACCCAGCTACTGGGAAGACTGAGGCAGAAGGGTCACCTGAACCCAGTAGGTCAAGGCTGCGGTGAGCCATAAGCCGTGATCCTGTCACTGCACTCCAGCCTGGACAACAGTGAGACTCCAGCTCAAAAAAAAAAAAAAAAGTCCTTCAACTACTTACATCATCAAAGACCCCTTTTCCAAATAAGGCCACACTCATAGGTACCAGGGATTAGGACAGGCATGTCTTTTGAAGGATGCTATTCAATCCACTATACCTTTCATTATGTCCCTGCATCATTCTGTGCCTTTATGAATTTTCCCACTGCCTGAATCACCTTCCCAGCCTGGCAAACTTATTTTGTGTGGGTCCAGCCTGGGGAAGAAGTTATCTTTTTGGTAAACTTATCTGCAATCTGAGCACCTTCTTTATACCTTAAGTACACTGGTCATCACACACTCAGAACATACACTCATTTTGCAAAAGAGAAACAGAAACTTAGAGAAATTAAGACTATTGGTTTCTATGACTGCACACAGTGGCTCATGCCTGCAATCCCAGGACTTTGGGAGGCTGAGGTGGGAAGATCACTTGAGACCAGGAGTTCAAGACCAGCCTGGGCAATATAGCAAGACCTCATCTCTACAAAAAATACAAAAATTAGCCCAGCATGGTGGCGTATGCCTTGTAGTCCCAGCTACTTGGGAGGCTGACTTGGTAGGATCACTTGAGCACAGGAGGTCGAGGTTGCTATGAGCTGAGATTGTGCCACTGCACTCTAGTCTGGGTGGTAGAATGAGAACCTATCTGAAAAAAAACACTGCATCTGGTCAAATAGATTCAAGTGGCAGAGCTAGAATTTGGGGTGAATGGGCCTCAGAGAAGGGGAGAGGGCCAGAGGAATGGAGCAGCCAGAGATGGTGGTCCAGGAACTGGAAGACATCCAGCTTCTCAGAAGATGGGGCCTTGTTGCTACCCTTAGGTGAGCTCCACTTGGAAAAAATAGGAAGAGGCTGGCCAGATGACTGCCACAGGGAGTCAATAAATGACACCCTCTGGGGGCCGCTTGAGTTTCAGGGGCCAGCTTTTCACCCACCGAGGGCAGGACTGCAAACTTAAGGTCTTGCCTTGTCACCAAGGGATTTGGTGGGTGTCTCTTCCCAGCAACTGGAACTCCAAGGACCTGGATGGCAATGGAACCACCACAGCCTGTGTGATGATGCTCCAGCAGGGACACTGGAGTGACTCCTCTTGCGACTCAGATTTTCCCATTTGCATCTATGAGAAGAGGTAGAGCGGTTGACTCAGGCCCCTATGTTTGGCCCCCTCAGATGGATGTAGACCCTTTTCTGTACATCCTCAACCCCCATCCCTCCCCTCTCTGGCTCTGAACCCCAAGAGGCAGCAATAAATGATGTTTCTCCAAAGCCCAGAGTCCTTGCCTGGGAACAAGCCTCACTCAATCTTCATCACCTCTTCTGATTTCTTCCAAGTGGGAGAAATGCCCTGAGAGCAGAGCTGGTCTTGAATTATTGTTTCTCATGCGAAGGTAAGCACCAGGCGGGCAGAGGGCCTCATCTCCCTTGCTCCCTTGTTTCAGTTCCTGGAGGAACTGAAACAGAAAGTGTCCAACAAACATTTCACAAATGAGTGGACAGATGAGATTTAAAGGCATGGGGAAAAGTAGGGAAAGCAATGTGCTGACCCAATCAACTGTGTCCAAATACCCACAGGACTCTATTGACTGACAAAATAATACCATCTAGCATGCATTGAGCATGTGCTAAGTGCTAGCAAGTTTACACACACCATGCCATGAAGCAGGTACTATTACTATCAGGTTCCCCATTTGCAGATAGAAACCCAAAAAGGTCAGTACACTTCACCAAGATCACACAGCCAGGAAGTGGCTGGACCAGGATTCGAACCTAACTCTGATGTGAATGAATGTCTTGTGGTATGAAGCCATCCAGACTTCTACACAAGTCTTCCCTTATCTGTTAATCTGTGTCTAAGAATCCAAAGAGAAACTGACTGTTCACATTGCCAGTGGATCTCTGTTGAAAAAAAAAAAGAAAAACAAGCCCCCAGAGAACTCAACTGAAGTGATGTCATGGGATCTCCAAGTCAGGCAATTAGGATTTGTCCAAACCTGCCACCTCCAGCTCTCCTCCTAAGCTCTCCATGCTCATCATCAGTGTCCCTGGGAGCCCTTCTTGGGGGACACATCAGAGATGAACACAGAGTCTTGACTGGCATTAAGTAGCCCATGGCACACCAGCCACCACAACCTGCTAAAGCCTTCTGCCTTACAATCCCCAGGAATTGGGGATTGTGAACAAGTCACAGGATTTTCAGTGACACCTGGGGACTCATTAAAAGTTGGCACACAATTCGCATCTCCACTTCTTTTGTGCAGATTAATGAGTCCCTCGGAATCAACCACAGAGCCACAGGCTGACAAGGCTTGACGCGTAGCTCAGGGCCAAGGTGGAGACAGAAACATGACTTCACCCCACTCCAGAGGAATGGTCCTCAGAGTTTTCCTCTTAGCTTCAAGCCCAAATTCAGGTGGCTTGATTGGCAGTAAGAGAAGTGGGTAGGAATTGGAGGTGGCCCTTCCTCCCCCAAAGATACAAGGGTCCCAGAGCTCCAAACAGCCAAATGCTCCAGAAAGTGCTATGGCACCTCGGTCAGCAGACCCAAAGCATGCAACACACTTGGTGTTGAGCGCGTGGTCCCTGTGAGTGTTCCGTGCTGTCAGCACAGATGGACGGGAAGGTCTCTGGAACCATGAGCAGGCTGAGCGTCTACTTCCATTATTGCAATGCTAATTTCACAGGTTTTTTTTTATCATCTTTAGATTCAGGGATACACTTGCCTGTTTGTTACATGACATATTGTGTAGAGGTGGGGATTGGGTCTCTGGTGGCCTATTCTCAAGATAGTGAATAGTGTGTCCCATAGGTAAATTCTAAGTTTTAACCCCCATCCCCCTCCCTTTATTGGTGTCCCTAGTGTCTATTATTTCCCTCTTTATGATCATTTAGCTCCCACATATGAGTGAGAACATGTGGTATTTGGTTTTGTTTCTGAGCCAGTTCACTTAGGAGGATGATCTCCAGCTTCATGTTGCTGCAAAAAAAAAAAAAAAAGGACATGATTTTATTTTTTTATGGCTGTGTACTATTCCATGGTGTATATGTACCACATTTTTTTATTCAGTTGATCGTTGTCACTTAGATTGCCTCCATGATTTTGCTATTGTGAATAGTGTTGTAATAAATGTACAGATACAGATATCTTTTTCATATACTGATTTATTTTGGGTAGATCGTCTCTGTGTTTCATAAGTTACTTGATCAACATCTCCCTCATTCCCTCCACTAGACTGGCAGCCCTTGGGAGAGCTGGACCACTCTGGAATCCTCGTGTTTTCACCAATGATGCATCTTTTTTTATTCTTTTTTTAACTTTCAAATTTTTTTATTTTTAAATTTTAGGGTATAATTCAGGGTTAGGTATACAAATATTTATTGTGCAGGTACTGTTACTGATGAGGTGTCCCTCTCCTTCCCCAGACAGATTTCCACTACTGTAAATCCCACCTCCCCCCTCCACAGTTTCCTTCTACTGTCAATCCTTTTCTTATAGTATTATGGTAGTTTTTCAAGGTCCACTTATGAGTGAGAGCATGTGATACTCAGTTCCTTTTAGGTGCTCAATAAATACTGCTGAGGAAACAAGCAAATGAATCTCTCATGTCAACCCTGTGGAGAGTCTGCAAGTTGTAAAAACCTTCTGATCTGTGGGTGACTATTCCCCAGTTTATCTGAAATTTATTATTCAGGTGTGGTTGACATCATCTGAACCCACCTGTCTTTGTGCAGCATAGACAGTATCTCCCATATAAATGAGTGTCATCCCAGGGCTGTTGGAATTTTGGGGAAGGTCCTTTGAAATCAGATTGCTGCCTGTCTTTTTAGCCCCCACTCCTTTGCTGCCCTAAATCCCATCGTATTGACCTTTTCCCATTCTTCAGATGGGCAATCATCTTTCCACCCCAGGTTCTTTGTACGTGCTTTGCCCTCTGCCTGGTGCACTATTTCCTTTCCTCTGCACTGGAGCAAAATGTCTCAGCTGAAATGTCACCTCCTCCATGAAGCCCCCACAGCCTGTCCTTTTATCTGAGGATTAGTTTGTCCAGCTCCTATAGCTACTATCATCTCTTCTTCACATGCCTCACACTCTTTTCTAAAATTCAGTCAAGGGGTCAGGTTTTGTGGCTCATGCCTGTTATCCCAGTGCTTCCAGTGGCTGAGGTAGGAGAATTGCTTGAGACCAGCCTGGGCAACATAGCGAGATCCTGTTTGTACAAAGCTGATGGTGATGAAGACAATCTAATCAATAATTCATCATCACCTTCTTCCTTCACTACAACATTCACAAGAGCTGGTGTTATGTCTGTTCCCAGCTCCTGACTCAACCATGGACTCAGAAACTGCAGACACATCTGTTGAACATGTGGCAGCTGGGTTTGGACTTCCTCTAAGTTGGAGATAAGTGTTATCTCATGCACAGCCTTTCAGTATTGAGGGTGGGGATTTTTAACAGAGTAAGCATATGGTGTGACAGTTTTGATGTCTCACCATTATCAAAGAGCAGATCAGGCATGAGATTTCCCAGACTCATCTGTTGAATGCATGGTAACTGGAGCTGGCCTTCCTCTGAGCAGGAGATAAACATTATCTCTCATGCACAGCCTTTCAGTATCAAGGCTGGTCATTTTTATCACACTAAGTGTAAAATGTGACCATTTTGACATCTCCTCATTATTAAAGGGCAGATCAGGCATGAGGTTTTCTGTCTATATGTACTGTCCAGCAGCTACTTAATTCAGAAAGAGGAGGCATCTTGATCAAGACATTGACCAAGGCATTGAAGAGCCCTTCAATATGACTGAAACTTCCAATGTGTGGTATACTATTTATCCTACAAATATCGACAGGATACCAAGTATGTGCTAGAGAGGACAGATGTCTGTGACCCACATACCACTGTTAAGCTCCTAGGAGCAATGAAGGGAGACAGATGAGCATATAAGTCATTCATATACTGTGAAATACACTGAAGTTGAGATTTCTGGGACAGCTACAGTCCTCCATTCTCTGAAACACATCAAGGTAAAAGTCCCAACAAAAAGCGAATCCATCTACAATCAAATTACCATAAAGAGTAATAAAATTGGCTTTGGCCCACTCCCTTACCCTGGGGAGGTGAATCCTGTCTCTTTTTCCCTCCCTCTCTAAATTTACCTTTTAAATAAACTATATTTTCCAGTCTAATTTTTAAAAAAGAGTAATAAAATTACCATTCTGTGTGCTTCCTGGCTTATTTCACTTAGCATAATGTCCTCCAGGTTCATCCGTGTTGTCACAGATAACAAGATTTACTCCTTTTTAAGGCTGAGTCAAATTTCATTTAGTATGTAGTCCACATTTTTTTCCTCCATTCATCTGTTGATGGACACTTAGGCTGATTCCATTTCTTAGCTACTGTAAGTAGTGCTGAAATGAACATGACATACAGGTATCCCTTCAACATACTGATGTTATTTCCTTTGTGTATATAGCCAGAAGTGGAATTGCTGAATGATATGGCAGTTTTAATTTTATGGTATTTTTTATTTTCTGAGGTCCCAGGTGCAGTGGCTAATGCCTGTAATCACAGCACTTTGGAAGAGGATAACTTGAGCCCAGGAGTTCCAGACGAGCATGGACAACATAGAGAGATCTTTTTTCTTTTTTGTTTTTAATTTTAATGTCAATTTTAAAGATGTGGGTTACAATTCAGGGTTAGGTACATAAGTGGTCATCGTACAGGTAAAGTTTGGTACTCTTACTGAAGTTATGTCCCTACCGCCCCCCCTCCCCTGGCAGTGTTCCACTAGCCAATCCCTTTTGATGGGCAGCGTGGTTGGTTCCATGATTTTGCTATTGTGAATAATGTTGCAATGAACGTGCATGTGCAGGTATCCTTTTCATAGAGTGATTTGAGTTCCTCTGGTTATAATCCTCTGGTTATAATCCCAGAAGGGGGAATGCTGGGCTGTATGGAAGGTTTTAGAAATCACCACACTGTTTTCCACAGAGGTCATACTAGTTTACACTCCCACCAACAGTGTAGAAGCGTTCCCTTTTCCCCACATCCTCTACAGCATCTGTTGTTTTTTTGAGTTTTTGATGATGGCCATCCTGACTGGAGTTAGGTGGCATCTCAATGTGGTTTTAACTTGCATTTCTTTGATGACTAGTGAGGCTGAGCATTTTTTCATGTATCTGTTGGCTGCTCATATGTCTTTATCTGAGAGGTGTCTATTCATATATTTTGCCCACTTTTTAATAGGGTTGTTTGTTTTTTTCATTTTGGCATGTTTCAATCCCTGGTAGATTATGGATGTTGGGCCTTTGGAAAGACCTCTTTTCTAACAAAAATTTTTAAGAAATTGTCAGCATGGTGGTGTACATCTGCAGTTCCAGATACTTGGGAGGCTGAGGTGGAAGGACCACCTGACCCCAGAAGATTGAGGCTGTGGTGAACCATGACCACACCACTGGAGTCCACCCTGGGCAACAGAGCAAAACCCTGTCTCAAAAAAAAGAAAAAAGAAAACTGAGGAACCCACATTCCATAATTTGCATTCCTGCCCACAAAAGTTCTTTTTAAAAATATTATTTCCAACACTTGCTATCTTTCATCATTTTTCTGATCAAAAGAAACATAATTTTAACTAGACAGGAAGACAGAGAAATATATTGTCCATCATGCTGACTATAATTTATAACAATATATTGTATACTTAAAAACTGTTGGTAGTCACTTTTAAACTTATTTTTTATTATTTTGTTTATTTTTTAATGTGTCGTGTCCAGAGAGAGTAGATTTTAAGTGTTCTCACCACAGGAAGAAATGATTAGTATGTGAATAATGCATATATATTAGGCCAGGTACAGTAGCTCAAGCTTGTAATAGTAGCATTTTGGGAGGCCGAGGCAAGGGGATTGCCTGAGCCCATGGGTTCAAGATATGCCTGGACAACATGGTGAGAATAAATAAATAAAAATTAGTCGAGCGTGATAGCACACACCTGTAGTTTTGGCTTCTTGGAAGGCTGAGGTGGAAGGATCGCCAGAACCCAGCAGGTCAACGCTGGGGTGGCCATAAGTGTGCCACTGCACTCTAGCCTGGGCAATAGAGTGAGACTCCAACTCAAAAAATAATAATAATTATAGGGCATATGCTAATTGGCTTGACTGAGCCATTCCACAATGTATAACAAAACACAATTGTGTACACCGAAAATAAATGTATATATAATTTTTGTCAATTTAAAAAAGTAGTCTGTGCAGATTTCATGTATTTTGAATCAGATTGAAGAAATGAGAGGAATTTTCACACACTCCCTAACTCAAGGGCAGGATGCAGTGACAGGAAGTGTTCAGAGACTTCTCTTGAGGGAGGCTTAGGGGACTGATCCACCTGCTCCCTGCAGCTCTGAGCAAAGGCCTTCCTTGTGCAAAGCAGGTGCTGATGCATGCTGACAAATGAAATGACTTGAACTCATATTTATGGTTCATCCTTGGGCCAAGCCCACTGGGGAGACCTGAAAGGCACAAGTTGAATTTAAAGAAAAAAGCTGAGTGGAGCTGCAAGGCTGTGGTTCAAGAGACTTTGCTTATGTGCCACAAACTGCTGGGCAGTAATAGGTATGCAACAGATATTTGTGGGACAAATGAAAGAATGGCATCCACAGTCAGAGCAATTTGTAAATGGGGAAGAGGAAGGGGAATTCACTCCAACAAAGCTCCTACTGTGAGTTGGGATCCTCCCATGCAATGTGTCTCTGATGGGGTTCAGAGATACTTTGCCACCGGGCCAAGGTCACAGCGCCCCACCAGGCAGAACTGTAACTTGGTCCCTCCACTCCATACCTGGCTCATAACTTGCCAGCCCACTCCCGTTCTCATCTCTCCAGGCAGCAGCGGCAATACAATATCTTTCTTCTGGTCCTGGCTCCATTTCTGTCCCTTGCTGGTTTGGACTGTGCCAAGGAAATGGCTCATGAGAAAACATCTAT
Organism: Cephalopachus bancanus; assembly: GCA_027257055.1. Taxonomy (NCBI): domain Eukaryota; kingdom Metazoa; phylum Chordata; class Mammalia; order Primates; family Tarsiidae; genus Cephalopachus; species Cephalopachus bancanus. The sequence continues at coordinate 98,210 of JAPVLO010000931.1, forward strand.
GGGTCCAGCACAATTCCTCCAAATTCCAGGTCTTCTGCTGCCCTAGGACACTGGAGCTTAGAGGTAGGTGTTGGCTGGACCTTCATTCAAGGTGACCTCTGCTCCTGCCACCCTAAAGGCCAGCCCCTTCCTGACCTCTCCTTCAGCCTACCCTCCCTTTAGATGAGAGCAATGTTTCTAATGTTGCCTCCAAACTCCTTCATGGTCTGCCCTAGAGTGGCTCACCAGCTTCCCTAACTCCATCCCGGGCACACCTCTGTGCTTTGCTTGTGCTGATTCCTCTGCCTGGGATTCCCTCCCTGGTACTGTGTGCCCAGAGATTCTAGCTCATCCTTCAAGGTCAGTGCAAATTCTGCCTCCTCCATTTTTTCACCTGCCATATAGTGTCTGAAACATCATGCACTGACATCTTGCCAAGTATTTACTATATGAGGGAAATTTTCTAGGTGCTGGGAACACAGGACAAATCTGGCTAGATGCTGTCCTGCTCTCTGAATGTTACATCTTAGTAGGAGACATAAACCCATAGCCAGGCAATGGCAACACTGTGTGTTGGGGGAATCTTGGAGTGAGAGAAGCACCTGACCCAGCCCAGGGTGAGTGAGTCATGGAAGGCTTCCTGGAGGAAGTGACATGTGACCTGGGACCAGTTGATTAAGGCAGATGGGAGTGAGGGATGTGTAGCAGCCTGGGGTGAGAGAAATCTTGGCACATAGAAGATACTTAGAATGCTTCAGTCTCATTTTAGCCTAGAGGAAAAAAGAGAGAAAATGTTTTAGATGTGAGGGGGGAGTTGAGAGGGAAAGTTGTATAAACTAGAAAGAGGAGATTTCTCAGAACCTTGTAGGTATTGGTGGGGCATCTGGGTACTAGGGAGCCATGGCTGGTTCTGAGTAAGGGTAGAATATAAGGTGGTTTGTTCAGCAGAATCCTTCTGGTATGGCATAGGAAAGGCAGGGTCTGGCACTGTTTCCTCCTTCCCTCTCTGTCCTTCAGCCATGGACAGCCCAGGGCCTGAGCAGAGGCCACACTCCAGAGAGGCTTTCTTTGGCCCCACGCTTCAGCTTCCTCAGGGTCAGGCAGCAGCCCGTCTTCCAGGCTGCTCTGTGTACTGGCACCTCAGTCTTCTCACCCAAGTGGGCCCATGGCTGCCTCTGGGCCCTGTGCTGTCCTTGTAGGAATGGGCTAAGAAGGCTGTTAATAGGGGGGTAGGGGGTGCAGCTTGGGCTACATTCTGGTTCCCCTAGTGAGGGGAGGAGTCCTGATTAACAGCAGGGAAGGGTGCAGACCTCCTTTTTCATTCCTTCCCTGGGCCAGGCTCTGTTCTAGTCCTGTCCTGCAAGGGGCCAGCCCCTGCAGAGAGATTTAGGGGGTCCCTTGGAAGGTGTGGCAGCATTGGTGATTATTCTGGAAAGATAAAGAGAAAGAAAGAGAAGAGTGGAGAAAGAAAGAGACTGGACTCCTGCTCAAGTGACCAGAAGCCATTATTCCAGGGCTTTTATCCCCAAACTCTGCAAAGTCATCATCACAGGAAACAAAGGTAGCATGTGCCTTTCACATGAACAGGTTCAGGTGCACAAAGGACACCCCCCACTCTCAAGCAAATATTCTTTCATACATAAGGAAGACATGAGGAAGAACAACCACAAATTGTCTTTTTGTATTTTATGCTAGCTTAATGTTCCCCAAGCCAGTTTCTTATGTGCCCTTAATTGTATTACAACTACATCATCTTGAATTAACATCACTCAATGTCTAAACCCCAAACCACCATAGTGAATTATTAACTTCCACTATTATGTACTAATTCATACTAGTTTTTACTAAAACAATTGCTGCTATGGTTACACTCTCCTAGCACCAGCTGGCCTAATTCAAACTTCACTGGCCTCCCTTAAATCAAACTGAACTAACCATACTTCTATAATAAAATGGTTACTTAAATTTTCTTAATCTATGTAAACTATTTTCTAAAACCTATATCTATAAATTTCTAAAGGTCACATCAAGAAAACTTGTGTCCTGCACTAAGGCTCCTCAATGTGACTCAAAGTCAAACTTAAGTTGTGATAAAGCAAAAGACCATAAGCTGTGGAGAATGGGAACAATAGACTCCTAGGTTAGCTGTGTTCGTTCCAGTCTCAGAGTTTTCTGTTAGAGTCAGCTGGAGTTTTTCTTGGTAGTTTGTGCCAAATGGAAAAGGAGGGAGGGAATGGGTCAACAGCTCCCGAACACATCCTAGCGTCTCGGGGTCTATGGCCCTTCCTGATCCCTAATGCTCAGTGGGCCTCCGTGGCCAGCTCCCAACACTGTCCCAACTTCCCAGGAGCCATCTGTCACTGCCACCATGCAGACTATCAGTCCTCTTGGGAGCCTTAGTAGAGCCTGGCCCTGACTTGGGCACTGAGGGCATCATGAAAGGTTTGGAATCTCAATTCTGAATTTAAAAAATGTGGTACATATATACAATGGAATACTATACAGCTATAAAAAAGAACAAAATCATGAATTTTGCAGCAACCTGGATGGAGCTAGAGTATATAATACTGAGTGATCTCTCACAGAAACAAAGATCTGAGTATCACATGTTCTTACTCATAAGTGGACCTTGAACATCTACTTACTATAAGAAAAGGATTGACAGTGGTAGGAAACTATGGGAGGGGCAGGGAGGGGAAGGCAGGTGGGATTAACAGTAGTCAATATCTGTCTGGGGATGGGGGGGACACCCCTTATCAACAAGGGTGCCTGAACGATGCATATTTGTATACCTAACCCTTAACTGTACCCTACAATTTTAAAATAAAAAATGTTTTAAAAAAAGGAAAGGTTTGGGAACTGCATTTGCTGATGTGGCTGATCCCAGGGGAACCTGGAGCACCATGAGGCTCTCTGAGGCCCAGCCCACCTCTTGGATCCCCAAGTTGGTCCCACCTGTATTCAGCCTGGGACTCCAAGATTCCTCTGGAGAAGGGAATAAAGTGAAGGCATAGCCTCTTGCCCCACCCAGACCCCTCTGAGCTCACTTTGTGGGTGAGGAGCCCAGGACTCCTCCACTACTCCCACAGGAGTCTGCCAAGACAGGTGAGTGTGGCACCTGCCTGCCTTCCTGGAGGAGTTGTCTCAAGCGCAGGATGGGGAGGGGGCTGAAGGTAATCCGAGTGTTGGGGTAAATGAAGTCCCAAGCAAGCAGGGCCTCGGGGGTGACTCCTCACCACAGGATACTGCCTCCAAGATCGCTGTGTGCTTGTGGTCACCGGTCTAGGTGACAGATGTGTGTGAAGAATGCCAGCAGGTACCCATTGCCTGTGTGTTCTGCTAGGGTCCTGCAGGTGCGCTGTCTGTGTGCTTCTCCAGGTGTGCCTGGGGCCAGGACTAGGGATGGATACACTCCTGTGTGGGGGTTTCTGCCTCCATGTGAGGGTGCAGGTCTATACCCTGTGTGGCTGGTCAGGTGTGTTGGATGCTAACAACAGAGTCTGTGGTGCCTGAGCCTGTGAGGAGAGGTGGCAGGTGGGCACAGGTACATGGATAGATGTGTGTGGACAAAGTGGGCACTGTATTCCAGTGTTTTGAGCCCACTCCTGATAGAGCCTCCCTGGGGAGCTCCCCTCCACCCTTAGACACCTCCAGGGTTGGACTCAGCTGCCCTGAACAAGAGGGGAAGGCTCAGAGTGGGGTAGCTGTGGGTACTCCCTCTTAGCTCCAGGCTTGACCTGGACACTTCCAGACCCTCCTTCTCCCTTCCTGAGGACCAGCTGGGCTGTGAACATGGCAGAGAGACAGGGAGAGGCAGAGGAGGGTGGAGGGAGGCCTACTGCCTTTTAAAAATTTAGGTGAGGTTTGCATAATGCGGAATGAACTCTTCTAAAGTGTGTGACTCAGTGATGTTTAGCACATTCACAGTATTGTGCACCACCACCTCTATCTAGCTTCAAAACATTTCCATTGGCTGGGCATGGTGGCTCAAACCTGTAATCAGGCATGTTGGGAGGCCAAGTCAAGAGAATTGCCTGAGCTCGGGTTCAAAACCAGCCTGAACAACATGGCGAGACTTCATCTCTACAATTTAAAAAAATTAGCCAGACATTGTAGTGCATGCCTATAGTTCCAGCTACTTGGAAGGCTGAGGTGGAAGGATTGCCTGAGCCCAACAGGTCGAGGTTGTGGTGACTGTGAGTATGCAACTGCACTCCAGCTTGGGTGACAGAGTGAGACTCCAAACTCAAAAAAACCCAAAACCAAAACAAACATTTCCATTACTCCCAGACAAAACCCCATCCACTCCCAGATAAAACCCCATTCCCATGAGCAGTCACTGCTCACTCCCCTCCCCAGTCCCTGGCAAGCCCTAACCTGTGTCCAGTCTCTGGCTTTGCTTGCTCTGGATATCTCACATCAAGGGAATCAGAACATGTCTTTTGTCAACTTCTTTCACTCAGCATCATGTTTTTGAGGTTCATCAGGTAGCATGTATCATTACTTCATTTGTCTTTAAAATGTAGGTTAAATTAGCTGGGCTCGGTGGCTCAGCCTGTAATCCCGTGCCTTTGGGAGGCTGAGGTGAGTGGATTGCCTGAGCCCGCGGGTTCGAGACCCACCTGGGCAGCGAGACCTCATCTCTACAATAAATCAAAAAATCAACCGGGCATGGTAGTGCATGCCTGTAATTCCAGCTACTTGGAAGGCTGAGGTGGAAGGATCACCGGAGCCCAGCAGGCGAGGCTGCGGTGGCCGGGAGCGACAGAGTGAGACTCCAACTCAAAAAAAAAAAAAAAAATGCAGGTTAAATTGATTTACCAAAAGCAATAACCATTAAACTTCCAGGCACCATGGTGCAGGCCTGTAGTCCCAGCTACTCAGGAGGCTGAGGAGAGAGGGGCTGAGTGGGTAGGATCCCCAGAGCACAGGAGTTTGAGAACAGCCTGAGCAATGCTGGGTCTCAAATAACAAACAAAACAAAACCATTTAACACTTAGAGTGCACAAATCAGTTAATACAGTCACAATGTTGTGCAACCGCCACCTCTATTTTGTTCCAAGACATTTTCACTATTCTAAAAGGAAACTTTAAATTCACCAGCAGTCATTCCATTCCACATTGCCCTCCTTCCCTGAAAATCTACTTTCTGTCTCTATGGATTTGCCTATTGGGGACATTTCTACAAATAAAATCATAGATTATGTGGCTTTCATGTGTGTCCTCTTTCACTGAACATAATGTCTTCATCATTCATCTCTGTTGTGTGTGTCAGTGCTTTATTCTTTAGTATGTCTGCACAATGTCCTCTTGTGTGGATGGGTTATATTCTGTTCATTCATCCATTTTGCCTTTCAATATAATTTTGTATTTTGCATCAAGCCTACAGGGGAAAAGGGAGAAGCACCCTGGCAGAGAGAAAGTCTCCTGGTGGAGCAGGTGCAGGGAGGGAAGTTGCCCTTCACTGAAAACTGGGGCAAATATGACTCTCTGGCTACTCAGGAAAGGAGGTGGGAAAAGTCATTGCTGAGAGTGAAGGTCTCTGCACCAAGCAGGAGATTGAGGATCTGAGGACTGAGGCAGGGGCCAAGGAGAGGAGGAGATTCAGGGGAGATCATTGATGAGTGACTAGAGACAAAGGGCCCACCTGGGGCCAGAGAACATGACTCTACAGTGATGCCAACCAGTGGCTCATCCTAGGGCGGGACTCATATGCGTTAGACCAAACAACACCTACAGTAGGTAAGTGCTAATGTGCATCGCCTCATGAAGAATAACAATAGCCCTATGATATAAGCATTATTACTCCATTTTCCAGGCAAGCAATAAGCTTCCAAGAAGGGAAGCAACCTGCCCTGCGTCTTGCAGCTGGTGAGCAGTGGGACTAAGAATTAAACAGAGTATATGTCCTTTCTACACCACAGGGAAGGGATGACTTCCAACTGAAGGTGGCAACTGGGGAGTAGTCTGTCCTTAACAAGATGGGAAGAAGCACAGAATGGCCAGCATGAGCAAAAGCAGAAAAGCATGATTTGGTTGGTGGTGGATGGGACTCATCATAGTAATCTTGATTATCAACATTTTAAAAAATTGAATTCTTACCGTGTGCCAGGACCTGAGCAAAACACTTAAGACGCATGATCTCATTTAGGCCTCAACACATTATTATTCATGCCTCCTTGCAGATGGACTAACCATGACTTGGACAAGCAAAGGAGCCTCTCGTGTCCTCCCAGCTGGGACTCCCTAGAGACTGCACTGCTAACCCCCAGGCCTTCTTCCCTTTCCATCTCAGGCATGGTCACCATGTTGGGGCTAAACCACAGCTCCATATCTGGATTCATCCTCAATAGCTTCTCCACCTTGCCACGGAAGCTCCTATCTGCCTTCTTCCTGCTGTTCTTGCTGATGTATCTGTTCACTCTGCTGGGCAATCTGCTCCTCATGGCCACCGTCTGGAGCGAGCACAGCCTACACACGTTAATGTACCTCTTCCTGTGTACACTCTTCATCTCTGTGATCCTCTACACTGTGGCCATCATCCTGCGCATACTGGCCGACCTACTCTCCACCCAACACTCCATCGCCCTCCTGGCCTGTGCCAGCTAGATGTTCTTCTCCTTCACATTCAGTTTCACCCAATCCTTCCTGCTCATGGTCATGTGTTATGACCGTTACATGGCTATGTGCCACCCCCCTGCACTACCATGTGCTCATGAACCCACAGGGCTGTGCCTGCCTGGTGGGCTTGTCCTGGGCTGGTGATTCGATTGTGGGGTTGGTGGTAACTGTGGCCATTTTCCAACTCACTTTCTGTGGACCCAATGAGATCCAACATTTTGCTTGCCATCTGCAACCTCTGTTAAATTTGGCCTGTGGAGGTAATGTTCCAGCTGTGGCCCCGGAAGTGGGCTTGGTGTGTATCTCGGTCCTGCTGGGCTGCTTCCTTCTCATCCTCCTCTCCTATGCACTCATCGTGGTCACCATTTTGAAGATTCTCTGCAAACATGATTTCCTGCCTAAGGTCATTGACACTCTCTGGACTGCTCACTTGTGCTTCATACTAGACTTCTGGTTAACTTAGCATCCAAAGTCTCACATCTTCTTTCCAGATGTAACTGTGGTAATTTCAATTTAGAGGGTTTTACTTGGGAATCTTCTCCTGCTAGACTACTGGAAAAGGTCATTCTCTAACACTTATTTACTTTATTACATTTTGAGATTAAAATTGTATTCAACAAGAATTGTGGAGAGAACCATAATGATTGTGTGGATTGTACTTCCAATCACTGTGATCACAATATCTCATGTAATTATTACAGTGTTGAACCTATTTGAACATTAAATTCCTATGTCAAAATTCTAAAGCTAGTAAACCATTCTGTTGGCATTTGAAATGTGATGTCACTTAGGTAAAACTTAGTTTTATTTCCACAAACAAACTTAGTTTTATTTGCTATATGCCACTTTGTCTGAGTAAACTTAAAAATAGTCTCCTTAATACACCTTTAAGATTTACCTAACTGCCAGGTGCAGTGGCTCACACCTGTAATCTCAGCACTTTGGGAGGTGAGGGCAAGAGGATTGCTTGAGCCCAGGGTTTGAGACCAGCCTGGGCAACTTGGCCAGATCTTGTCTCTACAATAAATAAATTTATAAAAATTAGCCAGGCATGGTGGTGCATGGTGGGTTCCAACTACTTGGAAGGCTGAGGTGGAAGGATCACCTGGGCTAGTTGGAAGAGGCTGTGGTAGCTGTGAGAGTGCCACTGCACTCCAGTCTGGGTGACAGAGTAAGACTCCAACTAAAAAAAAAATGTTTCCATACTGCATTTATAAAATATCCTTCAATAGTTTTACTTATTTCATAAATATTTTACATGCCTATTATATAAATATGAAAATAAAACAAACAGGCCATATGTTTTGTATGCTTTATACTTTTAATCAGCTACATAATATTAAACCACATTTATGTTCCCTCATTCATCTTTGGTTTATCTGAAGGATATGAGAAGAGAGAAAAAAAGAATAATACATGAGACTACAAATAGAAAAGCTAAATAGGCCTATATTTATTAAATAAATTGAATCAGTAATTAATAATCTTTTAAAACAGAAAGCCTCAGACCAGATAAGCTCACTGATGAATTTTACCAAACGTTTAAGAGAGAAATGATACTTATTTTCTACAGTATGTTTTGAAAGACTAAAGGAGAAGGAATATTTCCTAACTCGTTCTGTGGGGCCAGAAATAATCTAATGCCAAATCCATACAAAGATATTTTTAAAAATAGAGAAAAAAGAAAAAATAAAGAAGGAAAGCTTATATAGATCAATGTCTCTCATGAACATAGGTTTAAAATCCTTAACCAAAATATTATTAAGTTTAATCCAAAAATGTATAAAAATAATAATATACTTTATTCAAATGGAATTTATTCTCAGGTATGCAAGGCTGCTTCAAAATTTAAAAATCAATTAGTATAAACCAGCACATCAACAGGTTAAAGAAGATAATAAAGTCACATGATTGTGTCAATAGATGCAGAAAAAAGACATTTGACAAAATCCAACATTTATTCATGATAAAAATAAACTCTCAGTAATATTAGAGTAGAAGGGAACGTTCTCAACTTGATAAAGAATATTTACAAAAATCCTACGAATAGCATCATACTTACAGGTGAGAAACTAGAAGCTTTCTCACTAAGGTTAAGAACAAGGCTAGAATGTTTCCTTTTATCACCACTTTTCAATATGACACTGGAAGACCCAAGTGCAATAAGACATGAGAAAAAATTAAAACTACACAGATTGGTTAGAAGAGATAAAAACTAGTTTTGTCCACGGATGACATAATGAGCTACTTAAAAAATTCAAAAGAACCAACAAAGAAATTTTGAACTAATAAGTCATTAAAACAAGGTTTCAGGATAAAAGATAATATCAAAAAGTTACAAGGGTGCCTGAACAATGCATATTTGTATGCCTAACCCTTAACTGTATCCCACAATTTTAAAATAAAAAATATGTTTAAAAATATATTAAAAAGTTTATCTCTTTCCACATACCAGTAAAAAAAGTAAAATTTGAAATTAAAAACACAATGGACATGAACATCCCCTAAATACGTAAGTATAAATCAAGAAAATATGTTCATAATCTATACATGAAAAACCACAAAACCTAATAAAAAAATGAATGAATGTAGAGATAATCCATGTTCTAGCCTATCAAAGTAGATGAAAGGTATACATTGCCTAACTCTCATCTCACCTGCCTCCCGTGATGAGGAGTCGAGGGAGTGTTAATGAACTTAGAAAGTTATGTTTGTCAGTAGTGGGAAATTGCTGGGGGGTAGGAGGTGGGATTGGCAGTAGGGGAATTCTACCAGGGTTAGGGAAGCACACCTCATCAACAAGGGTACCTGCATAATGAACATTTGTATACTTAACCCTGAAGTGTACTCCACATCTTTAAAATTAAAAATGTTGGGAAACAAGATGGTGACGGTATAGGTGAACTTGTGAGATTCTCTGAACATGAGTTCCCGGAAAGACTCTTACTTCTCTTTCCCTTTTCCCCAGCCCACCAACAGCCATGCTGCTGCAAGGCCCAGGGACCTTCGGTCCCACACAGGGCCAGATATTGTGGCCCCCTGTTGCTGCTGTTCCACTGCATGCATGGGAGTCTTGGGTCCCAGCCCTCTCCCAGCTCCCTCCCTGGCTACAATTGTCTCCAACCCAGCACCCGCTGGTCACTCAGGGAGGCTCTGGGCACTCGCCCCTCAGAGACACCGGTCCCATTCCTGGCTGAAATACCCTGTGGGGGGCCCAGGGCCACTCTCGCCACTCACTGCCCTTTGGAGCTTTGGAGCTCTGGAATTCCGGGCCCACCCTGGCTGAGGCACTCAGCGCAAGACCCCAAGCTGGGGGACCCAGACAAGTGGAGAAAAACAGATCTGCATAAACTGCCTTGCCATTCTCCAGGCAGAGACTTCCATTGACCCGCCCACCTATCAACAAACTTTACCTCAGTTCCTAAGGCAATGGCACGAAACAAGAGACAAAGCCTCACCCCTATACTGCAACAAAAAACAAAGGGGAGAGGCCAGAATTGGAGATCAGAGAAGTGACTTTAGTCTGATTGCTTATTTTGGCTTATGATTTTACCATTGTAACTGTTGGTTTTGATCATGTTTGTTGTTTGCCTTCTGACTTACACTGTTTCTTGATTTTATTGGCCTGTCTCTGTGTAGCTATCAGTACTCTTTAGGGAATCTTTCTTATGTGTCTTTCTTCACTTCTTCCTGGCCTTGTGTCTCTTTCTCACCTGATAGTTGGTATGTATATCTGTTCTTCCTCTCATGCTTCTCTCTTTCTAACTCCCTATTGACCCCCCCTTCCTCCATTATTTTCCTCTTTTATACCCCCTTTTAAATCTAGGGACAAAGACTACATACTGCTGAATGGACAGATTGTAAGACAGAGGGAAATAGGTTCCAGTGTGCTCATACACCTGTTCGTGGATGCTAGAATCAGCATCCTGAACCACAGCTTCCCTCTCAATTAAACCTCAAAACTGCAAAAAGTACAGATTGCAGCCTATGCTCCAACCTCAAACGTGAACAAAGCCAGAAGACCGTAATAAGGAAGAACAGGATATTGCAGAAGAGAAATAAAAGCAACCCACCTTCCCTCAAAAACAGAATTAAAGAAGGGGAGGGAAAGGGAGAGAGAGAAAAATCTACACAAATGAAGAAAAACCAAAAGAAGAGTATGGGTCTCTCCCAGACCCCTCGGAGGGCAAACACTGAGAAAACTGACTTTGGAATGCAAACAATGAAGAGCCCCCAGAATGAAGGGTCTCAGACTACAAACATAGATATCAAGACAATAATGGAGAGATTAAAAAGAATTGAGACACATGAAGAAACTAGGAAGGAGTTGATATCTGAGATAACAGTAATAAAGAATACTGTGAATGAAATAAATAACAAACTGATAAGCATGGAAAGTAGAATTAAACAAGCAGAAGAAAGAATCTCAGAGCTTGAGGACCAAAATATAGAAATAACCCAAACTCTTAAAAACACAGAAAATAAGCTCAAAAAGGCAGAACAAAACCTTCAAGAGATGAGTGATTACCTCAAGAGGCCTAACCTAAGAGTAAGTGGACATCCTGAGTCAGAAAGAGAGACAGAGACCACACTGGAACAAACTTTCCATGAAATCATTCAACAAAACATCTCTTATCTAATCAGTGATGCAAAAATTCAAACACAAGAGATTCAGAGAACCCCTGCAAGACAACAAATGATAAGACCAACTCCAAGACACGTAATAATTCACCTAAAGTAGGCATAAAGGAAAAAATCCTAAAGGCAGCAAGAGAAAAAGGCCAGATCACCTACCATGGAAGACCAATCAGAATAGCAGCAGATTTGTCTACAGAAACCCTGCAGGCTAGGAGAACTTGGAGCCCTATCTTCAAAGTCCCAAAAGATAAACAATTTCAACCAAGAATAACCTACCCAGCCAAGCTAAGCTTCATCAGTGAGGAGAATTAAAATCTTTCCCAGATATCCAATCCTTAAGAACTTAAGCTGCCACCAAACCATCTCTACATGAAACACTTAAGAAAGTACTAAACACAGAAGAAAAGGAAAAAAGAACAACGTTCTTCACAAGAGTACAGGGAAAAGAATAAAATATACATGAACCAACCCCAAATCAAAAGAAAGACCAAAACAACAACAACAACAACAACAACAACAAAAATGGAAGAACAACAACTCTATAAGAACTCTATGATAGGGACGAACTCTCACATTTCAATAATTAGCCTGAATGTGAATGGACTAAATGCACCACTGAAAAGACATAGAATGGCAAAATGGATAAAATATCACCAGGCAACAATACACTGCCTTCAAGAGACCCATTTCACTAGAAAGGACATACACAGACTCAAAGTAAGAGGATAGGAAACAAACTTTCAGGCAAATGGAACACAAAAGAAAGGAGGAGTCGCAATTCTAATTTCAGACAAAATACCATTTAAGCTATCAAAAATTAAAAAAGATACAGAGAGCCACTACATAATGATAAGAGGCTCACTCCATCAACAAGAAATATCTATCCTAAACATATATACACCCAACATAGGTGCGCCAACGTTCATAAAGCAACTTCTAGGAAAACTAAAGAAAGATATTGACTCTAACATCATCATAACTGGGGACTTTAATATCCCACTCACAACCCTAGACAGATCATCAGGACAAAAAATCAGCAAGGAGATCTAGAACCTCAATAAGACTCTGGAGCAAATGGACTTAATTGATACCTACAGAACACTCCATCCAAAGACCACAGAATACACATTCTAATCATCACTGCATGGAACGTATTCTAAGATCAACCACATAATTGGCCATAAATCAAGCATAAGCAAATTTAAAAGGACTGAAATTCTACCATACACCTTCTCGGAACACTGTGGAATAAAAATAAACATTGACACCAACAAGGTCCCCCCAAAACCCACAAAGACATGGACACTAAACAGCATGATGCTAAACAACTCCAGGGTCAATGATGAAATCAAAACAGAGATCAAAAGATACCTGGAAACAAATGAAAATGAAGAAACATCTTATCAAAATCACTGGGACGCCTTGAAAGCTGTAATAAGAGGGGAATTTATATCCCTACAAGCACACATGAAGAAAATGGAAGGAACACAAATTAACAGCCTAACAAGCCACCTAGGAAGCTGGAAAAGCAAGAACACAAAAACCCTAATTTCAGCAGAAGAATCCAGATCACCAAAATAAACGCCCAAATCCAGGACATAGAAGACAAAAAGATAATACAAAAAAATCAATGAAACAAAAAGCTGGTTCTTCCAATGAATAAACAGGATCGATGGTCCCCTAACTAGACTGACCAAGAAAAAACAAGAAAAAAGCCAAATAAGCACAATCAGAAACACAAAATATGAAGTCACATCTGACCCTGAAGAAATACAAAAGATCATTAGAGACTACTACATACACTTGTATGGAAACAATCTTGAAAACCTTAAGGAAATGGAGGACTTTCTGACATCACACAACCTACCTAGGCTGGAACAAGAAGGAATTGGAACCCTAAATAGACCAATAACAATCAAGGAAATTGACTACATAATAAGAAAACTTCCTACAAAAAAAGCCCTGGTCCAGATGGTTTTCCAGCAGAATTCTACAAGACATTCAAGGAGGAGCTGATACCAATCCTACAAAAGACAATCGCATTTCTCTACATCAATAATAAACAAACAGAAACCAAATAAAAAACACAATTCCATTCACAATAGCCACAAAAAAAAAAAGAAACACCTTGGCATCTTCCTAACCAGAGACATGAAAGACCTTTACCATGAAAACTACAATCACTACAGGTGATTGAAAAAGATGGAACTCTCCCCAAATCATTTTATGAAGCCAACATCACATTGATACCCAAGCCAGGTAAAGATCCACAAAGAAAGAGAACTACAGGCCAATATCTTTCATGAACATAGATGCTAAAATTCTAAACAAGATCCTAGCAAACCGGATTCAGCAATGCATCTCAAAAATCATCCATCTGACCAAGTAGGCTTCATTCCTGGGATGCAAGGCTGGTTCAACATTTGTAAAACCATAAATGTAATTAAATACATCAACAGATGTCAAAACAAAAACCACATGATTATATCATTAGATGTAGAAAAAGCTTTTGATAAAATCCAGCACCCCTTCTTGATAAAAACCCTTGACATCTAGGCATACGGGGAACATACCTCAAAATAGTAAAAGTCATCTACGAGAAACCCACAGCCAGCATACTCCTAAATGGACAAAAATTGGAACCATTTCCCCTGAAAACTGGAACAAGACAAGGATGGCCACTATCACCCCTCCTGTTTAACATAGTATTGGAATTCCTGTCTCGAGCAATCAGAGAAGAGGAGGCAATCAGGGGTATCCAAATAGGAAAAGAGGAAGTCAAGTTATCTCTCTTTGCAGATGATATGATTGTGTACCTTGAAAACCCAAGAGAATCTGTCAAAAACCTCCTTACGCTGATAAAGGCCTTTGGCAAAGTCTCAGGATACAAAATAAATATACAAAAGACAATTGCATTTCTCTACACCAATAATAAACAAACAGAAACCCAAATAAAAAACATAATTCCATTCACAATAGCCACAAAAAAAAGGAACACCTTGGCATCTTCCTAACCAGAGACATGAAAAACCTTTACCACGAAAACTACAAAACACTGCTCAAAGAAATCAAAGATGACACAAACAAGTTGAAAAATATCCCATGCTCATTGATTGGAAGAGTCAACATTGTGAAGATGTCCATCTTACCTAAGGAAATCTACAAATTCAATGCAATACCCATCAAATTACCAGCAACATTCTTCTCAGACCTAGAAAAAACAACACAGGAATTCATATGGAAACACAAACGTCCAAGAATAGCCAGAAGACTCCTCAGCAAAAAAAAAAAAAACAAAGCAGGTGGTATCACATTACCAGACTTCAAACTTTACTATAAAGCTACAATCAGCAAAACAGCTTGGTATTAGTATAGGAACAGGCATATAGATCAATGGAATAGAATTGAGATTCCAGAAGCAAAACCTCAATTTCTCAACCAACTCATCTTCGACAAGGCCTCCACCACCTACCACTGGGGAGAGGAGAACCTATTCAGTAAATGGTGCTGGGAAAACTGGCTGACCACATGCAAAAGATTGAAACAGGACCCTATCTATCCCTATGCACAAAGGTTAACTCCAAATGGATCAGAGACCTAAATGCAAAACCTCAAACCATAGGAACCTTAGACAATAAAGGAAATACCCTCAATGAAATCGGAAGTGGCATCTAATTCCTGAATAAAACCCGAAACCCACAGATCATAAGAGAGAAGATAGACAAGTGGGACCTTATTAAACTGACAAGCTTCTGCAAAGCCAAAGAAACCATCAAGAGAGCAGGGAGACAGCCTACAGACTGGGAAAAAGGATTTGCCAACTCCAGGTCTGACAAAGGCTTAACATCCTGGATCTACAAGGAACTCAAATGTGTTGAAAAGAAAAGAGCAAACAACCCCATTATAAAATGGGCAAAAGATATGAATAGACACCTCACAAAGGAAGACATCCGAGCAGCCAACAGACACATGAAGAAATGTTCAACCTCACTAATCATCAGGGAGATCAAATCAAAACCACACTGAGATATCCCCTAACTCCATTCAGAATGGCAATTATCAACAACTCAAAAAAATAACAGCTGCTGGAGAGGGTGTGGTGAAAAGGGAACACTTCTACACTGTTGGTGGGAGTGTAAAGTAGTGCAACCTCTGTGGAAAGCAGTGTGGCGATTCCTAAAAGCTCTAAATATCAACCTCCCATATGACCTCGCAATCCCCCTTCTGGGAATATATCCTGAAGAACTCAAATAACTCTATAAAAAAGATACCTGCACACATATGTTTATTGCAACGTTGTTCACAATAGCAAGAACCTGGAAGCAACCATTCTGTCCATCAAAAGAGGACTGGATTAAAAAAATGTGGTACATATACACGATGGAATACTACACAGCCATAAAAAAGAACAAAATCATGAATTTCTCAGCAACCTGGATGGAACTAGAGTCTATAATACTGAGTGACCTCTCACAGAAACAAAGATCCGAGTATCACATGCTCTCACTCATATAATGGACCTTGAACATTCAATGTAATAATATAAGAAAATGACGACAGTACTGGGAAACTATGGGGGGGAGGGAGATGGGATTAACAGTAGCAAATATCTATCTGGGCACGGGGAAACACCTCTTATCAACAGGGTGCCTGAATGAAATGTAATTGTATATCTAACCCTTAACTGTACCCCACAACACCATAATAAAAAATATTGATTAAAAAAAGAAAAATATTTTTAAAATGTTTAAATATAAAAAAGAAAATTATGTTTGCAGAGAAATTTATTGATCACTCCTTTCTGTGCCCAGCTGCCTGTGTTATCTTCCTCATTATTTTATCTGATGATAAGCTATCTACCTATATATAATATGTAATACAATATATTACAATAATATATATTATATATGGATATGTATAATATATGCTATATATTATATTTTTATTGATGCATGATAATTGAACATATTCACAGGATACATGTGTTATTTTAATGCAATGTGCAATGATTAAATCAGAGTAATTAGGATATCCATTACCTCTAATATTTATCATTTCTTTATGTTTGGAATATTTCAAATCTTCTCTTCTAGTTATTTTGAAATATACAACAAATTATTGCTAACTCTATTTTCCCTACTGTGCTATTGAAAACCAGAATTTATTCCTGCTATCTAACTGTATTTTTGTACCCATTATACAACCTCTTGATTTCCCCCCAACTTCTTCCAGTATCTGGCAAATATCATTCTTTTTTCCTAGTTCCATGAGATAAAATCTTTTAGTTCCCATATATAAGTGATAACATGCAATATTTGTTTTTCTATTCCTGGGTTATTACACTTATTATAATGGCTCTAGTTTCATTCCTTTTGGTGCAAATGACAGAATTTCATTCTTTTTATGACGTATAGTATTCAATTGTGTATGTATACCATATATTTGCTATCCATTCATCTGTTGATGGACACTTAGGTTAATTCTATAACTTGGCTATTGTGAGTGCTGCAATAAACATGGGCATGCAGATAATGCTTCCATATACTGATTTCCTTCATTTTTGTTTATATATAACCAGCAGTGGGATTGCTGAATCATATGGCAGATCTATTTATAGTTTTTTGAGGAACCACTTTCCTGTTTTTCATTGTGGTCATGCTAATTTACATTACTACTAGCAGTATTAGTCTTCTCCTTTTTCTGCGTCCTTATCTTCATCTGTCATTTTTTGTCTTTTTTGATAATAGCCTTTTTTTCAATTAGGGCAAAATGATATCTCATTGTGGTTTGGACGTATTTCCCTGATAATTAGTGATAATTAGTTGTTGAGTATTTTTTTATATTCCCATTTGCCATTTTTACGCCTTATTTTGAGAAATGTCTATTCAGTTCACTTGCCCATTTAAAAAATTTATTTGGATTTTTGTTTTGTTTTGTTTTTGAGTTGCTTGCATTCCTCATATAGTCTGACTATTAATGCTGGTTGTTGTTTGTGTATAGAAATGCTGATTTTTGTATGTTGATTTTGTAACCTACAACATCATTCATCAGATCTAGGAGTTTTTTTAGTAGAGCCATTAGGGTTTTCTGTACATAACATCATGACATCTACAAACAGAGACAAATTTACTTCTTTCTTTCCAATTTGGATGCCCTTTATTTCTTCCTCTTGCCTAATTTCTCTGACTAGTACCTCTGTATGATGTTGAATAAAAGTGGTAAAAGTGGACATCCTTGTCTTTTTCCAGTTCTTTGCAGAAAAGCTTTCAACTTTTCCCTATTTTTATGTGTTTGTCATGTCTGTCCTTTATTGTGTTTAGTTAGAGTTGCTCTATACATAGTTGGTTGGGGATTTTTATTATGAAGAGATGTTGAATTTGCCAAGTGATTTTTCTGCATCTATTAAGATAATTCTATGGTTTTTGTTTTTCACACTGTTTATGTGATTTGTGTATGATTAACCCTCCTTGCATTCTTAGAATAAATTTAACTTGATCATGATTTTTTTTATTTGAGTGGGAGGTTTCACTGTGTCACCCAGGCTGCAGTGCAATGACACACAATCACAGCTCACTGAAACCTTGACCACTTTAGCCCATGCGATCCTTCTACCTCAGCCTCCTGAGTAACTGGGACTACAGTAATGCACCATTATGCCCTGTTAATTTTTTATTTTTGTTTTGTACATATGGGGTCTTGCTAAGTTGTCTAGGCTGGTCTCAATCTCCCGGGCTAAAGCAATCCTCCTGCTTTGGCCTCTCAAACTGCTGAGATTATAGGCATGAGCCACCATGCCTGGCCTTGAATGTTTTTTTAAATGTGCTACCAGGTTTGGCTTGCTAGTATTTTCTTGAGTATTTTCGTGTTTCCATTCATCAGAGATATCAGCTTGTCAGTTCGTTGTTGTTGTATTCTTGTCTGATTTTGATGTAAAGGTAATGCTGGTCTCATACAATGAGTTAAGAATAATTCCCTTTTTTAAAAAAAGAATTTGAGAGAAATTGATATTAATTCTTCTTTAAATGTTTAGTAGAATTCTGCAGTGAAACCTTCAGGTCCTGAGTTTTTATTTTATCAGAAGCATTTTATTACTGTTGTGTTTTATTACTTGTAATTGGTGTGTTCAGATTTTTCTACTTTTTCTTGGTTCATTCTTGATAGATTGTATGTGCCCAGGAATCTACTCTTTTGTTAGGGTTTCCAATTTGTTAGCTTACAGTTGTCCATAGTAGACTTCAGTTTCAGATCCCATGTTTGGGGGTAGTGTTGGTTCCCAATTGTTGGGCTGTACATTTCGAGATGCAAATGGGCTGGTCCTGTCCCCCCACCCCAAGATGATCCAGGATGGCTTATAATGGTATTAAAAGAGGGAGCTGGAGGTGAAAGGATGGGGATGAGCCCTTCTGTGACAGTCTTGTGAGAATGCTTATTATACAGTGAAATCTCAGTTGGCATCTGTTGGCCAGACTGCCTGGGCAGCCTCAGGGAGCCCAGAAAAGGAAAGAGAGGGGGTTCCCTGAAGGTAGGGAAAGGGATCACAGAGAGGAGCAACTGGGAGAGGCAGACACAGAGGTGGGACATTGGCTAGCACAGGAGGGAAACCAAGAATTCTTGAAAGACTGCCACAGGGTGGAATCTGCAGGCCCTCCTCTCCTGTGTTCTGGATAGGCCAGGGGCACATCTTGTGTGCACATGAGCCCAGATGAAGGGATCTACCTCTCTGTGTTCTTCTCCATGATCCCAGAGCCTCATACTTGGCCTTAAATCCATTTGTAATCCTGGTCCCTCTTCTCCTCAAACACCTCCCATATGTCCCTATTGCCCACAGGATAAAGTTCAATCTTGGACTCTGAGAGAATCAGGGCTTCTTCTAGAAGCCCAGTGATCAGCCAGAGAAGCAGTCAAGGTCTTGAGGTCAAAGACACCACCTTGCTTCCAAACACCAGTGCCCACTCTCTGAATCCTCACAGTCCCAATCGCCCCATGCTGGCTGTCAGTGAGGATCAGGCAGAGATGACAGCAAAATTTTATTCCTGAAATTCCTGCAAAGGCAGGTGGGTGGGATCAGAGAGTCACTGTGGGCCTGCACTCAGCATCTCTGCCCGCAGTCAAAGCCCGCTCCCTGTGCACAGGATCAGCTCGGGCTTTCTGTGGAGCTCCAAGCCTTCTGGCAGCACACGGAAGTGCAGCAGAGTGAGTGACTGGACCACCTTCATCTCGGTCGTGGCGAATGCCCGATGCAATTGCTGGGGGTGGGAATGGAACTATGCACCTAGGACTCTCATCCCGGCCCCATCACACCTGGAACCTGTCTTGGGGCCTGCCAACCCCACTCAGATCAACTTGAAGGGTGGAAGGTTGGGATGGCAGACAACCGTGCCTGGGTGCCCCAAGTAGGCTTGCATATCCCGAAGCCTGGCCTAAACTCCAGTCCCCAACTCACAGCAGAAGACTGGGAGAGGTCTCTGAGCACACAGTACATCCCTGTTGTGCCTGCCCACAGTCACTCTATGGTCCTTTGCCCATAACCTCTTGAGGAGGGGTGAGCTGCAACTTTGACCATCTACAAATCTTCTTCTTGCTTTTTCCCATGGTCATGACCAGAAATCCACCTTCCCATCCCCATGATCCCATCCCTGCCTTAGACACATGCCACCCTCACCTGGGCCCTGCTGAGAAGGGAATAACAGTCAGAAGCGACCTCTCTTTGAAGTTTTCTGGGTCAAAGCAGAAGGGGTCATAGACTGGAAGTGAGACAGACAGTCTTGGCTTTTTGAGTGGTGTCTCCCAGTACTGCCAGCCTTGGTGTTGTGGGTTTGGCAGGGGGTTATGGCAGGTTTCCCCAGTCAAAACCCTGCACCCTCTTCTAGAACCCCTGGAATGGACAGACGTTTAGAGGGGGTGGACAGCATCTCAGTGTCCGGTCACACTGCTGGGTTGTGAGGGATGCCCAAAATGGAGATAAGGCAAATACCTGTGGGAGAAGAGGGAAGCTCAGGGCAAGTCCCAGTACCTGATGGGCCCCTCTTTCAGTCCAGGAGCTTCTTACCCTTGACATGGTGGGCACCTTTGGGAATGACACGGCCATCAGGGAGCACAATGTCCTGGGTACAGCAGCGGGAGATGACTGGGACTCAGGGCTGCAACCGCAGACTCTTCTTGATGCACATGGTCAGGAAGGGTAGCTGGGTCAGGTCCTCCCCAGAAGCCCCAATAATTATCCAGGGAGTGAAAACAGAATCCACTAGCCCCTCTGTGCCTAGTAAGCCTCTTTCTCCCAGTAACAAATGGAAGTCCAGATGGGTCAAATATTTGAGAAGCAGAAAAGCAGAAAAAAAAATCAGCAGAGAATTAGAAAAACATCAGAGAAAAATTAAGACAAGTATTTTTAAAAACTTTTCTAAGAAAAACTCAACACCTAAAAGTCAGTAGTAAAAAGACAACAAGTGTGCATAAAAGGCAGGCATGGGGACATTTGCTGAATAGACTGGATGGATGAATGATGCAGGTGTTCTGAACAAGAGATGGATGACCTTTTTTACCCAGGTGTCCTTTTTGAGTTCCTGGACTGGACGATAGGAACAGAATTAGGGTGCAGAAGAGCAAATACCCAGGCAGTGAAGATGTTCACAAAAATTATATTTCAGGGAGAAAAAGAAGGGAGTGGAGGGGAAGCTCATTTACTGAACATGTGCTAAGTGGCCTCAAATCTTGGCACCAATTCTCTCAGCAGCTCTGATCTTTCTGTCCTAAAAGCTTGCAACCATTCCCCTGTTAACCAGACTGGGTACTAAGCCCTACCTCTGGTCCATGTTCTTATTCACACTCAGCAATAATGGGCAGAAGTGACAAAAACTGCTTCCTCCTTCTCTACCTGGGGAGCAGATCCCATGAGACAGTTCAGGAAGAGGCTTTGAGGCCCTGCACTCACCATTCAATATCTCCAGTTTCAGGATCCCTCAGGAGCTCTCTCTAACCTCCTGCTGGCAGCTCTCCGGGTATTCCGGGTGCCTCACAAGGAGGTACAGGACCCAAGAGAGGCCACTCACCATGGTGCCATGACCTGAGAAGCAGCAGGTAGGTGTGAGCCTCTGGGCTGCTTCACACCAGAGGGTGGACAGCACCCACACATTGAAGCCCTTGTGGGGGATGAGGGAGGAGGAGGATGAACAGACTGGAGTGATCTAAGTTCTACCCATCACATCCTTGGGATGGAAAGACTCTTGTCCATACTGGGACCCTCACTTCAGACATGAAGATGTCAGCTTCTGCTCTTATATCCTCGTCTGGTAACTCTTTCCTGTCTTCATTCTGGAGATGAGGCATGGCCCCTCAGATCAATTCTGAGGCTCCTGAGTCTAACCTGAAGCAGTCTCTGATGATCAGTGCCCTTTCCAGCTCCACACCTGGGCACATCCATATAATCTGAGGTGTAAATACATAGATAGATGCAACCAGGTATAGCATATAAATCTTGGTTCGTTTATTGGGCTCTAGGTAAAAGGCAAGTTTTCTGATGGGAAGAGAGTTTCTGGAACTCATCATAGGCCCCATAAGGAAAGCATTGCCTTAAAAGGAAATAAGGCAGGGACCCTTCTAAAACAAAGAGGTATGGGCCTTCCCAGAATAGAAAAAGAATGTGTTAAAGAGAGAGTAATTTGGTGTTGTCAATGTCTAAGTGTGTATGAGTAACACTGTTACAACCCAGTGCCATAAAATACCCCCTCAAAAATGTAGGTTGTCATATAAGGGAGATAAAGGGGCTAAAATGTAACATAAGGCAATTCCCCGTTGTGTTTGGGGCTCAGTCTTTGGATGTAATCTGTTGGGCTAGTGACAGTACAAATAAATGCTGCTTCCTGGCAAAAACAAAAGCCTTGGTGTCTTGTCTCTCTCTGTACTCTCTGGAAAGGATCCTGCACATTGGGAAATTGGGGGGTGGAGACAGTGTTTTCACCTCCTTTGTTGCCAGGGTGCCACCCCTCAGGATGCCGGAAGAGGTGACCTCCTGGGTGCTGGCAGACCATTTGATCTGCAGGGGACTAGCCCTCCCAGCATGCTGGAGAAAGGACTCTGGGAGCACAACGGAACCTGGTGAGGCTCAGGAACCAGTCAGGGGAGCACCACCCATCTGACTGGTAAAAACCCAGTTTCGATTTGGTGAAGCCTGCCCCTAAGAGGTAGAAGGGGAGCCTGATCATCTCCCAGAGTTGCCCAAATAGCCCCACAGGGGAATGAAACCATACTTCTAAGGCACTGGGTGGCAGGTTGGAGACGTGTGCATGTGAGTGAATGAGACACTACCTAGTGATGAAGCAAAAACAGAGTCAGGAGAAATCCTGAAATCTGCAAGAAACCTCCAGTAAGGGGGGTTGAGAATTTCAGGGAGGGTCCGAAGTCTTATGGTGTGCAAGAAATCTCCATTATGGGAGATTGAACACCCTTTTGGAAAACTCCAGAATTGCACAGACTAACCTGGTAACCAAGAATGGGTAATAAACAGTCTAGGCCTAGGAAAGGAGGTCAGAAGGACTCCCTTAAAATTCCCCCAGATAGTCCACTGGGACAAATGTTTGAAGGTTTGGAAAATTATTCCAGAACTAAAAAGAAGGGGGGGGGAGAAAATAATTGGATTTTGTTGTTTTATCTGGACAAAAAGAATCTATATGTCAGCCCTCATCTTGGCCAGAATTTGGTTCTAATAAGATTGACTTTGCCAAACTTTAATAATTTGTATAAATACTAAGTTATCTGTTTCATCTGAGGAAAAAAACTCTGCCCTTTGCTGGCTACTGCAAGCCCTTCCCATGTTCCCCCTTAAAATGGGGAATGTGAAAAGGAAAGAAAAAGAAAAAGAATCTGAGCCCCCAGAGAAAAGGGAAAAGGCTTGGGTTCCACTTTCCTATATTCCCCTACCTTACAATTCTCAAGAAGACCAAGAGTGTAAGGGGGGAGAATGGACAGGAATGAGGATCTATCAGGGATTCGTGAGTCAAAACCTCCAAGCTCCTGACATATCCTAACTTAAAAAGAGAGTTGGAACAATGCCAAAAAGATATTGAAAGTTTCTCATTCTTCCTGAAGATTCAGGCAAAATGCCGAAACTATCCCCCTTAAAGGAAGTCCCACTGGGACAAGGAGAAATTGGTTTTGTGAATGCTCCACTCACCAGTACAGAAGTAAGATATTTTAAGAAAGAAATGAAATCACTCCTAGAGGACACACTAAAATTGGCTGATCAAGTTAATCAATTCCTTAAACCTAGCATATATACTTTGGTAAAACTGATGTTAATTATAAACATTTTGTTTACTGGGGGGGAGAAAGGAATGATTAAGTGAGCAGCTATGTCCATCTGGGAACTAATCATCCCCCAGCCCCAGGTGTACAACCTGCTAAACAGAAGTATCCAAATACTCTCCCTAGATGGGACAATAATAGCCCAGGAGGTAGGATGAGAATGCAAGACTTGCAGAAACTAATAATTAAGGGTATTTGGAAATCTGCCCCAAGGTCCCAAAATGTTTCCAAGACTTTTGAAATTCAGCAAAGATAGGGAGAAAACTCCCACAGCTTTTTGTTGTTGTTGTAATGACTCAGGCACCAGATGAAAAAATATTCTGGATTAGATCCAGAAAACTTTGTAGGACAAAAATTGTTAAAAGAAAACGTTGTTACTAGAAGCTGGCCCAACATTGGTAAAAAGTTATAAAATCTAGAGGGATACAATGAAAGGCCCATCAAAAATCTGTTGAGGAAAGCACAGAAAGTGTTTGTTAGATGAGATCCCCTTCCAAAAACAAAGCAGAGACAGAAAGTTCAATTATAATAAGCACTGTCAAAAAGGTGGTTCAGAAACAAAGAAATGGAAGGCCCCCATGGATGGGCCCCCAAAACCAGAGAAGGGAAACTAGAGGAAAAAACAACCCTAAGGGGAACGGGACAGGAAATTTTAATCCTTAGGAAACTTTAAAAGTTTTAGGGCTTAATAAGATATTGTAAATTGTGGATTAAATCTTATGCAACTAATACTAAAGGCTTATATTCAAGACTATTTTTAAAAGACCCAAAACTTTATTGGGTACACTGAGGAAAAATTACAAAATTAAAAAAAAAAAACTTAAAGCAAACCTTAATTACAACTCTTGTCCTAGCCCTCCCTTCTTTAGAAAAACCAATTTTTAAAAAGTTTTGGCTATTTCCTCTACCTTATCCTCTCATAGATTGAAAGGGCTCCTTGCTGAAACCCTTCCTCTTGAGTTTACAGTTCACCATTTCTAACCCAGAGATTGGATGCTGATCAAGTTCTGGAAGGAGACTAAGCTCTAACCAGGCTAGGAAGAACCCTATCAAGTGCTTCTGACAACTGAGATGGCCATATGGACTGCTGAAAAAGGGTGGATATATTATATTCACATTGAGAAATCACGAAAGACAGCTACAGTACCAAGAAAAACACCCCCATTAAATGGAAAGTCTCTCAAACTGAACCACTGAAACTAAAATTCAAGAAAACCTAATGTGTTCCTCTGTACCTTTTCTCATAGCACTGTCAATTGCATTTCTTATCATATGTATGTTTATTGCTTTTATCATTAAATGCATTTCCAAGGGTCTTTTCAATCCAAAGCAACCATGAAACCTTTGTTTCCCTCAAAGGTATTACTACTTCTAACCATGGTAATAAAGAAAAACAAGGGATGGTTTACTATTCATGTCACTAAAACCAACTCCCCAATAACTATTAAATTTGATACCTGTTCTGTCCTGTCGTGCAAAAGTTTTCAGACCAAAGAAAATTATCTATGGTTGACAAATAGCTTTGTCCTGATACCCTTGCTGAAGATAGTCTAAAATGTATCAAAACAAAATGGGGGGGGGGTAGGGCTGGTCCTTATGCTAAAAATGACATAACTTTACTTGCCCCAATAACCCTTGCCAGAACTGGTCTGGTGTCTTTCAAACCACTCAATTTAAAAAATGGACAGTTCCAGTAAAAACAAAAACAAAAAACTAAAAAATAAAAGTTAACTTATAAAAGTAATTACTCCTAGTTGTCAAAATTTACGATGGTACCCGTTGTTATTAACAACAACCCAACCTCAACTCATATACAGAGATCCTGTGATACCTCAGAAATACAGATTAGAAAACAGTCATATCTGGACAGGACCCTCTAGGTAAATCTTAAATAAAATTAATTGTAATGACTCCAGCGTCTTCACCATCCATCAATACTACCTCAACCCCTATTCCAAACCCTTTACAGCTTTGGGAATTAAACCAAACTAACCCCAAGAATGACCCTGGAAAAGTAATGATTATAAAAGTAACAGACTTAAAACAAACTTTAAAGGTTAAAACAGGATATGGGGATACAAATGCCTGGGTTAAACAGATAAAATATACAGTAACAAGCCTTAACAAAATTAATTGTTATGCTTGTGCCACGGGTGGGCCACAGGCTCAAATTGCCCCATTCCCTATTAACTGGGACACAGACCCCAAAGGAATAAGTTGTCTGTTGGCTCTGTATCAAGATAAGAATGCATGGGGAAATGAGACTTGCCACAGTCTCTCCCTGATCTGCCTGTACAGACGTCAGGTCCGAAGGCATATCCTCCTTTCTCCATAGGTAAGGTGAATCACTCCTCTTGTCTCTCCAGATGAGGGAATGGTTTCACAGACGCCTGTGGGGCGTCTGTGAACCTCTACCCATGTCATTGATGTCTCTGGGTCAACTGAGGACAACTACTCGAATTTTAACATCCCTCCAGTGGATGTTGAGTGGTACTGTAAATGTAGGACAATTTGATCCCTGTTGCCACCCAAATGGATGGAAACCTGTGCTTTGGTTTAATTGGTTATTCCATTCACCCTGGCATTTCCAATCCCACTAACAACTACTAAAAGAGTCAAATGATCATTACCTGAACCACCAGTACCTGGCTCATTTGACACTAATATATATATCTAAATGCTATAGGAGTCCCTAGAAAAGTTCCTAATAAATTCAAAGCTCGAAATCAAATAGTTGCTGAATTTAAATCTCTCTTTTGGTGGGTAACTATAAGTAAAAATGTAAACTAAATCAATTATATATATATACATTATAATCATAAAATTTTATTAACCATGGTAGAAATGTTATTTAAAAATTGTCAATTAAATGCTACTAGCAGAATGATGTAAAAATATTGTATGACTTTAAACATAATGTTAGCTAAAAAAAAAAAGAGGCGAGTATATGTCATGCTAGGAAGACAATGTTGTACTGGTTGAAATCTTGTGTGTTAGGGTCTATCCGATCCTCCTTCTTCCTGCTCCCACTTGCCAGAGGGAAACACTTGGAAGTCCAAGTATACAAGAATTGAAACACCCAAAGAAAATGGTGTACCTTACAAATTGGCAACTAAATAATGATGAGTGGCCCCCTGAACATATTATCCAATACTGTGGCCCAGCTACCTGGACAAAAAATGGGTCTTGGGGCTATTGGACCCCTATTTACATGCTCAACTGCATATTTTGATTACAGGCAGTTGTTAAAATTATAACTAATAAAATTGCAAAGACCCTTCACATACTAGCCAAACAGCAAACCAAGATGCGCAATGCTAGTTATCAAAATCACCTGGCCTTAAACTACTTGCTTCCTTCTGAAGGAGGAGTTTGTAAAAAAAAAAATTAACCTAAGCAACTGCTGCTTACAAATAAATGAGGAAGGATAGGTCATTAAAAAAAAACTGGATGAGAAAAATTGCTCATGTCCCAGTCCAAACCTGGAAAGGCTGGGACCCCAGGAAATTGTCTGGGGAATGGATCTCAACTTTTGAAAAATTTAAAGTCCTCAAAGGTATCGTAATTATAATTTTGAGAATGTGTCTAACTCCCAATATGCCCTGTCTAGTCCTCTTCGTCAAAAGGTCGGCCTCCAACCTCGTTGAGGCCATGGTTAAAAAAAAAAAAAGCAGCAACACATATAATAACATTATAAAAATATCAGCCCTTAAACCAAGATGATGCTCTTCGACTCTCAAAGGGTCTGAGCATCAAAGGGGGAATGAGGCAGAGGTCCTTCTAAAACAAAGAGATAAGGGCCTTCCCAGAACAGAAAAATATGTTAAAGAGAAAGTAATGTGGCTTAGTTGATGTCTAAGTGCACATGAGTAATCCAGTTACAATCTTGTGCCACAAAATACTCAATCAAAAATGCAGGTTACCATATAAGGGAGACAAAGGGGTTAAAATGTAATATATGTCAATGATCTATTGCATTCAGGGCTCAGTCGTTGGAGGTGAATCCTCTGGGCCAATGCCAGCACAAATAAATGCTGCTTCCTGGCAAAAAAAAAAACCCCAAAACCCTCAGTGTCACATCTCGCTCTGTAAAGGATCCTGCCACGGAAAAGTGACACTGAAAAAAGTAAAACCAAGAGAGGGAGAAAGATTCCTGCTGACGATGCTAGAAATCTGGAGCCAGCTGTGCCTAAAGACCACTTTTCCAGGACTTTACCATCAGTAGATTTCCTTTCTTTTTTTCTTAATCAATATTTTTTATTATGATATTGTGGGGTACAGTTAAGGGTTAGGTATACAAATATGCTTTGTTCAGGCACCCTTGTTGATAAGAGGTGTCTCCCCGTTCCCAGACAGATGTTTACTACCGTTAGTCCCATCTCCCTTCCCCTCCCCTCCATAGTTTCCTACTACTATCAGTCATTTTCTTATGGTAGTACATTGGATGATCCTTTGCTTAGGTGATTGGGGTTGAATTTCTACTACTCACAACTGAAAGAGCCAAAGAGAGCTGGGACCTGCCCAGAGCCACTCAGCGTTTTGTTGTCAGAACTATGGTCTCTGTGGGACTCTGCTTCATCCTCTGCTCAGCCTAGCCTGTCCAGGTTTGGAAAGGGCAAAAGACAAGGGAAAGCTACCAATCTGGGGCTGGTACCAGAATCTTCTAGGAGAGATTTCTGGGGCTGGAGCAGGAGGGAAATGAACATATGGCAGACCAGCCACAGGATGGGGTAGAGGAACAAACCCAACAGTGGTGAATATCCCTGAAATAGCCACCCAGATCCTCCACCAGCAGCAAGTGTTTCTCATTGCTCTGGGCCTGGGCATGGCCAAGGCTCATGCTAGGCTTGGCAGGGGGCCTCACTCTAATGACACCCTCTGCATCACACTGCCCTCCACTTTAAAAAATTCCCCTTCATTTTTCCAGGCCCAACTCTAGCAATTCTTCCTTGAGGAAGTCTTCCAGTCTGCCACAGCAAGACTTGTTCTCCTCTGGACTGTCACAACCATCTCCTTCTGGCCCCACAAAGTTGGGGATGTCTCTGCCCAGATTCATCTCCTCATGCTTCTTCAGGACTGAGCCCTGGATTAAGTTCTCATGGTGCCCCAGGGGTACCCAAAACACCAGGACAGAGGAGCAGATGGCAGCGGAGAAGGAAACACCAAGATGGGGATTGATGAATATGTGAAGGACAAAAGAAGATGGCTGAGATAGAATGGATAATGAGGGGCTGAGGTACTGCCGGGAGCATACAGAAGCTTAGAGTGGTCAGGGATAGAAGCCCTTGAATGTACCATGACACCCATCACCACAAGTTCCATGTAGGTTCCTGAGGCATGGGTGATAGACCAGACAATGTCAGGGTGGCATAAAATGATGAGGGGGGGAAGGTGTGACCCAACCAGATCTTAAAGCCCTTAGGGTGGGTGGTCACAATTGGAGTCAGGAGCCTCATGCCCTCTTTGGTGAGTGAGATCTTGAAAGCAAAGCAGGGGGCATCACCTCTTGTGATCATTAATTTTAATTTTAGGTGTCAACTTGACTGAGCAAAAGGGATGCTCAGATAGCTGGTCCAACATTATCTCTGTGGTGTCTGTAATGGAGTTTCCAGAAGAGACTGGCATTCAAATCAGTAAACTGAGGAAGGAAGAACCACCCTCCCCAGTGAGGTGCAGCATCATCCAGTCCATTGATGGCCCAGATAGCAGCAAAAGGTGGGAAAAGAATAGATTTGCAATCTCTTTGGGAACTGGGACATGCATCTTCTCCTGTCCTAGGACATCAGAACTCCAGATTCTCAGGGCTTTTGGGATTCAGACTGATTTACACCCCCAGCATCCCTGATTCTCTAGCTTGCAGATGGCATATAGTGGGATTTATCAGCCTCCATAATCACAAAAGTTCTCTTCTCTTCTCTTCTTTCTATGTCTCTCCATGTATGTATGTATGTATGTATGTATATATGTATGTGCGTGTCTATCATCTACGCATAAGAAGTAAGAATCATATCCTATTGATTCTGTTTTGAAGGAGGACCCTGACTAATATAATTCCCCAGAAGGAGCCGCAGCAAATTTCAGGCTGTGTCTCCAGAGATGGTGCAGCCTCTACAGTGAACAATGTATCTGGATTCTCCGAGGATGGAGCAAATCTCTGCTTCTGTCTGCTCCTTCTCTCTTGAGATCATCTCCAAGTCACAAGGGTAAATTTAAAACCATAGGGAGAAGACACACTGCTCACAAACAGACCCACCGCAGCTCAAGAGGGTGATTGATTTTATTGTCTGTATGGGGAGTTCCTCAAAGAGTGGGGTTTGGGCAGCACTGGTCCCTAGCACTTATGCCTAAGCCTGGTTCCTACATCATTTTTTTTCCTGGTTGATCTCACAGGCTCCAGTTTCTCCTCGGTACAATGGTCTACACACTGGGGACCTTCTATTCTCAAAAGCCTCCAGGGGCAGAGGTGACACTAATTGTCCCTCAGGATGACAGCTCCAACCTGTGAGCATCTTCTGCATGCCAGGCTCTGTGCTAGTACATTCTGTGCACCCACCCACCACACCTGTGTACATGCTTCTCAAACCTGCCATTTTCACATGAACAGACCAGGGCCCTGTCACCCAAAGAGGAGAGCAGTTCTAACACTGAAGGCAAGGTCTAGGGATGAGAGGACAAGAAAGGTTTTGAAAGGGGAAGTGAATGGCCAACTTTTATCTAGGTTGGGCAACAGGGACATCTTAATGGGGAAGAGAATTAAGGCATTTTAGGGGAAACAATTTAATGAGGAAAAGACAGATGCTCCTGGAAAGGGAGCCAGTGGGAAACTGCCCAAAATCATCTTCTGGCCCAGCAGGGGCTCTGTAATGGAAAATGGGCCAGACAAAAAGCAGACCCTGGACAATGGGTTGAGAGGGTCTCAAATCCAGCAGTGGAGAAGGTGAAAAGGCTAAAAAGTCCCCACTCTGTGTAGTGCATTCTAGATACTTCTCAGAGGTGCACTAATGTGGAGAAGACAGGAAGGAAAATTATTCAAAGAGGATTAGGCTTGAGGATAATAAAGAGATTTTGACTTGGGATGGAACAAGAAAGGTGTGAGTGAGTAGAGAAATAATTTAGAGAGTAGTGAGTGAGAGAGCAGTGGGATGAGTGAGTCCAGGAGTGAGTGAGTCTAGGAGTGAGTCAAGGAGAAAGTGAGTGAATGAAGAGAGAGGGAGTAAGTAGAGAAATGAGTGACTGAGTAGATGCATGAGTGAGTGAGGAGAGGAATGAGTGAATAGAGGAGTGATTGAGTAGAAGAATGAATGAGTAGAGGAATGAGCGAGAGAGTATTATTTCACTACTGAGTAGGGGACTGAGTAGGGGAATGAGTGAATCAATAAGTAAGTGAGTAAGTAGAGGACTGAGTGAGTGAGTAGAGGCATGAAGAGTGAGTAGAGGGTGAGTAGAGAGGTGAGTTAGTAGAGGAATGAGTGAATAAGTAGAAGAATGGGGAGGCCTTCTTCCAGCTTCTCTGCTGTCCCAAGCCCTCGCCTACTCCCACTCCAGCGTCCTGATCCCCATTCACACCCCTCAGGAAGCTCATCCAGTTTGATATCCCAAACCCATGCTGCTGCCACACTAACCTGGCCCAGGTGACCCAAGAACCAGTTCATTTCAGGGACTGCAGGAAACACTGAAGGCAGTGGTAGTTGTCACAGCAGGTGTAGGTCAGTCAGGATGCATGCCAAGAGCCAGGATGCTCTGACCAGCAGCAGGAACTGCCATGGGGATGATGCCACTGACCTGGTGCCTAGCCAAGGTGGGCCCAGCTCTGGCAGCCTGCAGGGCAATGTGTTGGAAGATGAGTTCCTGAGTCCAAGGAAAGGGCCAACAAAGTTCCAGGGATAAAGAAGAGGGGCAGGGCCAGCAAGGTTCTGGGAGCAGGGTAGGGAGGACTCAGTGATGGGTGAACAAGAACTGAGAGCTAAGGTTCAGAAAGGCTCAGCCAAAATCAGCAGCCAACTGGCCTACAGCAACCCCTGAAGCACCAGAAAGGAATAGAGAGAGGCTGATTAGAGTCCAGGATGACCCTGTCTAAATCACTGGGAGGTTGCCAGGGGCTCAATTGCCAGGAAGCCACCTGTCCCTCAGGCCAGGAGCCTGGAGCCACCTTTGCCTTGGGCAGCGTGCCTCTCCATTACAGATGAGGACCCTCCAGCCCCACCCCACCCCCAGCCTGGCACCTTCTACAGGAGCAGCTTGTCCCACACAGCTTTCTTTCCCCTTCTGCTGGGAGGTCTTTGCCCCTGACCCCTGACCCAGGGAAGGTTGTGAAGGACTGGGCTAGACTGGCCAACCAATTCCCACCAGCCTGGCTTCTCTTCTGTGCCTGGGCAGTTGGCCAAACCTGGAGGTGGGTCAGATGGCTGCAGAAGAGCCAGCTAAGGGTGATACAGCAAGGGCACAGAGTCCTCAGGTCTCTTCACCTCCTGTGTGAGTCAGAGGGTAAGTGGGGAGTGGCCAAAGGGGCTCTGAGACCCAAAGTTTACAATCACCCTGCCAGGATGTGGCAGATAAAAACATGAACTAGAGAGTTCATGGACAAGCTCTGTCTCAGATCCCCTCCTGAGATCATCTCCAAGATCTTTAAATGTGGGCTAGGAGAATGCCGTGCACCATTTCTCCATGTAGAATTAGGAGATTCAGAGATGGAAGTCCCTGGCCCTCTGCTGCACAGTCTGGCTGCAGCTCAAGTCCTGTCTCCAGGCAGCCCAGGGCCTGGGTTGAGACCTGACTGCCACGAGCATGAACAAAGGATCTGCAGATCAGATTCTGGGGATGATGAGCTCATCTGGAAGAGCAAGCCTGAAGCCTAGGCTCAGTGTAGGGCAGAGGGGAGGCATGGGGGTGAGGCTGAGAGGGCTGTGAGTGGATGGGGTCCAGATAAGGAGGACACAGCTGGGGACCCTGAGTGAAGTTCTCATTCTACCTGTCCTTGCTCTGACTGTGAGCAGTGCCTACCTCCTGGAGTCAGTTTTCCTATTTGGGAAATGAAATGCTGGACGATGCCCTTAAAGAGGGATAGAAAAGGGGTCCACAAAAGAATGAGCCCCGGAAAGGAAGAGGTGTCAGTGGACAGTGGGGCCTATATGTGCTTGCAGGAGTGGGAGGGCACCACCACTGCTGTGGCTTCCTGCTCCCACCCACCCGTCCCCCTCTCTAGGCTGAGAGTCACCCCAAAGGAAGCTCTCCCGCTCTGCTCCTCTTCTTCCCTCCCTCACACCTGCCTCTGGGGGTCTGAATATGAGACACTGACCTAAAAATTCCCTTCCTCTAGGTGGCAGAGATCATTCTGGGAAATAACTATTTTTTTAAAACTCAGTGTATCAAAAAACCAAACTTTGACTTCAGAGCAAAGTATTAATGAAAAAGCACAAAAAACCAGAACTAAACTCAGTAGGGGGTAGGAGAATTGGAGACTTTTTTTTTAAATAATGAAGCTGAGGACATCTGTTTTGCTGTTCAAGTCCCCTTCAGTATTGTCTGAATTGCATTTTTTTGTTGTTTTCTCGCTCCCATTTTGCCTCATCTCTTTGGTTGAATGTGTTTCCTTCCCTTTTGCCCTCAGCTGGTGACCTTCTTTCCTCCTCTCCTTTTCTGTTTGGCAGCTGCAAAATGCAGTGTTATTTGATGAAATAAAATCTTATGCAAATGCCAACAGGGCCTCCAAAATATTAGATCAGACTGAGGGAAGGGAAGGGGTTTGTGATCCAGTGCTACACGAAAGATGCAAAGAGTTGCACAAAAATTAGATTTACTTTAGAAAGTAAATTGGAGAGAGAGAGAGAGAGAGAGTTAATTCACCTTCCCAAGGCAGGGGAGGGGGCCAAAGCTAGAAAAGCAGTGAAAGAGTCATGTGGCTGGACCAGAGCTTTAGCAAAACAATGGCCCAGGGTTGCTTGAGGCTGAATGCTTTTAAATCTTCCCTTTGATGGCAACAGGTCATTAAGGTGATTGGGTGGATGGTGGTCTCCTTCACATCATCACAAAGGGGACAGGTAATCACAGATACTGACATCTGGTGATGGATGGCAGGCAGATAGGTGGGATAGTCACATGATTGTTGCTGTGGTGATGAGGTTGGTGTCAAGAAGGTCATAAAGAACTGATTAGGTTAACTTGTTTACAAAATGGGGGGGCGGGGGTTATAAAACAATTATCAGTTTCTACCTCTGAGAAACTAGTTCTGTCCTTGAGTAGAGGGCAAGCTAGGTAATATTTTTACTTTTATTTTTATTTTGTGAGTTGGAGTCTCAATCTGCCACCCAGGCTGGAGTGCAGTGGCATGCTCACAGCCACCCCAGTGTTGAACTGCTGGGCTTCAGTGATCCTTCCATCTCAGCCTTCCAAGTAGCTGGAACTACAGGTGCACATTACCACACCCAGCTAATTTTTGATATATTGTAGAGATGAAGTCTCCCCAAGTTGCCCAGACTAGTCTTGAACCTGTGGGCTCAGGCAATCCACTTGCCTTGGTCTCCCAAAGTGATGGGATTATAGGCTGAACCACCAAGCCTGGCCAAAACTGGGTAATACTAAAAGAATGTGTCAGAAGCAGGCAATGTTAAAATGACTGCTCACTGAGTATATCTGAAATATCTATCTGTAAAACCTATAATAGCCTTTAATAGCTTGCTTGACATAAGTAACTCCATTTTGTAATGAATCTTTCATTTTAACCCAGAAATGACCCCTTATGTAACCTTCCCATAGTCACACCACACACCTACATTCCTGTTCCCCTCAGTGCATGGAAACTCCCTAATTGCAAATTCTGTATCTAATCTAACTGTCCAATGTTTTGCCAAGAAAATGTAAGTCAAACTGTACAGCTTATAACATTTTTGCCTTTATATACCCTCTACCCACTCTGTTCAGGGCTCAAGAGCTTTTATGACAATAGCCTCTCAGGGTTGCCAGCCTAGATAAAGGACTCACAATTCCACCCTCTCTGTGTTGGCATCTCCTTTCTCTCTATCTGGCTATAACATTTGGAGGCCCCAGCAAAGAAGTTGCCAACCTTGGGAGGTGGCGTCACTCCAGCTTTCTCTGGCTCAGTGTGGAAGGTGTAGGTGAGATGCCCCCTGGAATGTTTCAGGGCCCCACAACCTCTCATCTGGCTCAGAGGGAGTTGGAACAACTACCAGCTTCCCATTGCCTCAAAATTTCTGAGTCTGTCTGTGCTCTTCTAGGAGGTAAGAACATGTTTAATCTGTTTAATCTGTAGGTGGCCACAACTCTGTTAAGGAGAACAGAGTCTGAAGAGGCCGCTCCTTAGAATCTGTTCATTGACCCAAGACATTAGTAGAACAGTGTCTTGGTTTAGTATCTGGTTTCTGTTTGGGTGCCCGCTTCGACTTCTGATTGCTTATGACGTTGGCCCCTTTCCATTCTTTGCATCCTTGCTGTGCTCTTTGCTACAGGGCTTGCTTCTGCTACAGCTCGAGATTGACATTTAGGCTATAAACTTTTATTAGCCTTTGCTTATCTCTCTGTAATTGGAGATCTGCTTCCCATCATGTGCCTCCTGCAATTTACTGGATTTAACAATATGGGATCTAAGGCCTCCAAGCCTACAAGTCCCCCGGACTGTATGTTAAGGAACTTCTCTGTCAGGTTCACAGAGAATTATGTAGTACATCTTTCAAAGGGCAAGCTCTGGACCCTCTGTGAAATTGATTGGTAAAGTTGGATGGCTCTCTGCAGGGTCTCTGGATGTTCATGTTACTTGGGTTGAATTTGTTTTGTTTGTTCTGTTTATGGCCATAATTCTGTTTTCTGGTTTCAGAGCTCTGATTTGGATTTTTTTTAGTTTTCTCTAAGTTTGTTTTTTGTCTTTCTCCCTTTTTCATTGACATTGCGTGTACAGTTCAGTTAGTTCTGACTAAAAATGTAAACATAATTTAAACCTTCACAGCTTTTATTGAACTGCCTATTGGGACAAAGTTTAGCCATGCAAGCTGGTTTCAATTTTTTCAGAAATATAATTCGAATTTAGATAACTTAAAAATAATAATAAACTTGCTGTTTTGTGGCTAAAATTTATAAAAAATGTTATTAAATCTAGATTTGTTTAATTATGTTTACATGTATACTGGTTATATGTTTTGTCCAGCATGCTACCAAATTGACTTTCAAGTAAATGAGTACTCACAGAATGCATATGACTTTAATTATTAATACTAATATAAAAATATATCTTTAAAAGTGTCAATATACATTTCATCAAACGTTATAAAATTGCAAGCCTAGCCAAGACCAGGATAATCTCTATTTATATAAGTGCTTTGTTATAAGTATGACTAATTTAAAGTTGTTTGTTCCAAACCACTGAACCTTCTGAATTATCAGTAGAATGCTAAAAACTGATTGACCAGGAAATAGTTT
Source organism: Cephalopachus bancanus (assembly GCA_027257055.1). NCBI lineage: Eukaryota > Metazoa > Chordata > Mammalia > Primates > Tarsiidae > Cephalopachus > Cephalopachus bancanus. The sequence continues at coordinate 134,174 of JAPVLO010000931.1, forward strand.
TCATAAGTAATTAAGCAAACTGCTATAAATAAATTTAAAAAATGAATAAAACAATGCTTATGGGTAAACTCTTCATGTGATTAAGAAAATCTCAAAATTGTTTTAAAGGTCCATTAAGTGTCTGAGTTACTTTCAATTAAAAAAAGAATTATAATATGAAAAAAATACAACAGAGTCCAAGCATGTCATCATCAATGGTATGTGAAAAGTAATTTAAGAATCACAAAGAGAAATTTATGAAGAAAAAAAATCTTGGTATAAAATCAAGTTAGTTATAATTTTTTTCTCCTGTTCTGTCTGCTGTTATGACTTAAAAGAGTGCAAATTTACTAATAGTCATTTGTAATTGCTAATAGTTAATTGCAATTTTAATGTGTTTTTCCACCCAAACTTGCAAGTACTATAAAAAATTTTATTTCCAATTTTACCATGTGTCAACACAATAACGCTAAATAACACCACTATTTGTTATATCAGGCTTGCTAAAGTTGTATTTTGTAAACAAAAGGGGATAAATCACCTGTTGTGCCTAATTAGCACCCTCTTATAAAACAGGTAAAGCTTTAAATACTAAACACCTTCCGTGACACGATACAGTTTAAAAATGGGCCTATGTCTAGTGCATCTGCCAGATAGATAAGATAATGGGTACTCTAGGTAAGCACAGTGTAAAATGGGAATGGATTACTCTCACCTAGTTGCTGCATTATAGTTCTAGTTGTAAGATGTGGATAATTTGTGCCTTGCAACTGAAACTACAATTTAGTAATTTTTAAAGGTTTTTAACAACTTTGCCTGTTCATAATTATAAATAAGTAGGAACAGATCATTACATATCCATGTGGTCTGTTCACTCTAAAGGGCTTTGCACCAAACTGTCACAAACAGAAAAAATGGTTAAAAAGTTTCATATGTATAACCTATTAAAAATGAACTTTTAATGATATTTTTAGCCAAAACCAAACAGTGCCAACATGGAGGACAGCAGAACCAGAGGGTCAAAGAGGCACCCCAACTGGCAGTAGCAATTAGTGACCAAAACTCCAACTGCACATCAAAAACCTGGTAAAAACAAACCTGCCAAGGAAATGTTGTCTATTGCTCATGGGTACAGCCTGTGGGGACACTGGAAACATAGCTGCCCCAAAGAGGCCTAACTCATGGACCTTGTCTACTGTATAGGCCAATAAGCCATTGGGAAGCAGGTACACTCTATTCTGAAGAGAGGAGAGAACACTTGGCTCACAAATAATGGCCACATATGGAGACCTGCAAATCTGCTAAACTGCCTGACACTTGCTCACCACCCCAACAATCCCCCAGGTAAACCAGGATGCTGGAACCCAAATTAATTTTTAATTTAACACAGTGTCAGCCTTTTGGTTCTTGCCATCCATGTTGAAATCATATAGCTTTATCCAAAAGAATTTTACCCTCTACACACAGAGAGGAGAGAAATAGCCTTGGGGCTGCTATGACAAAAGTACAGTCTAGATATAAAGGCAGCAACATAATTATCTAAACAATTGAACAATACAACAAAGAGGTCTTGCCTTCAGACCCTAGCAGCAACTGCCATACTAACTTAGAATACTAATAAAATTACTTATAGACAACATATTAATGTGTATATTTTTGTTCTATAAAATAACTAGTTATCTAAAAAAATAAAGGGGCTGTATTTCCTTTTTAAAGTACTACTTTAAATAATTTACCAAAATATATTTCAACTTACATTAATAAATTAAAGGTTTTAGACAAAATAACTTGCACTTTTCCAGCATCGTTTCTGGGACAATGGCCTTTTTCATCATTGTTTGCCTAATAACTTTTGCCTGTGCTCTTGCTTGGTATTTTATTAACCCAAATAATATTCAGTTAAGGTCCCAGTTTCCTATACATGCCCTTGGAAATAAATAAACAGGGGACATCTCTATGGTCCATCTCAGCAGGAAGAAGTTACAGACGACTGATCTTTGCCCTAGTTCCCAGAATCATAAAAATATTTCCAAAAGCAGAAATGGAAAATAAAAAGACAGACTAAAAGTGAGAAGCTATTTTTATTTTGCTCCTAAACCTTACCACAATAATAAAAATAGAGACTGTGTCCTAGAAAACGCATACTCCAGGTAAAAATAACTTTGCCAATTTGTCTATTAAGAACCCAGACCAGAGATTAGCAAAGCAATGGCCCATGACTGCTTGAGGTTAAATACTTTAAAATCTTCCCTTTGATGGGAACAGACTATTAAGGTGATTGTGTGGTGATCTCCTTCACATCATCACAAAGGGGATAGGTAAGTACAGTTGAGTACAGGTAAATATTGATGTCAGGTGATGGAATGTAGCAATGGATATTTTAGTCACATGATTGTTACCATGGTGATGGGGTCTGTGTCATGAAGATCATGAAAGACTGATTTGTTAACTTGTTTACAAAACAATCTGGGAAGGAGGTTGTAAAACAATTATCAACAGTTACCTCTGAGAAATCGGTTCTGTCTTTGATTAGAGGGCAAGCTAGGTGATGTTAAGAGACTGTGACAGAACTAGACAGTGTCTTAAAATGACTTCTCATTGGGTATATCAACTACATCTTGGTCCTTTCATAAATCTAACGAAGCCTGACCTTCCACGCTGAGTGACCTACTGGTTCTGGGAGGGAGAGGTCTGTCCTTGGGATGCTCTCTGGTCTTTTTTTCCCCTTAATCTTTCTCTTCCATCAACATATCCTTCCCTGCCACCTTACTTCCTGTTTTCCTTTTATTAGAAGTTCCCATGTGTATGCTCTTCATGTGGGAGTGGAACAGATGCTAACAGCTATTCAGAATTCTGTTTTTGTTTGTTTTACATTTTGCGGTGCCTTTCCTTTCCTCCCTTTTCCATGTGTAAAATGTTCTGTGTAACCTCCATTAAATTTGGTACAAAACCACACTCCAGAGCTGTGGTGTCAGAAAAATAAAACACATGCTTTCTTTATAATAAAAAAGTGAGCCACAAAAAGGAAGTGAAGGGAAGGGGTTGGCAACTTGCCTCTGAGCTGCTGATTGTGAATATCTACTCTGGGTAAAAGACTCTATGGAAAGTATTTCTACTGTGTGTTGAACTGTACTCAAAGCACACCTACTGTGCACCTTCACCTGGTACTCTATCCAAATCCTGTCTACTGTGTGCTGAGCACGCTATGTAATGTGTGTCTGCTGTGTATTGGGTAATCCATGGAAAATTCTCTTTCTGTGTTCTTGGTGCTGTACATAGAAGAAACTTACTTTGTGCAAAGCACCTCATATAAATTGGACCTACTCTGTTTCAGGAGCTGCATATATAGTGTGCCTACTGAGTGTCAAATGCTCTATATAGAGCATGCCTACTATGTGCTAGGAGACGTACACATCTATTGTGCACCAGGTACTCTACACAAAGCACACCTACTGTGTGTCAGATGCTCTACATAAAAGGTCTCTTTTGTGTATTGAGTGCTCTAGATAAAGAAAACCTAGCACAGTCTAGACAGATAAATTTCCCATTTAGGAGGCATTCAGACATTTAAAAAATTATATTCTACTGCAGGCCAAGTGGCAGCCTACACCATTGCTTGGCAAATCCTAAGAAAACTCCATCAGATGTAGAACTAGACAGTTCAATCTTTCAATTTGTGGTTTAGCATAATAATCACTAGGAATCTTTTGGAGACACAAGCAAACTGAACATAAATATTTGGTATTGCATTACTCAGGATCTGAGTCAGTCCCTGAAGGGGATAAATTTAAGTGACTTTGAAATTGTTTATGATAGGCCTACACCTCTGAAGGAAACAAGGTCACAAATATAGGTGCTCATAAGGGAATATGTTGTCCATTTGGAACAAATTTTAATCACAATTCATAAACTTGCTTAACTTGCTGCAAACCTCTGTGTGGTTGTCCTTACTGTGCTAGGCCTGCAGACCCCAGTTTGGTGCAGTAACACATATTCCAATATCTGCAGAGCGTAGTTGAATTCACTCCCACATCTTTCAATGAAAATGAAACTCACACATAGCTCCATACTGCTCTTTGGGTATTGCTCCAAATTTTGGGAAATTTCTTCCATATTTGATACTCTCATTACACATTGCTTCCTCTCTCCTCAACCTAACTCATGTGGAGTCATTCTATCTCCATTACAAAAACTCCCACTGAGGCCATTACTGACCTTGTGTACCCCCAAAATTATAAGAACATTTCCATTCTTCAAACTACTTGATTTTTCAGTAGCAAAGTCACTTCTATTTAAAGATTTTTAATTATTATTCTTATTTTAAAGATGTGGGGTACAAGGTTAGATACATAAGTGGTCATCATGCAGATTAACTTTTTTGATCTCCAGGGAAATGATTATGTTCGTTGCAACTTGTTCATCTAGGGGTATGATTCTTGCTTCAGAATGATTATGTTCATTGCAAACACTGGATCATACCACATAAAGAAGGAACAACTGAAAAAAACAATTTCATTCCTCACACAGCTATACCCAGAGAGATAAAAGTGATAGAACTCTTCCTTTCTGATACTCTCTTTCTACTCTAAGGAAGCATAATTGTTTAAAGAATAGAATAACAATAGAACAATTTACTTAATGAGGTGCCCTGAGAAAATTCAGTCCCCAAGGCCCTGGAAAGTTTTAACAATAAGCTCTCAGTTTTGTTAAGACAAATCACCCTGGCCTCCTAGAGAATGGTTTAAAAATTCCCTGTCTGGAGTATCTCCTTGTACTTTCTGGGGAAGAATCATTGTAGGAAAAAGAGCAAGGCCAACTGTGGATTTATACATGATGGCATCTGAAAGACTAGTATATCCCAAAAGAGCTGGAGATAGGTTGGAATATGGCACAGTATTGGGAAAAACTTTTATTGAGCTCAAGTACTAGGGACAGACACAAAAGCAGTGATTCTCAAAGTGCTACCCTCAGCAGGATCAGCATCACCTGGAAGTTGGTTAGTCATGCAAATTCTTGGCCTCCAGCCCAGACCCACTAAATCAGAAACCCTCAGGATGGGGCAAACAGAGGTGAAAAAGGTAAGTCTTACACATGACTCAACTATGAAACCAAGCTCCTTAGATTTACTGAAAGGGATGGAAGGACCCACACAGGGTGGCATCTTCAGAGATGTGAGTTCTCCACCTCCAAAAGCTTATCCATAAATAGTGATACATTTATTTTTTTTACTTCTCAAGACTGTGTACCTTTCTTTTTTATTTTAATCTTATGCATGTATTTCAAATTTTTATACAGAGCTTTGCATTTCTTTCTCTTTTTTTTCTTTTTGAGTTGGGGTCTTACTCTCTCACCCAGGCTGGAGTGCAGTGGCATGCTCACAGCCACCGCAGCCTCAACCTCCTGGGCTCAGGTGAGCCTTCCACCTCAGCCTTCCAAGTAACTGGAACTACAGGCACATGCCACCACGCCCGACTAATTTTTGATTTATTGTAGAAATGAGGTCTTGCCAAGTTGCCCAGGCTGGTCTTGAACCTGCGAGCTCAGGCAATCCTCTCACCTTGGCCTCCCAAAGTGCTGGGCATATAGGCATGAGGCACCGCACCCGGCCTCATTGTCATTTCTTAATCTTTCCGTGATTAGTTGAATGTCTCATTTTTAAATTGGCATCATTTATCAGTTTAAAGATACATCCTGGCTTGTACCCTAGTGCTTCCTGGGGCACAGAAGCCAAGCACCATTTAAAAAAACTGAACAAAGCCCTTCCTGGGAAGAAGCCACTGAGAGTGATTGCTGGCTCCAGGCTCTCTGCCTCACCACTGTAGCACAGGCCAGACACTGGCAGCAAGGACCATGAAGGGAACACAGTGAGGGAGCCAGAGGCAAAGTCCCACTGCAAAAGATGAAACAGGCACCCAGTCACAATCTTGAAAACTGGGCAAGGAAGTGCTCTAGTGCTCCCACCAAGAGCAACAGACCCAACCTATGGGACTGGTGGGTTAGTTATTCTGGGGTTTACCATAACCCAGAGGGAATATTCTGAAAACACAAACTTCAGAAAGACAAGATGTGTGCAGAGTCTCGGGTGCTCCACCCCCTACCCTGAACCAGCCACAGGACAAAGGGTGCAAACAGAAAAGGATGAGAAAGACTGCCCGAGATATCAGCGATGAGTCCTCAGCTAACTCAACCCCCTCTTCCCTAGCAATCCTCTGAACTTTACACCCACATGGCTAGGGCATGATTGAGAGGGACAAACCTAGGTGGAGCCTGGACATCAGCTGTGATAGGAGAACTCTACTCTGGGATAGGCCTGGCTGGTGTGCTCACAACCAGCACCTGGGGAGGAGACAATCCCACACCTTCCCATCAGAGAGGATCCCTCTGACCAAGAGAGGCGGCCTGATACCCACCCACACCCACCACCCCTCCTTTTCCCCTGGGTTGCGTGCTGGGGAGATTGTGAATGAGCCCACAGCCCCCTGGAACTAGCAGCTGGGTTTACCTATGAGCAGCTGAGAGGAACAATTATAGAACTGGCCACAAGAGGGAACTTAATGCCCAGAAATTTTTAATGTTTTCTTTGTGTGTGTGTGTGTGGAATGTGTGTGAGGGTTCTATTTGCATTCTTCCTCTTCTTTTTTTTTCCTTTCTTCTCTCATTTCTTTTGTTTTCTGTCTATGTGTGTATGTGAGTGATGGACTGTTTGTTTTTCAGCTTTTTTTGTTCTCTTGTTTGGGTTTAGTTTGTGCATGCAAATGTGTCAGGGTTTGATTTGCATTCCCCTTCTTTTTATTCTTTTTCTTTTTTCTTCATGTGTTTTTTGTTGGCCGTGTATGTGTGTGTGTGTGTGTGTGTGTGTGTGTGTGTGTGTGTGTGTGTGTTTTATTGGGTTTTTGTTTTTCTTTGCTTTTGTTTTTCTGTGTTTCTTAAAATATAAATTTTTTGAAAGCAGGATTTATTGAGAGGACAGAAAAGCTCTCACAGTGTGAGGGGATCTGAAGGGGTTGTCCCAAATATAGTTTTAATCATTTTTGTTCATTCTATTTTATTCTACTATTCTCTGTTCTCCTCATTGCTGTTACTTAATCTTGGACTTGGGAGGTACACACACATAGCCATTGCATCATCATATAGAGCAGCATTGGGGAGTGGATCTCATGGAGCTCTTACCCTAGTTAGTGAACATTGTGATTTGCAAGTCATTTCTGATTCCTAGCTCCTTATCCTTCAACTTATTCGACTCTCAAATCAGTGAGACAGCAAAGTGTCCCACCTCCAGCCCTGTTTCAAAATAGAACAAATTCAGAGGTCCTGATCAGGGAATAACAGATGGTTGAGCAAACATCAGAAGTGAAAACCCATACCACTACCACATAAAATGGAACTAAAGAGAAAATAAAGAGATCTGTCACAAATGAAGGGGGAAATCAACCAAAGAACACAGGTAATTCCCAATGTACCAAAGAGACAACACCTGAAAAACAAGACCACAGAATCCAAACAATGGACATCACTAATGGTTGACTTCAGAATACAAGAGAGATTAAGGATTGAATGTCCAGAAAGACAAGATGCAACAGTGGAAGAAATTGTACAAAGACTTTCTGTAGGAAACAAGGACGTAAACTTGACAAAGCTCTTGTGTTTCTGGCCTGTTTCCAACAGAAGTTTGGCCAGTGTTTTCTTCCCTCCATGTTTGCCCCTTGGAATGTTGATTTAGTAGAATTCAGGTGGTGTGACCTCTAGTCTGTGTAGGCTGGATGTAGCGTGCTTCGATAATAACTTTACTCAGAACTTCAAAGAACACAGATGTTAATAGTTTTACTTAGAAAACAAAGATGTCAGTGCTATAGTAAGCTTTCCAGGGAAAGTCCTAAACGTTAACTTTTTCCCAGCTGATGCTAGCATTAAAATATTGCTTGTCTGACACGAACAAGTGGAAAAATATCCCATGCTCATGGATCGGAAGAATCAACATTGTGAAGATGTCCATCTTACCTAAGGCAATCTACAAATTCAATGCAATACCCATTAAATTACCAAAAACATTCTTCTCAGACCTAGAAAAAAACAACACAAGAATTCATATGGAAACACAAACATCCAAGAATAGCCAGAACAATCCTCAGCAAAAAAAAACAAAGCAGGTGGTATCACAATACCAGACTTCAAACTTTACTATAAAGCTACAATCATCAAAACAGCTTGGTATTGGTATAGGAACAGGCATATTGATCAATGGAACAGAATTGAGATTCCAGAAGCAAAACCTCAATTCCTCAACCAACTCATCTTTGACAAAGCCCCCACCACCTACCAATGGGAAGAGGAGAACCTATTCAGTAAATGGTGCTGGGAAAACTGGCTAACCACATGTAGAAGATTGAAACAGGACCCCTATCTATCCCCATGCACAAAGGTTAACTCCAAATGGATCAGAGACCTAAATGTAAAACCTCAAACCATAAGAACCTTAGAAAAGGAAGGAAATACTCTCATGGAAATCGGAACTGGCATCCAATTCCTGTACAAAATCCCAAACCCACAGGACTTAAGAGAGAAGATAGACAAATGGGACCTTATTAAACTGACGAGCTTCTGCAAAGCCAAAGAAACCATCAAGAGAGCAGGGAGACAGCCTACAGACTGGGAAAAAGGATTTGCCAACTCTAGGTCTGACAAAGGCTTAACATCCTGGATCTACAAGGAACTGAAACGTACTGAAAAGAAGAAAACAAACAACCCCATTATAAAATGGGCAAAAGATATGAACAGATATGAACAGACACTTCACAAAAGAAGACATTCGAGCAGCCAACAAACACATGAAGAAATGTTCAACCTCACTAATCATCAGGGAGATGCAAATCAAAACCACACTGAGATACCACCTAACTCCAGTCAGAATGGCAATTATCAACAAGTCAAAAAATAACAGCTGCTGGAGAGGGTGTGGTGAAAAGGGAACACTTCTACACTGTTGGTGGGAGTGTAAACTAGTGCAACCTCTGTGGAAAGCAGTGTGGTGATTCCTGAAAGCTCTAAAAATTGACCTTCCATATGACCCTGCAATCCCCCTACTGGGAATATACCCTGAAGAACACAAATCACTCTATAAAAAAGATACCTGCACACGTATGCTTATCGCAGCGTTGTTCACAATAGCAAGAACCTGGAAACAACCATGCTGCCCATCAAAAGAGGACTGGATTAAAAAAATGTGGTACATATACACGATGGAATACTACGCAGCCATAAAAAAGAACAAAATCATGAATTTCACAGCAACCTGGATGGAACTAGAGTCTATAATACTGAGTGACCTCTCACAGAAACAAAGATCAGAATATCACATGTTCTCACTCATATAATGGACCTTGAACATCCAATGTAATAGTATAAGAAAATGACTGACAGTACTGGGAAATTATGGGGGGGGAGGGGGATGGGATTAACAGTAGCTTATATCTATCTGGGACTGGGAAAACACCTCTTATCAACAGGGTGCCTGAATGAAACGTAATTGTACACCTAACCCTTAACTGTACCCCACAAAACGATAATAAAAAATACTGATTAATTATAAAAAAAATTGCTTGTTTATGTAGTTTTGCTCTATATAAGAAAATATCCTGTAAGAATAAACTTGCTCTCACCTATTGAGGTGAGAGACCTCCCAATCCCGCTGTTCTTTGTCTTTCTTTTCTCATTCCCTCCCCCCACCTCAGGCCCTGCTCTACAGAGGCTGGACCTCCACAACTTTCAGCATAACTTCATCCAGGAAATAAATAACAAGCCAGCAAGCTCAGAAAGCAGAATTAATCAAGGAGAAGAAAGAAGCTCAGCCTGAAGACCAAAATGTGGAATTAACTTGATCTGTAAAAACATAGAAAGAAAGTTCAGAAAGAAAGAACAAAGCCTCCAAGAGATGTGTGATATATCAAAAGGCCAAACTTACACCAGATTGGCATCTCAGAAGAAGAAAGAGAAATGGAGAACACCTTGAAACAAATATTCCAGGAGATTATCTAAGAAAACTTCCCCATGTCACCAGAGATGTGACCATTCAAATACAAAAGATTCAGAGAATTCCCACAAGACATCAAATGAGAACACCAACCCCTAGACACATAGTAATTTGCCTACACAAAGTAGGTAGAAAAGAAAAATTCAAAAAAGGCAGTGAGAGAGAAAGGCCAGATTATCTACCAAGAAAGACCAATCAGAATAGCAGCAGATTTATTGCCACAAACACTACAAGTTAGAAGGGACTGAAGTCCAAGCTTCAAAGTCCTCAAAGGTAAACAGTTTCAACCAATAATTTCCTACCTACCCAGTCAAGCTCAGCATCATCAGCGATGGAGAATTAAAATAATTTCCAGACATCCAATCCCTAAGAGATTATGCAGCTTCCAGATCAGCTCTACAGGAGGCACTTAAAAAGATTTTAAGGACAGAAGAAAGAAGAAAAAGAATGATCACACACTTCCCAAGACAATAGAAGAACACAATAAACAGAGAATACCATGAGACTGTAAACTTGGAAACACATATGCATCAACCCAAAACTTAAAAGAAAAAAACTATAAAAGCCCCTTGACAGGGATAAACACTCACATTTTAATAATCAGCCTGAATGCAAACAGACTAAATGCACCACTGGAAAGACATAGAATGCCAAACTGGATAAAAAAGCATGAGCCAATAATTTGATACCTCCAGGAATCACATCTTACCATGGGGATGCCCAAGATTCAATGTTATATGATTGAAAATGAACTTCCAGGTGAACAGATCACAAAAGAAGGCAAAAATCATGATTTTGATGTCAGACAAAACAACCTTTAATCTAACAAAAATTTTTAAAGATATGAAAGAGTACTACATTATGATAAAATGTTTAATCCACCAAGAAATATCTATCCTAAACATATATGCACCCAACACAGAAGCACCAGTATTTATAAAGCAGCCAGCCACTAGGTAAACCAAAAAAATAAATAAATAAATTACACTGACACTATCATAGCTAGGGACTTAAATACCCATTATCAACCCAGATAGATCACTGAGGCAAAAAATAAAAAAGAGATCCAGAATCTCAAGTAGACACTTGACCAAATGCACTTAATAGATACCTAAAGAACACTTCACCCAACAACTATGGAATATAAATTCTACTCATCAACACATGGAAAGGATCCCAAGATCGACCATACCCTTGGCCATACATCAAGCATAAGCAAATTTCATACTGCCATGCATCTTTGCAGATCACAGTGGAAGAGAAATAAATATCAACAGCAACAAAATTCCCCCCAAACCCACAAAGACATGGACACTAAACAGCATGATGCTGAACAACTCCTGGGTCAACACAGAAATCAAAACAGAAATTAAAAGATTCCTGGAAACAATGAAAATGAAGAAACATCTACCAAAACCTCTGAGATGCCATGAAAACAGTACTAAGAGACAAATTTATATCTCTGTGAACACACTTTAAGAAAATAGAAAGATCACCAATTAATAGCTTAACAATTCACTTAAGGGAGCTAGAAAAATAAGACCATCACAACCCTAACTTCAGCAGAAGAATCCAGATCACCAAAGAAAAAGCCAAAATATGAGGTATAAAAGACAAAAATATCATAGAAAAAAATCAACAAATCAAAAAGCTGATTCTTTGAAAGGATAAACAAGATTGATGGATCCCCTAATAAGACTGACCTAGAAAAAGCCCAAATAAGCCAGGCTCAGTGGCTCAGCCTGTAATCCCACACTTTGGGAGGCTGAGGTGAGTGAATTGCCCAAGCCCACGGGTTCGAGACCTGCCTGGGCAACTTGGCAAGACCTCATCTCTACAATAAATCAAAAATTAGCCAGGCATGGTAGCGCGTACCTGTAGTTCCAGCTACTTGGAAGGCTGAGGCGGAAGGATCGCCGGAGCCCAGCAGGTCGAGGCTGCGGTGGCCAGGAGCGTGCCACCGCACTCCAGTCTGGGCGATGAAGTGAGACTCCAACACACACACACACACACACACACACACACACACACACACACACACACACCCCCAAATAAACATAATCAGAAATGCAAAACATCAAATCACAACTGACCACAAAGAAATACAAAAGATTATCAGAGATTACTATGCACTCCTGATGGAAACAAATTTGAAATCCTAAATGAAATGGAGGACTTTCTGACATCACAAAACCTCCCAAGATTGAAACTAGAAGACAATGAGACACTAAATAGACCAATAACAACCTAGGAAAGACAAATACCTACCAAAAAAAAAAAAGAAAGAAAAAACCCTGGACCAGACAGCTTTGAAGCAGAATTCTACAAAACATACAAGAAAGAGTTATACCAATCCTATTTAAAGCATTCCAGGCAATTGAGAGAGACATAACTCTCCCCAAGCCATTTTGTAAAGATCCAACAAATTAAAAGAACAACAGGAAATATCCCTGATTAACATAGATGCAAAAATACTCAACAAGATTCTAGCAAATTAGATCCAAGAACACATCTCAAAAATCATTCACCATGACCAAGTAGGCTTCATCCCTGGGATGCAGGGCTGGTTCAACATTTGCAAGACCATAAATGTGATTAAAGACATCAACAGATGTAAGAACAAGAACCACATGATTATATCATTATATAACTATATTTCTTTTCCTAAAGTATTTCTTCCAATTTTTTCCCTCTATAAAGTGAAGATTGTTTTGATCTTACAAGAGTATAAGATCAGGGAAGAATAGAGCTTGTCTATACATCTATAGGTGTTGCATGGTCATCCTTCTTGTTGGGGCTATGGTTGGTAGTCTTCTTCTGAGTTCAGGATTAGTCAGACAGAAGTACATCAACATTGTAGCTTTATTTCTGACTTCATCAAAACTAATGGGAGCATGTAGCTCAAATGTGCAGCCACAGTGGGCTTCTGAATACTCTATCCCAGATTAGGCACCCACCTACACAGTTGTCAGTAGAAGAAACAGATGCTTGACACCTGTCACAGGAGCAGGCTGTTAACTGCAGAGATGACAGCAGACCCGAATTTATATCAGGGTGGGCAGACAAATCTTTTCAAAGAAGACATACAGAGTTAAATAATACCATTAATGTGCTTTGCCCAAATTCATCCATTAGGTAAAATTGAGAGTGTAAGTCCTCCCTTGGAAGGTTGGGGCCAGAGAAAAGAAGGTTCTCCTCTCACTTCTTCCTAGATTTAAATTATAATTGAAATTAAACCACTGTCTTTGCTTATATCAAAAACCGAGTAGTTGAACAGAAGTATGCTAGATGGCAAAAAAAAAAATCTGTTTTGTGTTTCCAGTTTTATCATAAATAACCCACAACATATATAATTTATTTGTTGATTGATTTTGGAAAACTAAGTCTTTTTTCTTTTTTTTGAGTTGGAGTCTCACTCTGTCACCCAGACTCGAGTGCAGTGGCCTTTCCTGGCCACTGCAACCTCGACCTGCTGGGCTCTGGCGATCCTTCCGCCTCAGCCTTCCAAGTAGCTGGAACTACAGGCACGTGCTACCATGCCCAGCTAATTTTTAAAAAAATTTATTGTAGAGATGAGGTCTTGCCAAGTCACCCAGGCAGGTCTCGAACCCATGGGCTCAGGCAATCCACTCACCTCGGCCTCCCAAAGTGCTGGGATTACAGGCTGAGCAACAGAGCCTGGCGGAAAACCAAGTCTTAATTGAAGAAAAGGAATAGTTCTTTTAAAGAAAAATTTTCTCAACTTTGGCTTGGTTCAACCAAAGATTTTCTCCTTCAAGTTCTTTCTTCTGTGGTTTGCAAAACTTATTCTTTATGAATTGGATATATTGGCTGTTACTAACAGAAGTTATGATATTGTTTCCTGTTCCTTAGTTTTCATTCATAATTTAGAACTTACGATTTAGTTAGGGAACTACATTTGTATGACTCACGCCCACATTATTGAGCTATACAACAGTTTTACATGTGCATTTTCCATGAGTTATATTTTAAGATCTACATTTTTTTGTGAACATGAAGGAAATAGCTGACATAGAACTCCAGACTCAGAGAGAAAACCATTTTTGGCCTGTAGCTAACTGACTTTGTGACCTCAGGCAAGCTACAGTCTCTCTGAGCCTATGTTACCTTGTATGTAAAATTAGGGACTTTGACTTAATCTATGACTTTCACACATATTAAATTTTTGCCAAAGATCAAAATTTTAATTGTTTAAAAAAACGGCATGAAACAATATTATATAAAGCAGAGAGAAGTGGCACTTTCTGGCTAATGGAGCAATGGCAGCCTGAAGTTGTGACTTCCTTATCCATAACTCCTGCTGTTCTCTGTGAGACTTGAGATATCTGTGGGATCATCCTCAGCCATAAATCAAGCATAAACAAATTCCATAAGATTGAAATATTGCTATGCACCTTCTCAGACCACAGTGGAAAAAAAGTAAACATCAACACCAACAAAGGTCTCACAGAACCCACAAAAACATAGACACTAAACAGCATGATGCTAAATAACTCCTGGGTCAACATGAAAATCAAAACAGAGATTAAAAGATACCTGGAAAAAAGTGAAAACAAAGAAGCATCTTACCAAAATATCTGGGATGCCATGAAAACAGTACTGAGGGGAATTTATATCTCTATGAACACACATGAAGAAAATGGAAAGATCATAAGTTAGCAGCCTTAGCAGCCTAACAAGTCACCTAAGGAAGATGGAAAAGCAACACAACCAAAACTCTAACTTCAGCAGAAGAATCCAGATCACCAAAGTAAAAACCCAAATTTGGGACATAGAAGACAAAAATACAAAAAAGTCAATGATACAAAAAGCTGGTTCTTTGAAAGGATAAACAAGATTGATGGACCCCTTGCTACACTGACCAAGAAAATGAGAGAAAAAGCCCAAATTGCAAACACAATCAGAAATGCAAAAGTTTAAGTCACAACTGACCCTGAAGAAACACAAAAGATTATCAGAGACTACTATGTACACTTGTATGGAAACAAACTCAAAAACCTAAAGGAAATGGAGAACTTTCTGACATCACACAACCTCCCCAGGTTGAAACAAGAAGAAATTGAGACCCTAAATAGACCAATAACAATCCAGGAAATTGAGTATGTCATAAGAAAACTACCAATAAAAAAAAAGCCCTGGACCAGATGGCTTTCCAATAGAATTCTAAAGAACATACAAGGAGGAACTGATAACCAATCCTATTGAAAGTATTCCAGGCAATTGAGAAAGATAGAAGTCTTCTCAAATCATTTTATGAAACTAACATTACTTTGATATCCAAACCAGGTAAAGATACAACAAAGAAAGAGAACTACAGGCAATATCTAAGATGAACATGGATGCTAAAATTCTCAACAAGATCCTAGCAAACTGGATCCAACAACAAATTTAAAAAATCATCTGCCATGATCAAGTAGGCTTCATCCCCAGGATGTAGGGCTGGTTTAACATTCACAAGACCATAAATGTAATTAAATATGTCAACACATGTATTATATCATTAAAAACCACATGATTATATATTAGAACAGAAAAAATTTTTGATAAAATCTAGCACCCCTTCTTGATAAAAACCCTCGAACATCTAAGCACAGATGGAATATACATCAAAATAGCAAGAGCCATCTATGAGAAACCCACAACCAGCATACTGCTGACCAGACAGAAACTGGAAACATTTCCATAGAAAACACGAGCAAGATAAGGATGCCCACTCGCATCCCTCCTTTTCAACATAGTTTTGGAAGTCCTAGCTAGAGCAAGCATACAAGAGAATGAGATTGGGGGTATCCAAATAGGAAAAGAGAAAATCAAGTTATCCCTATTT
Source organism: Cephalopachus bancanus (assembly GCA_027257055.1). Classification (NCBI taxonomy): domain Eukaryota; kingdom Metazoa; phylum Chordata; class Mammalia; order Primates; family Tarsiidae; genus Cephalopachus; species Cephalopachus bancanus. Next base: position 150,028 of record JAPVLO010000931.1, read on the forward strand.
GTAGATGATATGATTCTATACCTCAAAAACCCAAGAGAATCTGTCAAAAACCTCCTTGCACTGATAAAGGACTTTGGCAAAGTCTCAGGGTATAAAACCAATGGGCAAAAGAAAGTTGCATTTCTATATAGCATCAATAAACAAACAGAAACCCAACTAAAAAGCACAATCCCATTCACAATAACCACACAAAAAATGAAATACCTTGGCATTTTTCTAACCAGAGGCATGAAAGGACTTTACAATGAAAACTACAAAACACTGCTCAAAGAAATAAAAGATCACACAAACAAGTGGAAAAATATTCCATGCTCATGGATTGGAAGAATCAACATTGTTATGATGTCCATCCTACCCAAGGCAATCTACAGATTTAATGCAATACCCAGTAAATCTTCTCAGGCCTGGAAATGACAATACAGGAGTTCATATGGAAACATATATGACCAAGAATCATCAAAACGATCTTCAGCCAAAAAAAAGCGGGAAGTATCATACTCCCTGACTTTAACCATTATTATAAAGCTACAATAATGAAAACAGCCTGGTATTGATACAAGAACAGGCATATAGACCAATAGAACAAGATAGAGATTCCATAAGCAAAACCTCAACTTCTCAACCAATTCATCTTCAACAAAGCCTCCACCACCAACCACTGGGGAGAGGATAACCCATTCAGTAATGGTGCTGGGAAAACTGACCACATGCAGAAGATTAAAACGAGACCTATCACCATACACAAAAATCAACTCTAAATGGATCAAAGACCTAAATGTAAAAGCTAAAGCTATAAAACCCTTAGGAAATGCAGGAGACACCCTTATGGAAATTGGAACTGGCAACCAATTCCTGATCAAAACCCCAAGTGCCCATACCATAAAAGGTAAGATGGACAAGTGGGACCTCATCAAACTGACAAACTTCTGCAAAACCAAAGAAAGCAGAGAGACAGCCCACAGACTGGGAAAAAATATTTGCCAACTGTCTGTCTGACAAAGGCATAACATCCAGGATCTACAAGGAACTCAGGATTGGCAGTAGTGGGAATCTGCCAGGGGAGGGGGGAGCATACCTCATCAACAAGGGTACATCCATAATGAACATTTGTATACCTAACCCTGTATTGTACCTCATATCTTTAAAATAAAAAATGCTGAAAAGAAAAAAGCAAACAACCCCTTTACAAAGTGGGCAAAAGATATAAATAGACACTTCTCCAAAGAAGACATGCAAGCAGCCAACAGATATATGAAAAAATGTTCTGCCTCACTAGTCATAAAAGAAAAGCAAATTAAATCCACACTGAGATATCACCTAACTCCAATCAGGATGGCCATCATCAATAACAAAAAACACAGATGCTGAAGAAGATGCAGGGAAAAGGGAGCACTTCTACTCTGTTGATGGGAGTGTAAACTAGTACAGCCTCTGTGGAAAACAGAGTGGCAATTCCTAAAAAATCTAAAAAACCAACCTTCCATATGATCCCGCAATTCCCTTACTGGGAATATACCTGGAGAAACTCAAATCACTCTATGAAAAAGATACCTACACATGTATGTTTATTGCAGCATTGTTCACAATAGCAAAAATATGGAACCAACTGTGCTGCCCATTGAAAGAGGACTGGATAAGAAAAATGTGATACATTTATACGAGGAATATTACACAGCCATAAAGGAGGACAAAATTATGAACACAGCAACCTGAATGGACTTAGAATCTATAAAACTGAGTGACCTATCACAGAAACAAAGAACTGAGTATCACATGTTCTCACTTATAAGCAGACCTTGAGCAATTATTGTAATACAATAAGAAAAGGATTGGCAGTAGTGGGAAACTGCCAGGGGTGGGCAAGGGAAGGATTGGCAGTAGTGGAAATCTGCCAGTGAGGGGGGGAGCACACCTCATCAACAAGGGTACATCCATAATGAACATTTGTATACCTAACCCTGAATTATACCTCATATCTTTAAAATAAAAAATAAAATAAAAAATAAATAAAATAAAATAAAATAAAATAAAAAATAAAATAAAAGATTTCTGTGGGCTATCATTTGAAAACTACCGGTTATGTGAGAGTTTTTCTAATTCACTAAAATTTGCAGGTACATTTTTCTCCCATGTGCTTGTGCCTCATTAATATACCAAGTTCCATTGCTCTGAACAAAATCTCAAGAAGTCAGTGCATCTCTTCTTTTCTTCTGGCTCTGCACATTCTTCACTTCTGCCATGTCTTTGGAACTGTCAGCCCACACTGAAACTGTTCTCAGAAACAAAGCCATCATCACCATCTCAGGATTATAGTAGTGATCTAAGGCCAGAAGGGCCCTGATCCATCTAGTGATATTTAGCCAAGTAATTACAGGTTATAAGCAGTCGCTTGACAGGTGCCATTTTAAATCTCCAGTCATTTCCTTTGTCGTGGTTTACTTTTTGCCCTTTGGAAATGTTCCCAGTTCCTTAGCATGGAGTAAAAAACATCTGAATCAGTTTGGTTCTTGTCATGTTTTTCAGCTTTATCTCTTGCCACTTGCCAAACTCTGTCCCTTTGCTCTAGCATCCAGTCAGACAAACCTCTTAGAATCCCACAGTGTTCCTCCTCACCCCCAGTTCTTTGCATTTGCTTTCTTTCCTCTCTCTGGCATATTTTTTCCTTGTCCTTCAGTTAGCAACTGACATATCTCCTCCACCAAAAGCCTACAATATTGACACAAAACTGGGCTAGATGTCCCTTCTGTGTGTTCCAATAGTTTTCTGCTTTATACCTGTCATAAAATCTATGACTCTGTATGGAAATGGCCTATTGGTGTGGTTTTTTTCAGGATAGTGCCCGATTGTTGAGGCGTGGACTGTATCGGCTTCATCTTGTAATTCTAGTGTTTGTCCTAGTAACTTAGCACATGGTTGTTACTAAATGAATGAAGACTGAGAACAGCAGAAGATCTGATACTTAACCACCATGATGATTAATTCAATCAAATATGGACAAATTATATTTACTAATAATTTTGTGTTGTGGTCATACATATATGGTTTTTTAGTCCTATTAGTAATGATCATGTTCTCCACTCTTTAGGTAAAGAACAAAATTGTTTTCTTTTTTTCTTTCAGTTATGACTGAATGGGAATCTTACAGAGTTTCTTCCATAGGAACTACTGATTCATCACATCTAAATAAAGATGAAGCTTGGAAAGTACCACAGGATATGTAATGGTTTTAAAGGAAAATTTATAAGAAATGAAAATTTATGAGAAACTACATTCATGTGTTTTAGTTATATTTCTGATGACATCGTTACTTGTGTCTATATGCATGAAACACTCCAGAGTGACAGCACATGGTGCACTGTTTCTTGAGAGCAGTGATTCTAAAACTGTGAGAACACAAGGAGTTTGTTTCCCTTTGATTTAGTGTGAGCACTCAGAAGGACACTGGACTCATAGTGACCATGCAGTTTGTTTGCACTGCCAAATACTTCTTAGCCTGGACCAGAGACCTCACGGCCAGATCTAATGATCACAATGCCTGTGAGTTTGACACTTTGCTTCTGATTTGGGTTTTCTGGTAGACCACTTACTTTGATGTGCAGAAGGGTTTGTCAAGTCAGATCACTTTTTTCTGTGCATCTCTAACTCTCAGCAGAGGCCTCAGGCACTAAACTCTCCAGGAATTTACAATCCAGGAATTCTTCAGGCCTGCCTGTGGGCTTCTCTAGACCCCAGTTTGAACTGTCTGAAAGAGGTCTCCTCATAATTCTGTAGCCTTCCACAACACACACCATGCCTTTCCTACCTGGCTTGTGGCTGTCCCTCCACCATGGTATCATCTGATGCCACACACAGTAGCACTGCCTGCAGCCCATTCTGAGAGCTAAACTCAAGCCATTCTATTAAAAGCCCCTTCTTTACACACCCCAACTGGGCCATTAGTGTATGCATCCACCTTTGGTGGGCAATGCATGAGCATGTATCCTCTTTGAGAGGTTTTAGGAGAAGTGGACAGTTTTCCCCAAGAGGGTGATAGCACTTGGACTAGCTCTGGTTAATGGGAAAAGGAACGTGTTCTCTTAGCTTTTTCTAAGGTCTACCTTGTATCTGTGTCAGTGTATTCCATACACTGAACTAAAAGAGAGCATGATTTAACTTTCAACAAGTAAGACAAGTACTTTTCATGAATGGAATTCGTTATGGTCCTGTGGGCTGCAATTGGAGAATAAAATGTGTCCCCTAACTTTTTCTTAAAAAGGATCTTGATAAATTTCTTCTCTGTCAAGATACCTACATTAAATGAACTAAAACAGACTGTGTTGAAAGTTTCTATAAGCTAGCTTAGCAGTACCTTTTATGCAAGTATATGGCTATAAGCCTATCAAAACCCAGTTGCAAAAAGGAAACAAGCTCCTGTAACTATAATTCAAAAGAACCTTACTAACTTTGTGAAGATGAAAAGAGATAAGATATGTAGAGGGGAGTGTTTGGCCCAGAGAAGGCAGTCAATAAATGGTAGTTCCTTCTTGGTTGCATCATACTTAAAAATACTTTTTTTTTTTAAATTGGAATCTCACTCTGTCACCCAGACTGGAGTGCAGCGGCATGCTCACGGCCACTGCAGCCTCGACCTGCTGCGCTCTGGCAATTCTTCCACTCCAGCCTTCCAGGTAGCCAGAACTACAGATCCGCACTACCATGTCTGGCTAGTTTTTGATTTATTGAAGAGATGATGTCTCACCAAGTTACCTGGGTCTTGAACCCATGGGTTCAGGCAATCCACTCACCTCAGCCTCCCAAGGTGCTGGGATTACAGGCTGAGCCACCGAGCCCAGCCACTTAAAAATACTTCAACGTTGAAGGAGCAAAAATCTAGTTAGGTAGCTAGCTGGATAGATGAATGAAAGCAGTTGAGCAGTGTTATTATCTTCAACATCCAAGAAAAGAGCCATACAAATTATTCCCTAAGTTGAAATGGCCATAACTTGATCCTTCAAAGCTGAGAGCCAAGTTGTTAGAAGCAGAGAGTGGCAGCAGTGGTGGTGGTATTAGGACAGGAATTAGGATTGTGTTCTGGGTTGTTTTAAGTTTCAATCACCTTGGATAGAAATCAGCTTTGAAAGAAGACTCGGTGCCCACTGCCTCCTGAGCTCAGGCTCCCTGGTCCTCTTCCTCACCATGTTGATGATCAGCCATCTAGAGATCTTGGGCTCCACACTAAGCCAGGAAGGAAGAGCCGAATAAGAGGGTTGTGGGGGTGTGTTTCCTACCAAGGGCTGGGTGAAGTTTCCCAGATTAACCCTGCAGGGGAGAGACATCTCAGAATGGAGTAGGCTATGGCCATGGCTGAAGGCAAGGATAGTGGCTGCAAGGATCCCAAGGAGTTCTCAGAATTGGAGACCAGACTTCCCCCCAGGCCGGAGGAAACAGGTGAGTCAAGGAGCTGGAACCAGAAACCCATGCAAGCAAGATCTGTGTGATAGATTGCCCCTACATTCTAACTCCAGCGGGGAGTATGGGAAAGCTTTGGGGTTCCCATCTACCTGAAGCCCCCTCCTCATTCTGTCAGCCATCACCCCCAGTACTCCTCATCACAGAAGGATAGGCTTCCTTTTCTAGTCTTTTCTGAGTCCTCGCCTTCTAGTGGGTTCATTAAGGAATCGCAAAGGGCACAGTGTGGTCAGTGATTTCCCCCAGCCTATCTGAGAGGAGCCTCAGTATCCTAGGAAAAGAGAGTAGGTGTTCCTGAAGAGACGGGGAGGCTGATCTTGTTTTCCCTCTAGGGCAACAGAGACAGAAGTCCCAGGACAAGACCTGGAAGTATCTCTGTCTTGTAGTGTCTCTGATTCTGCTCCTCATGGTTGTTACCCTCAGTGTGGTTCTCCCCAAAGGTAAGACAGCTGGGCCAGTGGGGACCAGGTGGCCACAGGAAATCAGGCTCCCAACCTGGTAGTTTGGGGTTGGAATTGGAAGGGTTGGCCTAGGGGTGGAGCAGGAAAGGTGGTTGGTCTGTGTCACTGGGTATAGCAGTACTGACAGGAGGGAGCTGACCTCCCCACCAACATCAGGGGCAGGCACTTGGGGGGTCTGTGTGGGCTGCAGGGATAGGAGGAGTCATTAGAGAGCTGGTCCATATCACTGGTGAGTATCTCCTTAAAACCCAACCCTGGCCAAGTGTGGTGGCTCATGCCTATAACCCCAGCACTTTGGGAGGCTGAGGTAAGAGGATTGCCTGAGCCAGTGCCTGGGCAACTTGGTGAGACCTCATCTCTACAATAAATCAAAAAATTAGTTAGGCATGGTGGCGCATGCCTGTAGTTCCAGCTACTTGAAAGCCTGAGCCCAGCAGGTCAAGGCTGTGGTGGCCAGGAGCATGCCACTGCCCTCCAACCTGGGTGACAGAGTGAGAATCCAACTCAAAAACCAAAACCAAAAAAAGGTACCCCCCAACAGTTTAGAGAGTTGGTTCTGTAGTCAGACACACTTGAATAAAATTCCCTCCTTACCACTCACTAGCTGGTTGCTCTTAGGAAAGGAACTTTACCCACTCTGGGTCTCAATTTCCTCATCTGAAAAATGGATCAGACATTTTAGAGCCCCAAAGTGCCTTGTCCTGGGGATGGGAGGAAGTGCTAGCTCTGGGAGCATTGAGGAACAGAAAGAAACCCTGGGGAGTTTCTGGGGTCTGGGGGAGTCCAGAACACACTGTTTGTGCCTCTCTCCAGTCTTGAAGCTGGTCCAGCAAGTGCAAGATGCAGTCATACAACTGAACAAAAAAGGTGAGGTGGGCTGGAAGAGGTTGGGCCCCTCCCCTTAATCATATCCCACCAACTCCCAATTCCAACCACCCCCCAAGACCTTCACCAGCACTTTCTCTTTGGGTGTCTCAGTGACACAGGGACTGGCAGATGCTGGTCATGACCGGGACTTCATTCGGGGAGAAATGTTCCGGCAAATGAAAGTTGTCCGAACAGGCAATGGTGAGGAGTAGGGAGGGGAGATGAGAGAATGGAGGGAACTCTGCTTTCTTGTCCTCTTCAGCTTCTGTGACAGTGGGTGGGGAGAGGGTCTCTGCAGCACAGTGGTCTCAGAAGGGTACCCCAAAGCCTTCCTTTTTAGTACTAGTGGAACATCGAGAAAGTTGAGGTGGTGTCACCAAGTCAGTAGTGAAGGGATGCCTGGAAGCAAGACTTGGGGGACAGTCAAGTCTGCCCCACAGGTGTGCAGTTGCATGCAATCTGGGCAGCCCAGTTCACAACTCTCAGCTTCAGTTCCTTCTGCAGTCAGATGAGAGGGGAATGAAGAGTGTTTTCCTGCAGATTCATGGTCAGGATTCAAGCCTTCACTTTTGATCACCATGATGGAGTGCTGCAAAACGTGGTTGGGTCTCAGCAGCATGTAAGAAAACTTGGAGAGTTTGCTAAAATGTATGTCCCTGGGTCCCAAACAGCTCCATCAGGCCAGATCCTGTTATAGGTAGTACCCTTGTGGTACATGTATATATGTTTTTTGAGTCAGAGTTTGACTCTGTCACCCGGGCTGGAGTGCAGTGATCACGGCTACTGCAGCCTCAATCTGGTGGGTTCTGATGATCCTTCTGCCTCAGACTTCCAAATTGCTGGAACTCCAGGTAAGTGTCACCACACTTGCATAATTTTTTACTTATTGTAGAGATAGGGGTTCACAAAGTTGCCTAAGCTGGTCTCCCCAACCCTCTCACATCTACCTCCCAAAGTGCCAGGATTACGAGCATAAGCCACCAAACCCAGCCTTGCATGTTTAAAATATGATGCTTTTCTTTCCACTTAAAAAAATTTTAAGTGACAATTAATTATAGGCCAGACATGGTGACTGACACCTGTAATCCCAGCACTTTGAGGGGCCAAGGTGAGAGGATCTCTTGAGCCCAGGAAATCAAGACCAAGCTGGACAACATTGCAAGGCCCCATCTCTACAAAAAAATTAAAAAATTAGTCAGGCTAAGCGGTGTGTGCCTATAGTCCCAGCTACTAGGGAGATGGGGCGGAGGATCACTTAAGCCCAGGAATTCAAGGCTGCAGTGAGTTATGACCATGCCACGGCACTCCAACCTGGGTGATAGAACAAAACCCTGTCTCTACAATAAAAATGGTAGTATATATTTTTGGAGTACAATATTATGTTTTCACATTCATAATCATGCCAACTTATCTTTATGTGTGTGTGGTGAGAAAGTTAAAATCTACTGCTTTAGGAATTTTGAAATATACATTACATTATTGTTAACTGGTTGAGGACTGCTGCTGTGTAGGTTCTTTAAGCAAACAAGGAACATCAAACATATACTTTATATATAAACAGAGCATATGTATAACATATATATAATATATATATAAATGTAGCCTATTATTCACACTATTCTTTTTTAAATATTTATTTATTTATTTATTTTTAGTCATGGTGTCATTATGTCACCCAGGCTGGACTGCAGTGGCAGGATCACAGCTCTCCAAAACCTCAACCTGGTGCCTGTCTCCTGAGTAACTAGGACTCCAGGTGGCTACCACCATACCTGACTGATATTTTTTGTTTGTTTGTTTGTTTGTTTTTGTAGAGACGAGGTCTGGCTATGTTGCCCAGGGCTGACCCTGAACTCTTGGGCTCAAGCAATCCTCCTGCCTTGGCCTCCCAAAGTGCTGGGATTATAGGTGTGAGCCACCACCCCCAGCTAATTCACACTATTCTTAGAGCTACTTTTTCCCACTTAATAGGATAGTTATAGCATTTTAGTATTTTCTTCTGATGTGTTCCAGTAACAGAAAGCACCAGCTGTCCAGGTAGTGAGTTTTCTGTTGCTAAGTGTATTCAAGTGGAGGCCATCAGGAAGGTGGCAGGTAGGGAGTAGGGAGTGACAAATGTCTTTACTGGGTGGACAGCTGGATATGCTGACTTTACTGATGGCTCCATCCTCAGAACTCTCCTGCATGTCCTGCCCCATGGACTGGAAGGCTTTTCAGGGCTCCTGCTACCTCTTCTCTTTGGACAATCTCACCTGGCCCCAGGCCAATGACTCTTGTGCTCAGAAGAAAGCTCACCTTGTTATCATCAACAGCCGAGCAGAACAGGTAGGAAAGGGAAAGGTAAAACCCTAGTGGGGGTAGAGGAAGAATTCTACAAGAATTTTGTGGTTCAGGGGCCAGGTGCAGTTGCTTTTGCATGTAATCCTAGCAATTTGGGAGGCTGAGGTGGGAGGATTGCTTGAGCCCACGAGTTTGAGATCAACCCAGGCAACATAGCGAGACTCTGCTTCTATTAAAAAAAAAAAAGCCAGACATAGTGGCACAAGCTGTAGTCCCAGCTACTCAGGAGGCTGAGGCAGAAGGATCACCTGAACCCAGGAGGTCGAGGTTGTGGTGAGTCATGATTGTGTCACTGCTCTCCAGCCTTGGAGGCAGAGACTCCAACTCAAAAAAAATAAAAAATAAAAACCCAAGAATTTTGGGGTTTATATTTTTGTCTCCTTTAAGATCTGGCATAATAATCCTAATATGAAGACCTGCCTCATTTTGCACTAACCCATTCTCACTGCGCTGTCATTCAGGGAATGGACTCTGTGCACGGTGGTCCTGCCTCCAGCTCTAATTCACATGAGTCGTTGTGTTTGGAGGCCCCTTCCCTTTTCTGTCTGCATGGAGAACCCTTACTCAGTCATCGAAACCCCAACACAAACACACTTTTCCTTTATATCTTCTTGTAGCACCATTAGAGACCTTGATCACAGCACTTCATGCTGCATTGGGGCTGCCTGCTCACCAATGTTGGGCCAGATCTGAATCATCTCTGGGTCTCCTGGGCCAAGAACAAAGCTTGACCCAAAGTAGGGTCTCCATGAATGTCCTTCGGATTCAGTCTCATGACAGAACTCCTCCCACAGCCAACAGATCAAACTGCTTGCTCTGACATATGCACTCACAGCCTGTATGTGTCCAGTGTGTCTTTCTAGGTACCTACACTTCACACAGTTGACTCAATTTCTGAGAATATACCAAAAGGCAGAGAATTCTATTCTTTCCTTTGCACAGATGAGAAAACTGAGGGTGAGTGACTTGTCAGAAGACATGTGGCATGACATCGTGTATCTGGTGTTTGAAGTCAGAGTTCAAAGGGAGTGTGTTTCATGCCTGCATCCATCTGCCTGCCCCTCTGACAGCTCCTCTGCACCTCAGTCTTCCTCCAGACTCCTTCTTCCTTTCAGCTTTGAATGAATTCTGCCTCCCAAATGTACCTTCTCCCTTCCAGGACTTCCTGACATTGACTGGACAGGTAACATCCTGGATAGGCCTCTTCAAAGAGGACCAAGGAGGTGCCCCCAGGTGGACCGATGGCTCAGCCCTCACCTACATGTGAGTATCTCCCTTGACACCAAGGCAGTCTCCTTCACCCCCTCAGTGGCTGGCAGGGCTTTCCAGAAGCAAGTTTATGGCCACTCAAGGTTTCTCTTTCCTTCAGTCACAGTTATTTACCTGTAGCTGCTCCCAAACTGCCTGAAATCCTACTATCTTAGTCATTATTTTGTAATTTGAGAAAAGTGTTCCCAGTTTAAATGCTTGAAAAATAATGGCTTCAGTTCCAAACTGGTTTCTCTGTGGCAGGACTCCTCAGAGCCTTGAATGTGCTAGTGAGCATTGGGCCTATGCAGGAGGAGTATAATTATATAGCACTTGCCAACTGAATGCATTTCCTGTGGCTGCTGTAACCAAGTACCACAAACTGTGTGGCTTAAAATAACAGAACTTTTTATTTTATAGTTTTGGAGACCAGAGGCCCCAAATCAAGGTGTTGGTAGGGCCGTACTCCCCCCAAAGCCTCTAGGGGAGGATCCTTCCTCATGTTTTCTACCTTGTGGTGGCCACAGGCATTCCTTGGCTTGTGGCTGCATCACTCCCATCTCTGCCTCCATGTTCACATCATGTGGGCTTCTCCTCTCCCCTGTGTCTCTTCTTTTCAGCCTCTTACAAGGATGTTTGTCATTGAAGTTAGGGCCCACCTGGCTAAACCACCATGATTTCATCTCAAGATCCTTCAATTAGGGCCAGGTGTAGTGGCTCCCAGCCCCTTAGGAGGTGAGGAGGGAGGATTGCCTGAGTCCAGGAGTTTAAGACAAGCCTGGACAACATAGTGAGACCTTGTCTCTACCAAAAATGTAAAAAGAAATTTTAGCCAGGCGTGGTGGTGTGAACCTGTTGTCCCAGCCACTGGGAAGGCTGAGGCAAAAAGATCACCTGAGCCCAGGAGGTTGAGGTTGTAGTGAGACATGATCCTACCGCTGTACTCCAGCCTGAACAACAGAGAGAACTTGGGTGGAAATGGATATGATTTCAAGGGGCCTCAGAGAAGAGGAGAGGGTCAGAGGGATGCAGCAGCCAGATAGTGATCTAGGAGCTGGAAGACCTTCAGCTTCTCAGAAGATTGGGCCTTGTTGCTACCCTTAGGTGAGCTCCACTTGGAACAAAACAGGAAAGGGTTGATCAGATGACTACCATACAGTAGGCTCAATAAATGACTCTCTTTGGGAGCTGCTCAAGCCTCTGGGCTCAGGTCATAACCCACAGAGGGCAGGACTGAGGGCTTCATATCTGACCTTATCGCTAAGGGATTTGGTGGATGTCTTTTCCCAGCAACTGGAACTCCAAGGACCTGGATGGCAATGGAGCGGCCCCAGCCTGTGTAATGATGCTCCAGCAGGGACACTGGAGTGACTCCTCTTGTGACTCAGAGTCCCTCATTTACATCTGTGAGAAGAGGCAGAGCTGCTGACTCAGATGGATGCAGACCCCATGCTGTGCATCCTCAACCCCAAACCCTTCACTCTCTGGCTCTGAACCCCAAGAAGCAACAATAAATGATGTTTCTCCAAAGCCCAGAGTCCTTGCCTTGGAACAAGGCTTGCTCTTCATCGCCTCTTATAATTTCTGCTGAGTGGGAGAAATGCCCTGAGAGCAGTCTTAGTCTTGAATTATTGTTTCCCATGAGAAGGCAAGCATCAGGAGGGCAGAGGACCTCATCTCCCTTGCTCTCTTGTTTCAGTTCCTGGAGGAATACAGAAAGTGTCTAACAAACATTTCACAAATGAATGAACAGATGAGATGTAAAGGCATGGGATAAAGTAAGGAAAGCAATGTCTGGCGCAATCACTGTGTCCAAATACCCTCAAGATTCTACTGACTGACGAAATAATACCATCTAGCATGTATTGAGCATGTGCTAAGTGCCAGCAAGTTTACACACACCATGCCATGAAGCAAGCCCTATTACTATCAGCTTTCCCATTTGCAGAAAGAAGCCCCGAGAGGTCAGTACACTTCACTAAGGCCACATAGCCAGGAAATGGTTGGACCAGGATTTTAATCTAACTCTGTCTGTTGTGAGTGAATGTCTTGAGGCACAAAGTCATCCAGACTTCTACACAAGTCTTCCCTTGTCTGTTAATCTGTGTCTAAGACCCCAAAGAGAAATCAATTATTGGCATTGCCAGTGAATTTCTCTTGAAAAAAAAGGAAAACAAGTTTCCAGACAACTCACTGAAGTGATGTCATAGAGACTCCAAGTCAGGCAATTAGTAGGATTCATCCAAACTTGCCACCTCCAGCCCTGCTCCTAAGTTTTCCGTGCCCATTGTCAATGCCCCCAGGACACCTTTCCTGGAGGACACATAAGAGATGAACACAGCGTCTTGACTGGCATTAAGTAGCCTATGGGACATCAGTCAGCATAACCTGCTATACTCTTCTGCCTAACAATCCCAGGGAAGCCAATTCCAAGTTTTCTTGTAAACAAGTCAAAGGACTTTCACTGACACTTGGGGTCTCATTAAAAGTTGACACACAATTTCCCTCTCCACTTCATTTGTGCAGATTAAAAAGTCCCTCAGGATCAGCCACAGAGCCTCAGGCTGACGAAGTTTGACCCACGGCTAAGGTGGAGACAGAAACACGGCTTCACCTCACACCAGGGGAAAGGTATCAAAAGAGTATTCCTCTTAGCCTCAAGTCCAAACTCAGGCAACTTGATTGGCAGCAAGAGACGTAGGTAGAAATCGGTGGTGGCTCTCCCTTCCCCCAAGACACAAGGGTCCCAGAGCTCCAGACAGCCAAATGCTCCAGAAAGTGCCATGGCACCTTTGCCAGCCGAACCAAACCACACGATACAGTTGGAGCCAAGTGTAGTCTCTGTGAGTGTTCCATGCTGTCAGTGCAGATGGAGGGAAAGGTCTCCGGAGCCATGAGTGGGCAGAGATCTCTACTTCCATTGTAATGCTAACTGCACCATTTCTTGCTCCTTTTTGTTTGCTTTTTCTTTTCATTTTTATTTTAGATTCAGGCACATTGTGCAGATGTGAGGATTGGGTCTCAGGTGGCCCATTACCCAGATAGCGAACAGTGTGCCCCATAGGTAAATTCTGAACCCAGTCCCCTTCCCCTCCCCCCTTATTGGTGTCCCCAGCATCTATTATTTCCATCTTAGCCACAATTTAGATCCCACACATGAATGAGAACATGCAGTGTTTGATTTTCTGTTTCTGAGTCAGTTCACTTAGGATGATGATCTCAACTTCACCCATGTTGCTACAAAGTACATGATTTATTTTTTTACGGCTCTGTACTATTCCGTGGTGTATACATACCACATTTTTTAATTCAATCGTTGGCACTTAGGTTACTTCCATGATTTTGCTATTGTGAATAGTGCTGCAATGAACATACAGATACAGGTGTGCTTGTTTGTTTGTTTGTTTTTGTTTTTCTGAGTTGGAGTCTCACTCTTGCCACCCAGGCTGGAGTAAATTGGCACGCTCATGGCCACCACAGCCTTGACCTTCTGGGCTTAGGTGATCCTTCCGCCTCAGCCTTCCAAGTAGCTGGAACAACAGATGCATACTACCAAGCCTGGCTAGTTTTTGTGATTTATTGTAGAGACAAGATCTCACCAAGTTGCCTGGGCGGGTCTCAAACCCACAGGCTCAGGCAGTCCTCTCAACTCAACCTCCCAAAGTGCTGGGATTACAGGATGAGCCACCGCACCTAGCCCTGGTTTTTTTTTTTATATAGTGATTTCTTTTCTTTTAGTAGATCTTCACCGTGTCTTATAAGTTACTTGATCTCCATCTCCCTTCCTCCCTCCTTCCACTAGACTGATAGCCCTTGGGAGGTTGGGCCACTCTGGACTCATTCATCATTGTTTTTTCACCAATTATGCATCTTAATAGATACTCAATAAATACCTGCTGAGAAAACAAGCAAATTAGTCTTTCATGACAACCCTGTGGAGAGTCTGTGAGTTGCAAAATCCTTCTGTACTGTGGGTGACTATTCCTCAGTTTATCTGAAATTCATTTTTCAGGTGTGGTTGACATCATCTGAACCCACCTGTCTTGCGCATCATAGACAGTATCTCCCATGTAGATGAATATCTTCTCGAGGCTGTTGGAATTATGGGGAGGGTCCTTTGAAATCAGACCACTGCCTGTCTTTTTAGTCCCCACTTTTTTGCTGTCCCAAATCCTGTCATACTGACATTTTCCCATTCTTCATATGGGCAGTCATCTTCCCACCCCAGGTCTTTTGCACGTGTTCTCCCCTCTGCCTGGTGCACCCTTTCCTGTCTGCATCTGTAGCAAGATGTCTCAGCTGAAATATCACCTCCTCCATGAATGCCTCACAGCTTGTCCTTTTTTTTTTGAGGACTAGTTTGTCTAGCTCCCATAGCTACTACTGTCTCCCATCTCCTCACACACCTCACATTCTTTTCTAAAATTCAGTCAAGGGACTGGGGTCAGTGGCTCAAGTCTGTAATTCCAGCATTTGGGGAGGCTGAGGTGGGAGGATTGCTTGAGACCAGGAGTTTGAAACCAGTCTGGGCAACATAGTGAGACCCCATTTGTACAAAGATAATAATAAAAATAATAATTTAGTCAAAAATTCATCATCACCTTTGCCCTCCACCTTAACATCCTCAAAAGCAGGTGTCATGTCTGTTCCCAGCTCCTGGCTCAGCCATGGGCTCAGAAACTGCAGACACATCTGTTGAACACATGGTAGCTGGGTCTGGACTTCCTCTAAGTTGGAGATAAGTGTTATCTCATGCACAGCATTTCAGTATCGAGGCTGGTGATTTTTATCACAGTAAGTATATAGTGTGACCGTTTCGATGTCTCATCATGATCAAAGAGCAGATCAGGCATGAGATTTCCTGCCTCTGTGTACTTTCTGGCAGTCACTTATTTCAGAAAGAGGAGATCTCTTGAGCAAGATGTTGACCAAGACACTGAAGAGCCCTTCAATATGACAACCTTCTAATCCTTGGTATAAAATGTATCCTACAAATATTGACAGGATACCAAGTATGTGCTAGAGGGGACAGATGTCTGTGACTCAGATCCCCACTGCTAAGCTACTGGGAACAAGGGAGGGAGACAGATGAGGTCATAAGTCATTCAGATACTGTAAAAGAAACACAATGAAGATGAGATTCCTGGGACAGTTGCAGGGCTCCCTTCTCTGAAACACATCAAGGTAAAAAGAACCCCAAAAGATAATCCATCTACAATTAAATTACCATTAAAAGTAATATTATTACCATAAATAGTACTGCCTGGCTTATTTCATTTAGCATAATGTCCTCCAGGTTTATCTGTGTTGTCACAAATGATAAGATTTACTCCTTTTTAAGATTGAGTAGAACTCCATTGTGTATATAGTCCACATTTTCTTTGTCATCTGTTCATGGACACAGGTTGATTCCATATCTTGGCTACTGTAAATAGTGCTGAAATGAACATTAGCATACAGGTATCTCTTCAACTGATGTTATTCAGTTGACTGACGTCATTTCCTTTGGGTATATAGCCAAAAGTGGGATTGTTGGATGATATGGTAGTTTTATTTTTAATTTTCCAAGGGAGCAGGTGTGAAGGCTCATGTCTATAATCCCAGTACTTAGAAGGGAGGGCCGCTTGAGCCCTGGAGTTCAAGACCAGCCTGGACAACATAGATAGACTTTGTTTCTACCAAAAATTTAAAAATTAGTGGGAGTGGTGGTGCATAACTGCAGTCCCAGATACTTGGAAGGCTGCAGTGGAAGAATCCCCTGAACCCAAGAGGATGAGGCTGTGGTAGCCATGATCCCACCACTTGACTCCAGCCTGAGCAACAGAGCAAGACCCTGTCTCAGAAATATGTGTGTGTGTGTGTGTGTGTGTGTGTGTGTATTTTTAAAGGAATCCACATACTTTTTTCCATAATTTACATTCCTGCCCACAAAGGTTCCCTTTTTAAATATTCTTTCCAACACTTGCTATCTTTCATCTCTTGCTGTTGATCAAAGGACACAAGATTTCAGTTAAGACAGGAAGACAACGAGATGTACTGTTCATCATGCTGGCTATACTTAATAACAATATATTGTGTGTTTGAAAATTGTTAGAGTCTCTTTTAAATTTATTATTTACTGTTTATTTTTTATTTGTCATGTCTGGAGATAGTAGTTTTCAGAGTTCTCACCACAAGAAGAAATAAGTATGTGAATAATGTATATACTAACTGTCTTGATTGAACCATTCCACAGCATATATATATATCAAAACAACACAGTGTATAAAATATATACAGTTTTTATTTGTCAATCTAAAAAAGTAGAGTCTGTGCCAGACTTTATGTATTTGGGATCAGATTGAAGAAATGAGGAATATTGCCACACACTCCCTAACTCAAGGACAGGATGCATTGAAGGGACGTGGACAGAGACTTCTCTTGAGGGAAGGTTGGAGACTGACCAACCTGCTCCCTGCAGCTCTGAGCACAGGTCCTGGTGCAAAGCAGGTGCTGATGCATGCTGGGAAATAAAATTACTTGAATTCAAATTTACAGGTCATTCCTAGGCCTAGCCCATTGTGGAGACCCAGAAATGCACAAGTCGAATCTGAGGGGAAAAGCTGAGTGGAGCCACAAGACTGTGGTTCAAGGGACTTTGCTTATGCACCACACAGTGCTGGGCACGTAGTAGGTGCACAGCAGATATTTGTGGGACAAATGAAAGAACAGTGTAAGCCAGGTTTGGTGGCTCAGTCTGTAATCCCATGCCTTTGGGAGGCTGAGGTGAGTGGATTGCCTGAGCCCACAGGTTCGAGACCAGCCTGAGCAGGCGAGACCTCATCTCTACAATAAAATAAAATAAAATAAATTAGCCGGACGTGGTAGTGCACACCTGTAATTCCGGCTACTAGGAAGGCTGAGGCGGAAGGATCGCTGGAGCCCAGCAGGCAAAGCTGCGGTGGCCGGGAGCAGCCACTGCACTCCAGTCTGGGTGACAGAGTGAGACTCCAACTCAAAAAAAAAAAAAAAACAGAAAAAGAAAGAACAGTGTACACAGTCTGAGAACCATTTGTAACCTTGGAAGAGGCAGCATCTATACCAAGCATCTGTGAGCTGGGATCCTTACACTCAATGTGTCTTTGATGGGAATAATTCAGTCTCATTTTATAAAAGAAAAAATGGGGTTCAGAGAGACCAAGCCATTGGGCCAAGGTCACGGTGTCCTACCAGACAGGGTTGTAAGACACAGCTTTTGTGTCTTGGTCCCGCCACTCCATCCCTGGCTCATAACTTGCCTTTTGTCCTGTGAACCCAGCCCACCCTCATCCTCATCTCGCCAGGCACCAGCAGCAGCGATGCAAGATATTTCTCTTGGTCGTGGCTCTATTTCTGTCTCTCTGATGTCCCTTGCTGGTTTGGACTGTGCCAAGGAAATGGCTCATGAGAAAACATCTGTGGGTCCAGCCCAGTACCTCCAAATTCCGGGTCTTCTGCTGCCCCTGGAGGCTGGAGCTTAGAGGAAAGCTTTGGCTGGATCCTCAGCTCAGGTGGCATCTGCTCCTGCCACCCTTTATTGCTAAAGGCCAGCCCCTTCCTGGCCTCTCCTTCAGCCCACCCTCCCCTTGGACCCCAGAGTGATGGTTCTAAGGTGCCTCCAAACTCCTTCATGGCCTGGCCCCAGTGTGTCTCACAAGCCTTCCCTAACCCTGTCCTGGGCACACCTTGGTGCCTTTGCTCATGCTAGTTCCTCTGCCTGGGATGCCCTCCCTGGTGCTGTATGCCCAGGGACTCTAGCCCATCCTTCAAGCTCAGTGCAAATGCCACCTGTCCCGTTTTGTTCATCTGCCTTATAGGATCTGACACATCACGCACACCCTTCATTCATTGGTTTCTTCAATGTGTGCTTATTGAATATTTACTATGTGTGGGAACTTTTCTAGATGCTGGGAGTACAGGATTAACTCAGCAAGATGATGTATCTGCTCTCAGAATATTACAGCTTAGCAAGAGACACAGACCCGTGATCAGGCAATAGCAACACTATATGGTGGGGGAAGCTTGGAGCCAGAGAGCCACCTGACCCAGCCCAGGGTGAGGGAGTCAAGGAAGGCTTCCTGGAGGAGGTGACATGTGACCCGAGACCAGTTTATTGGGGCAGATGGGAGTGAGATATCTGCCAGGACCTAGGATGAGAGAGAGCCTGGCACATACAAGATACTCAAAATATATCAGTCTCATTTTAACCTAGATATATATTTTTTTTGAGTTGGAGTCTCGCTTCGTCACCCAGACTGGAGTGCAGTGGCACATTCCCACCCAACACAACCTCGACCTGCTGGGCTGTGGCGATCCTTTCACCTCAGTCTTCCAAGTCGCTGGAACTACAGGAATGTGCTACCATGCCCGGCTAACTTTTGATTTATTAAAGAGATGAGGTCTCGCCAAGTTGCCCGGGCAGTTCTCAAACCTGCGGGCTCAGGCAATCCACTCGCCTTGGCCTCCCAAAGCACTGGGATTTCAGACTGAGCCACCAAACCCGCCCTTAGCCTAGATAAAAAGGGGAGATAAGGTGTTAGAAGTGAGGGAGAGAGTTGAGAAGGGAGATCAGAGAAAATAAGGAGGACCACATTGCTCAGAGCCATGTAGGTTTTGATGGGGCATCTGGGCCCTAGGGAACCATGGTTGGTTCTAAGTAGGGAGAAAATATAAGGTGGTTTGTTCAGCTGGATCCTTCTGGTATTGCATGGGAAAGGGATATGGGAGAGAACTGAGGCAGGATGGTTTGTACAGGGTCTCTCCAGAAATTTATGTCCATCTGGAACATAAGGATGTGCAATCCTTTAGACATAAGGTTTTGTAGATAATTAGTTAAGATCTTGAGATGAAACCACAAGGGGTTGAGGACCCATGCTACACTCAATGACAATGTCCTCCTTAGAAAGAGAGAAGAGACGCAGAAAGAAGGCCATGTGAAGACAAGTAGATATTGGAGTGACAATGCCTACAAAGCAAGGAACTACCAAAGACTGCCACCAGCCACCAGAAACCAGGAGGGACATGGGAACGATTCTCCCTCCAAGTCTCCAGAGGAAAGAAACACTGCCAACACCTTGATTTCGGTTTCTGGCCTTCAAAACCCAATGAATCATTTTCTAGGAGACAGGATCTCTCTATGTTGTTCAGGCTGGCCTAGAACTCCAGAGCTCAAGAGATCCTCCTGTCCCTGCCTCTGGAGTAGTTGGGAGCACAGGTGCGTGCCACTGTGCCTGGCTATATTTCTTGCCACCTAGTTTGGAATATGTGTTATGGCAGCCTCAGAAGACTAATACAGAGACTGATGCTGTCTTCCAGGTTAAAAGCCCAGGCTGGGGGTCTTGGGGATGGTAATATGAAAAAAAAGCAGATTTGGGGTGGCGCCTGGGCTCTGCATTGCATTTTGGCCCAAAAGCCAGGCAGGCACAGAACATGTGAGAAGCCCACCCCAAGCCTCATGACTGGAAGGGCCGGGTTTGGCACTGTTTCCTCCTTCCCTCTCTGTCCTTCAGCCCTAGACAGCCAGAGCCTGGGCAGAGACCACACCACAGGGGGGCCTTCTCTGGCCCTGCCCTTCAGCTTCCTCGGAGCCAGGCAGCAGCCCCTCTTCTAGGCTGCTCTGGGTACTGGACCCTGGTCTTCCCATCCAAGTGGGCCTATGGCTGCTCCTAGCTCCTGTGCTTTCCTTGCAGTAATGGCCCAGGAGGACTATTGGGAGGTTGGGGATGCAGCTTGGACTTTTGGATAGGGCAACCACACACTGGTTCCCCCAGTGAGGGAAGGAGCCCGGGGTTAGGGGAACAGGAGTGGGATGCACACCTCCATTTGTATTCCTTCCTTGGCTTTGTTCCTGTCCCATCTGGACTTCCCATGAGCCCCTGTCACTGCCACTCCGCATACTAACAATCCTTTTAGGGGCCTCAGTGGAGCCTGGCCCCCAATCTGGACACTGAGGGCATCATGGAAAGTTTGGAGGCTGCATGTGCTGATGTGGCTGATCCCAAGGAAGCCTGGCACTCCCAAGGCTCCCAAAGGCTCCTCCTGCTTCCTGAGTCTCCAATATGCCCCACCTGCATTCAGCCCAGGGATCCCTAGAGATTCTTCTGGAGAAGGTGGGAATAAAGTAATGGTACGGCCTTCCATTCCACCCAGCCTCCTTCTGATTTTACTGTGGTGGGGAGGGGCTGGGACTCTTTTGCGATCGCACAGGGCAGCCCCTGTGTCATCCAAGAAAGACAAATGTGCGCCTCTGGTTGGAGGAGATGACTCAAGCTCACGATGAGGGAGGGGCTGAAGGTATTCAGAGTTTTGGAGCCAAATGATATTCTAGGCAAGCAGGACCTCAGAGGTGGCTCCTCTCCATCAGACCCTGCACCCAGGATCACTGTTCACTTGTGGCCACAGGTTGCAGGAGGCAGGTGCATGTGTGAGGAGCTGGTGTGTGCCCATTGCCTGTGAGTTTGGCTGGGGTCCTGCAGGTGCACTCCAGGGGCCGATCAAGTGCGTATTGAGTGCTAGGGACAATCACTGGTGCCTGAGCCTGCTGGGAAAGGTGGTAGGTGGATGAAGGTACATGGACAGGTGTGTGTGGACACAGCAGGCACCGGGTCCCAGTCTGAGCCACGATGCCCACCCCTGACAGAGCCTGTTGGGGAGACCCCCTCCACCCTCAGACACTCCTGGGTTGGACTCAGCTGCCCTGGGCAAGAGGGGAAGACCCGGTGGGGACAGCTGTGGATTCTCCCTCTCTTAGCTCCTGGCTTGCCCTGGGCATTCCGAGTCACTCCCTCTCCCTCCCTGAGGATTGACTGGGCTGTGAACATGACACAGAGACAGGGAGAGGCAGAGGAGGGTGGTCCATTGTGCCTTTTAAAAACTTAGGGAAAGTTTGTATAATGCAGAATTAACTCTTCTAAAGTGTGTAACTCAAGGGCCTTTAGCACATTCACATTATTGTGCAACCACCATCACCTCTGTCTAGCTTCAAAACATTTCCATCACTCCCAGATAAAACCCCATCCCTGTTGGGAGCCGGCCACGGAGGCCCACTGAGCGTTAGGGATCAGGAAGGGCCGTAGACCCCCTAGACCGCTAGGATGTGTTTGGGAGCTGTTGACCCATTCCCTCCCTCCTTTTCCATTTGGCACAAACTACCAAAAACAGCTCCAGCTGGCTCTAACAAAAAACTCTGAGACCGAAACATACACAGCTAACCTAGGAGTCTATTGTTCCCATTCCCCATGGCTTATGGTTTTTTGCTTTATCACAATTTGTTTGGTTTTGAGTCACATTGAGGAGCCTTAGTACAGGTCACAAGTTCTTATGATGCGACCTTTAGAAATTTATAGATATAGGCTTTAAAAAATAATTTATATAGATTAAGAAAATTTAAATAACCATTTTATTATAAAAGTATGGTTAGTTCAGTTTTATTTAAGAGCGGCCAGTAAAGTTTAAATTAGGCCAGCTGGTACTAGGAGAGTGTAACCATAACAACAATTGTTTTAATAAAAACTAGTTTGAATTAGTACATAATAGTAAAAGTTAATAATTCACTATGGTGGTTTTGGGTTTAGACATTGAGTGATGTTAATTCAAGATGATATAATTGTAATACAATTAAGGACACATAAAAAACTGGTTTGAAAAACATTAAGCTAACATAAGACACAAAAAGACAATTTGTGGTTGTTCTTCCTCATGTCCTCCTTACATATAAAAAAACATTTGCTTGAGAGTGGGGGGTGTCCTTTGTACACCTGGACCTGTTCATGTAAAAGACACAAGCTACCTTTGTTTTCTGTGATGATGACTTTACAGAGTTTGGGGATTAAAAACCCTGAGATTACACCCATTAAACGGCTTCTGGTCACTTGAACAGGAGTCTAGTCTCTTTCTTTCTCCCCTCTTCTCTTTCTCTTTATCTTTCCAAAATAATCACCGACACTGCCACACCTTCCAAGGGACCCCCTAAATCTCTCTGCGGGGGGCTGGCCCCCCCACACCTGGCACCCAACATGGGGCCCTGGAAAGGTAAGCTTTTTTCTCGTTTCAGGACAGCTAAGATCTTACCCAAGATACTACAGACCCCTCTGTAAAGACAGACAGAGCCGGGCTCGGTGGCTCAGCCTGTAATCCCGCGCCTTTGGGAGGCTGAGGTGAGTGGATTGCCTGAGCCCGTGGGTTCGAGACCCGCCTGGGCAGCAAGACCTCATCTCTACAATAAATCAAAAAATCAGCCGGGTGTGGTAGCGCGTGCCTGTCGTTCCGGCTACTCGGAAGGCTGAGGCGGAAGGATCGCTGGAGCCCAGCAGGTCGAGGCTGCGATGGCCAGGAGCGGCCACTGCACTCCAGTCTGAGCGACCGAGTGAGACTCCAACTCAAAAAAAAAAAAAAAAAAAAACAGAACAAGGATGGGTAAACAAAGTTTTTGTAAAGCCAGAGCCGTGATCTAATCATGGGCCAGAGCAAATCTAAAAAACATAAAATGTTCATCAATATCTTAATAAATACTTTGTCTAAATGTGAAACTAAAGTCTCTTCTGCTGATCTAGCTCATTTTCTACATTTTGTTCAAGAACGCTGTCCCTGGTTTCCTGAAGAGGGGACAATGAATTTGAATATCTGGAAAAAAGTGGAGAAAAAACTAAGACTGTATTATACTCAACATGGGCCCAAAAAAGTGCCACCTAATACTTTTTCTTTATGGAACTTAATCAAAGATGCTTTAAATCCCCAACATGATTATAAAAAATTTCCTTCCAAAAAGGCCGTTAATAATGATGAGGATAATAAAAAAACTTTTCCTTTTACTGCTGCCTCTACACCTCCAAATTATGAAGATAAATTATCCCCACAGGACATGACAGGTTTGAAAAATAAAGCCACAAATTACCACGATAACAATTACCTTAATAACACTAATCTACCTCTTCCACAGGTCCCTCTCCATAAGGCAGAGGTAAAACAACTAAACCTCACACCCGGCAGTGCCCCTGCCCCTCCTTTTCTTTTTAAAATACAGGCTGCTCAAACAGAGACAAAAAAGGAAGGAAATTTCAATTTATCAACATGTTTTCCAGTGGCTATTACTGACATTGATGGAGTGGGCCAAGCACAATGGGAGACTTTATCTTACAAGTTGGTAAGAGAATTAAAAGAGGCCAGTTCACAATATGGTCCTTTGACTCCCTATACTCTTACTATTTTAGATCAATTCGCTTCTCGCTGGATGACTGCTTCTGATTGACAAGAATTGGCTAAAAGCTGCTTATCCAGAGGAGCCTATTTACTTTAAAAAACAGAGTATAAAGCTCAGGTACAAATTCAGATGACAAAAATCAAAATCGGCCACTAGATACATTTGTTATTGTTAAAGATATGCTAACAGATACTCGACAATATGGCACATACAACGCTCAAATAGTTTTCCCTAAAAAAGTATATACTCAAATAAGCCACTGTGCTTCTATGGCTTAAAAAAAGTTACCTGGTGATTCCACTCTTTCTTCGTCTAAAATAAAACAAAAGACAGATAAAAACTACAGATTTCATCTCCAGAATAACCACCACTGTCAAACAGATAATTACTAACATAAAGATAACAAAAATTTTAGTTAAACAATTGGCTGTTAAAAATGCTAATAACACTTGTCAGGCTTTAATTAGACTGATTTAAAAAACCGACAATATAATTGATTATATCAGACAATGATGATAATAATGATAAAGAGACCTTCCTTTTTGCCACACTTACTACACCTCTAGCCACAGTACCTTGTGGCTAGTATCTACTGGATAAATTCAATTAAAGCTTTTTTTTTTTTGAGTTGGAGTCTCACTCTGTCGCCCAGACTGGAGTGCAGTGGCCGCTCCCGGCCACTGCAGCCTCAACCTGCTGGGCTTCGGCGATCCTTCCGCCTTAGCCTTCCAAGTAGCTAGGACTACAGGTGCGCGCTACCACGCCCGGCTCATTTTGATTTATTGTAGAGATGAGGTCTCGCCAAGTTGCCCAGGTGGGTCTCGAACCCACGGGCTCAGGCAATCCACTCACCTCAGCCTCCCAAAGGCGGGGGATTACAGGCTGAGCCACTGAGCCCGGCTTAAAGCTCTTTTTTAAAGGACATGTACTATTCTTAGACTTGGGCAATCAGGGCATCTACCTGGCACAGAACATCCAGGACCCACATTTTCAAATATTTTCTTTGAAGAAAGACCTCCTCTAGTGGCTGAGACAAGACAAGGCTGTCAGTGACTTTGGGGAGGGGCCAATCAGGCCCAGAATGAGTCCAAGCAAGTAAAGCCCAATCACAAGAAAGAACCACCTCAACATTTTTGAAGTTCCCTTTGGTGCTTGGAATTCAAGCAGGGTATTTACATTATCTTGTATAACATTATCTTGTATAATTGTTACAGTCTTGGGTTATAAAAGCTTAACAAAATTTTTTTTTGAGTCAGTGTCTCACTCCAAAACCCCATCCCCAAGAGCAGTCACTGCTCACTCCCTTTCCCAGCCCCTGGCAAGGCCTGATCTGCTTCCTGTCTCTGTGGATTTGCCTGCTCTACACATCTCACATCAGGGGAATCAGAAGGTGTCTTTTGTAGGCTTCTTCCACTCAGCATCATGTTTTTGAGGTTTATCCATGTTGTGGTGTGTCTGTGCTTCATACCTTTATACAGTGGCATAATATTCCACTGTGTGGATGAACCATATTCTGCTTATCCATGCATCCATTCATTCAGTTTTCATTGTTTTTTTCTTGTTGCTGCTGAATCAGGGTTCCACTCTTTTACTGAGGCTGGAGTGCAGTGGCACAATCACAGCTCACCACAGCCTCAACCTCCTGGGCTTAGGCAAATCTTCTGCCTCAGCCCCCCTGAGTAGCTGCACTGCCACACCCAGCTAATTTTTTAAAAATTTTGTTTGTTTGGTTGTTGTGTTGTTGTTGTTGTCGTTTGAGTTGGAGTTTCACTCTGCCACCCAGACTGGAGTGCAGTGGCACGCACCCGACCACCGCAGCATCAACCTGCTGGGCTCCGGCGATTCTTCCACCTCAGCCTTCCAAGTAATTGGAACTACAGGCACATGCTACCACGCCCGGCTAATTTTTGATTTATGGTAGAGATGAGGTCTCGCCAAGCTGCCCAGGCAGGTCTCGAACCCTCAAGTTCAGGCAATCCACTCAACTCAGCCTCCCAAAGCATGGGATTATAGGCTGAGCCACCGAGTCTGGCTGGTTGGATGGTTTTTAAGAAAGGAGGCCTCACCATCTTGCCCAAGATGGTCTCAAACTCCTGGACTCAAGCAATCCTCCTACCTCGGCCTCCCTAAGTGCAGGGATTACAGGTGTGAGCCAACATGCTGAGTAGAAAACTAATTTTAAACTCAATAAGATTATAATTCCAATGCCAGCAGAAGCATGCACCACCTTTGAAGCCTTAGAAAGAATTTGAAGCCGGGCTCGGTGGCTCAGCCTGTAATCCCGCGCCTTTGGGAGGCTGAGGTGAGTGGATTGCCTGAGCCCGCGGGTTCGAGACCCGCCTGGGCAGCAAGACCTCATCTCTATAAGATATCAAAAAATCAGCCGGGCGTGGTAGTGCATGCCTGTAATTCCGGCTACTCGGAAGGCTGAGGTGGAAGGATCGCCGGAGCCCAGCAGGTAGAGGCTGCGGTGGCCGGGAGCGGCCACTGCACTCCAGTCTGGACAACACAGTGAGACTCCAACTCAAAAAAAAAAAATTTTTTTTTGATTTATTGTTAGAGATAAGGTCTCACCAAGTTACCCAGGCAGGTCTCAAACCCGCAGGCTCAGGCAGTCCACTCACCGCAGCCTCCCAAAGCGCAGGATTACAGGCTGAGCCACTGAGCCCAGCTTAGAAAGAATTTTCACTGGGCGCAGTGGCTCTTACCTGTAGTACCAGCACTTTGGGAGGCAGACGCAAGAGGATTACCTGAGCCCACAGGTTCAAGACCAGCCTGGGCAGCATGGTGAGACATCGTCTCTACAATAAATTAAAAAGAAAAAAAAGGAAACATTAGCCGGGCATGGTGATGCACACCTCTGGTTCCAGCTACTTGGAAGGCTGAGGCGGAAGGATCATCTGAGCTCATCAGGTTGAGGCTGCAGTCGTAGTGAGCATGCTACTGCACTCCAGTCTGGGTGACAGAGTGAGACTCCAACTCAAAAACAAACAAACAAACAAAACACAAACAAACAAAATGAAAAAAAATTAGCTGGGTATGGTAGTGCATGCCTATACTCCCAGCTACTCAGGGGGGCTGGGGTAGAAGAATTGCCTAAGCCCAGGAGGTTGAGGCTGTCGTGAGCTGTGATTGTGCCACTGCACTCCAGCCTCAGTAAGAGTGGAACCCTGATTCAACAGCAACAAGAAAAAAGCAATGCAAACTGAATGAATGGCTGAAGGGATAAGTAGAATATGGTTCATCCACACAGTGGAATATTATGCCACTGTATAAAGGTATGAAGCACAGACACACCACAACATGGATAAACCTCAAAAACATGATGCTGAGTGGAAGAAGTTGGATACAAAAGCAACCTGTCATAGAATTCCATTTATAGATGTGTCCAGAATAGGCAGATCCATAGAGATGAGTTGTCAGGGGCTGAGGGTCATGTGGAATGGAGTGACTGCTAGTGATGTGAGGTGAGTTTGTTTGTTTGTGAATCACGGTCTCCCTGTTGTGCAGGCAGGACCACAGTGGCATAATCACGGCTCACTGCAGCCTTGACCTCCTAGGCTCAGGCAATCTTTCTGTCTCAGCCTCCTGAGTAGCTGAAACTACAGGTGTGCACTGCCCCACCTAGCTTATTTTTTTATTTTTATTCATTTATTTATTTATTTGTAGAGACGAACTCAAACTCCTGGACTCAAGCAGTCCTCCCACCTCAACCTTCCAAAATGCTGGGATTACAGGAATGAATCATTACACCAGGCTTGGATAGGAGGTTTTCTTTTGGAATGGTGAAAATGTCTTGCAACTCAATAGAGGTGATGGTTTCACAACATTGTGGCTGTACTGTCACTGAATTGTACACTTTAAATGTTTAATGGTTACTTTTAAGTTACATAAATTTAACCAAAATCTAAAATAAGGAATAAAACATTGACACATGGAATAATTCGAACTTGAGCATGGACCTTACTAAATTACATCAAGAAATTCAAGATAAACAGTTGCTAAAAAGCAATCCCGGTCTACTGAATTGGCCAGTTCTATATTTAACAATTTTTCTTCATTCATTGATCAAAAATTGTTAATGTCTATATTCATTAATGTGGGAATTTGTGGAGCAGTGATTCTTTTATTGCTGTGTCTACTTCCAATCATTTTCAAAGTGTTAAAAAAAAAACAAAAAGTATATCTCAGCTCAATACGGAGTTTCATGCTTTCGTGCTAAAAAATAAAAAAGGGGGAGATGTTGGGAGCCGGCCACGGAGGCCCACTGAGCGTTGGGGATCAGGAAGGGCTGTAGACCACGAGACCACTAGGATGTGTTTGGGAGCTGTTGACCCATTCCCTCCCTCCTTTTCCATTTGGCACAAACTACCAAAAAAATGCTCCAGCTGGCTCTAACAAGAAACTCTGAGACCGAAACATACACAGCTAACCTAAGAGTCTATTGTTCCCATTCCCCATGGCTTATGGTTTTTTGCTTTATCACAATTTGTTTGGCTTTGAGTCACATTGAGGAGCCTTAGTACAGGTCACAGGTTCTCTTGATGCGACCTTTAGAAATTTATAGATATAGGCTTTAAAAAATAGTTTATATAGATTAAGAAAATTTAAATAACCATTTTATTATAAAAGTATGGTTAGTTCAGTTTTATTTAAGAGCGGCCAGTAAAGTTTAAATTAGGCCAGCTGGTACTAGGAGAGTGTAACCATAACAACAATTGTTTTAATAAAAACTAGTTTGAATTAGTACATAATAGTAAAAGTTAATAATTCACTATGGTGGTTTTGGGTTTAGACATTGAGTGATGTTAATTCAAGATGATATAATTGTAATACAATTAAGGACACATAAAAAACTGGTTTGAAAAACATTAAGCTAACATAAGACACAAAAAGACAATTTGTGGTTGTTCTTCCTCATGTTCTTCCTCATGTCCTTCCTTACATATAAAAAAAAATTTGCTTGAGAGTGGGGGGTGTCCTTTGCACACCTGGACCTGTTCATGTAAAAGACACAAGCTACCTTTGTTTTCTGTGATGATGACTTTACAGAGTTTGGGGATAAAAACCCTGAGATTACACCCATTAAACGGCTTCTGGTCACTTGAACAGGAGTCTAGTCTCTTTCTTTCTCCCCTCTTCTCTTTCTCTTTATCTTTCCAAAATAATCACCGACACTGCCACACCTTCCAAGGGACCCCCTAAATCTCTCTGCGGGGGCTGGCCCCCCGCACATCCCCATGAGCAGTCACTGCTCACTCCCTTCCCCAGCCCCTGGCAAGCCCTGATCTACTTCCTGTCTCTGTGGATTTGTCTGCTCTGGACATCTCACATCAGGGGAATCAGAAGGTGTTCTTTGTTGGCTTCTCTCACTCAGCATCATGATTTTGAGGTTCATACTGTTGTCACATGTATCAGTGCTTCATTTCTTTTAAAAATTCAGGATAAATTTACTTATTAAAAAAATAACCATTAAACAGTCAGGTGCCATGGTGTAGGCCCATAGTCCCAGCTACTCAGGAGGCTGAGGAGAGAGAGGCTGAATGGGTAGGATCCCTCGATTCCAGGAGTTCGAGACCAGCCTGGGTAATGCAGAGTCTCAAAACAAATAAAACAAAATCATTTCACATTTAAAGTCCACAATTCAGTGACATTCGGTGCAGGCACAATGTTTTCAAGTTTCATCATGTTTTAGCATGTGTCAATGTTTTATTCCTTATTTTAGATTTTGGTTAAATTTATGTAACTTAAAAGTAACCATTAAATATTTAAAGTGTACAATTCAGTGACAGTACAGCCACAATGCTGTGAAAACATCACCTCTATTGAGTTGCAAGACATTTTCACCATTCCAAAAGAAAACCTCCTATCCAAGCCTGGTGTAATGGTTCATTCCTGTAATCCCAGCACTTTGGAAGGTTGAGGTGGGAGGACTGCTTGAGTCCAGGAGTTTGAGTTCGTCTCTACAAATAAATAAATAAATGAATAAAAATAAAAAAATAAGCTAGGTGGAGCAGTGCACACCTGTAGTTTCAGCTACTCAGGAGGCTGAGACAGAAAGATTGCCTGAGCCTAGGAGGTCAAGGCTGCAGTGAGCCGTGATTATGCCACTGTGGTCCTGCCTGCACAACAGGGAGACCGTGATTCACAAACAAACAAACTCACCTCACATCACTAGCAGTCACTCCATTCCACATGACCCTCAGCCCCTGACAACTCATCTCTATGGATCTGCCTATTCTGGACACATCTATAAATGGAATTCTATGACAGGTTGCTTTTGTATCCAACTTCTTCCACTCAGCATCATGTTTTTGAGGTTTATCCATGTTGTGGTGTGTCTGTGCTTCATACCTTTATACAGTGGCATAATATTCCACTGTGTGGATGAACCGTATTCTACTTATCCCTTCAGCCATTCATTCAGTTTGCATTGCTTTTTTCTTGTTGCTGTTGAATCAGGGTTCCACTCTTACTGAGGCTGGAGTGCAGTGGCACAATCACAGCTCACGACAGCCTCAACCTCCTGGGCTTAGGCAATTCTTCTACCCCAGCCCCCCTGAGTAGCTGGGAGTATAGGCATGCACTACCATACCCAGCTAATTTTTTTCATTTTGTTTGTTTGTGTTTTGTTGTTTGTTTGTTTGTTTTTGAGTTGGAGTCTCACTCTGTCACCCAGACTGGAGTGCAGTAGCATGCTCACTACGACTGCAGCCTCAACCTGATGAGCTCAGATGATCCTTCCGCCTCAGCCTTCCAAGTAGCTGGAACCAGAGGTGCGGGTCACCATGCCCGGCTAATGTTTCCTTTTTTTTTCTTTTTAATTTATTGTAGAGACGATGTCTCACCATGCTGCCCAGGCTGGTCTTGAACCTGTGGGCTCAGGTTATCTCTTGCGTCTGCCTCCCAAAGTGCTGGTACTACAGGTAAGAGCCACTGCGCCCAGTGAAAATTCTTTCTAAGCTGGGCTCAGTGGCTCAGCCTGTAATCCTGCGCTTTGGGAGGCTGCGGTGAGTGGACTGCCTGAGCCTGCGGGTTTGAGACCTACCTGAGTAACTTGGTGAGACCTTATCTCTAACAATAAATCAAAAAATTAGTTGGGTGCGGAGGCGCGCGCCGGTGGTTTCAGCTACTTGGAAGGCTGAGGCGGAAGGATCGCTGGATCCCAGCAGGTCGAGACTGGTGGCCAGGAGTGACCACTGCACTCCAGTCTGGGCAACAGAGTGAGATTCCAACTCAAATTCTTTTTTTTTTAAGTTGGAGTCTCACTGTGTTGTCCAGACTGGAGTGCAGTGGCAGCTCCCGGTCACCGCCGCCTCTACCTGCTGGGCTCCGGCGATCCTTCCGCCTCAGCCTTCCGAGTAGCCGGAATTACAGGCATGCACTACCACACCCGGCTGATTTTTTGATTTATTGTAGAGATGAGGTCTCACTGCCCAGGCGGGTCTCGAACCCGCGGGCTCAGGCAATCCACTCACCTCAGCCTCCCAAAGGCGCGGGATTACAGGCTGAGCCACCGAGCCCGGCTTCAAATTCCTTCTAAGGCTTCAAAGGTGGTGCATGCTTCTGCTGGCATTGGAATTATAATCTTATTGGGTTTAAAATTAGTTTTCTACTCAGCATGTTGGCTCACACTTGTAATCCCTGCACTTAGGGAGGCCGAGGTAGGAGGATTACTTGAGTCCAGGAGTTTGAGACCATCTTGGGCAACATGGCGAGGCCTCCTTTCTTAAAAACCATCCAACCAGCCAGACTCGGTGGCTCAGCCTGTAATCCCGTGCTTTGGGAGGCTGAGGTGAGTGGATTGCCTGAGCTTGAGGGTTCGAGACCTGCCTGGGCAGCTTGGCGAGACCTCATCTCTACCATAAATCAAAAATTAGCCGGGCGTGGTAGCACGTGCCTGTAGTTCCAATTACTTGGAAGGCTGAGGCGGAAGGATCGCCGGAGCCCAGCAGGTTGATGCTGTGGTGGCCGGGTGTGTGCCACTGCACTCCAGCCTGGGTGACAGGTGAAACTCCAACTCAAACAATAACAACAACAACAACAACAAAAGACAACCAAACAAACAAAATTTTTTTAAAAATTAGCTGGGTGTGGCAGTGCATGCCTACAGTCCCAGCTACTCAGGGGGGCTGAGGTAGAAGATTTGCCTAAGCCCAGGAGGTTGAGGCTGTGGTGAGCTGTGATTGTGCCACTGCACTCCAGCCTCAGTAAAAGAGTGGAACCCTGATTCAGCAGCAACAAGAAAAAAGCAATGCAAACTGAATGAATGGATGAATGGATAAGCAGAATATGGTTCATCCACACAGTGGAATATTATGCTACTGTATAAAGGTATGAAGCACAGACACACCACAACATGGATAAACCTCAAAATCATGATGCTTCGTGGAAGAAGCCTACAAAAGATACCTTCCAATTCCCCTGATGTGAGATGTGTAGAGCAGGCAAATCCACAGAGACAGGAAGCAGATCAGGCCTTGCCAGGGGCTGGGAAAGGGAGTGAGCAGTGACTGCTCTTGGGGATGGGGTTTTGGAGTGAGACACTGACTCAAAAAAAATTTTGTTAAGCTTTTATAACCCAAGACTGTAACAATTATACAAGATAATGTAACTACCCTCCTTGAATTCCAAGCACCAAAGGGAACTTCAAAAATGTTGAGGTGGTTCTTTCTTGTGATTGGGCTTTACTTGCTTGGACTCATTCTGGGCCTGATTGGCCCCTCCCCAAAGTCACTGACAACCTTGTCTTGTCTCAGCCACTAGAGGAGGTCTTTCTTCAAAGAAGATATTTGAAAATGTGGGTCCCTGGATGTTCTGTGCCCAGGTAGATGCCCTGATTACCCTAGTCTAAGAATAGTGCATGTCCTTTAAAAAAGAGCTTTAGTTGAATTTATCCAGTAGATACTAGCCACAAGGTACTGTGTTTTCAATCCAGAGAATGTGATTAGGGGTTGGATTTTGCAATGATATCCATTTTACAGTTAATAAAATTGAGGTTTAGTGACTAGTTGATTTATCTGCAAGATAAATATCTTGTCTAAATAGAAACTAATGTGACCAGAAGCCTAGAAGGGGAAATAGACTAGTGATCTTGAGGCACAGTCCTGGGGCAGTTATTGTCGCCACAGACGCAAAGAGAAGTAAAATTTGGAGATATTACTTGGAGCAAAATATAATATCTTCTCCCAGATGTCTGTGTCATCATATGTCATGAATTGATGATAAGCCATCTAGAATTTTAGGCATTTTACAGAGCCAGGAAGGAAGTGTAGAATGGTTTGGAGGGGGAAGCATTTCCCATTATGGGATGGGTGTGTCTTCAGCAATAACCCTGAGGGCCATGGACTGCTCAGAGAGCAACAAGTTGTAGCCCTGGCTGAGAGCAGGCATCGTAAGTGGGACGCTACAGGGGACTTCATCCCAATGGGGGAAGGATCTCTGCCCATACCCAGGGAACCAGGTAAGTCAAGAAGCTTGGGGCACAGGGTTGTGTGTCCACCCCCATGTGCTGGGTCATGTTCATGCATTTGTGCACTGACTACATTGGGGATGGAGGAAGCTTAGGATAGTCATATCCCTAGATCCTTTTTTGGGGGATTCAGCATTTCACTCTGTCATCCTGGCTAGAGTGCAGTGGTAAACTCACAGCTACCGCAGCCTTGACATGCTGGCTAACTATTTTATTTTTTGTAGAGATGAGGTTTCGCTATGTTGCCCAGGCTAGTCTTGAACTCTGGAGCTCAAGCGAAACTCCCATCTCAGCTTCTCAAAGTGCTGGGATTACAGGCATGAGTTACCATGTCCAGACCCTAGATCCCCTTCTCAATACCAACGACCACTCATTGTCTCACCCCTCCAACGATGGAAGATTCAGGCTCATCTCTTCACAATCCTAAAGGTCTAAACTTCTCCAGCACTTTTCTGAACCAGTATGTTCTGATCTTGGCTCCACTGTCCACAGAACAGCAGGAGTCAAAGCTGCCCCAGGAAGAACCCTGGAAGTTTTTCTGCCTGGCGATGACCCTGGTCGTGCTTCTTTTGGTCCTTATCTTTGGTGCGATCCTGGCTGAAAGTAAGGTGGTCAGGCCTGTGGGAATGGTTGATGGGAAGGCAACAGGCCCCTAATCCTGCAGTCTTCAGTCAAGGGTTGGTAGAGATGGAGAAGGGGGTGACTGGGCTGATTCAGGACATAATGATTTTAGGATGAAACTGTTCTCCCTGTCATAGCCAGGTGAATGTTGTAAATAGAAAAAGAACACTGTGGCCTAAAGGTCTAAAGCAAATCATTTTTTCCCTCTGCATCCCCACCCCTCCCAAGTCTTACAGTTTCTGTACAAAATGCAGCAAGAACTGAAGCAACTGGATGCCCAAAGTAAGTGCTGATCAAAATGGTGGGCCTTGGCTGGGCACAGTGACTCATGACTGTAGTGCCCGCACTTTGGGAGGCCAAGGCAGGAGGATTACTTGAGTCCAGGAGTTCGAGACCTGAGCAACATAGCAAGA
Organism: Cephalopachus bancanus; assembly: GCA_027257055.1. NCBI lineage: Eukaryota > Metazoa > Chordata > Mammalia > Primates > Tarsiidae > Cephalopachus > Cephalopachus bancanus. The sequence continues at coordinate 184,114 of JAPVLO010000931.1, forward strand.
CTTTGTCTCTATAAATAAATAAATATCAGTCAATCATTCAATACACAAGCCAGGCATGGTGAAACACACCTGTAATCTCAGCTACTAGGAGGCTGAGGAGGAAGGTTTACCTTCTGAGGCAGAAGGTTGAGGCTGCTTGGTAAGTGGTGATCTTGCCACTACCCTCCAGCCTGGGCAACAGAGTGAGACCCTGACTTGAAAAAAAAAGAGAGGCAAATGGTGTCCCCCCCACCACCTGTCCCCCTTCCTCCTTCCCAGGTATTGATTGCTCTTCATGGGTCTCTTAGTTCTGCAAGATCTGGCAGATGCTGGGCATAAACGAGACATCTTCCGGGGAGAAATGTTCCGGCAGGTGGAGACTGTTCAGGCAGGCAACAGTAAGGGGGCATGGGGTGGGGTTGGGTTGTGGGGAGTGATAAGGCAGAAAAGGATGTTTTTCTTCTCAGCAGTATAGACAATGCTGCACAGTGAATCTGTGAGGGTGATTTTAACCAAGCCCCCACTCACAGTTGATGTTCATATAATGCTTACGTCACTCTGTTTTGCCACATTCTGCCTTCTGTCACATCCATCCTTGGAATGGACGCATGGAGGTTAGTATGCTCCCTGCAGCAGCATGTTAAGCAGCAGATGACTTGGGTTGAAGTTATTTCACTTTGCTGTAGACTCAGTTCAGTGGCTGCTGCTGCCCCAAGCCTGGCAGAGCTGACGTCCTTTCCTCTTCTGCAGGATCCTCCTGTGAGCCCTGCCCCAAGCCCTGGAAAGCCTTTCAAGGCTCCTGCTATGGTGTTTTCAGGATCTCACACACCTGGTTCAAAGCCAAGAATTGCTGTGCTAATGAGGGCACTCACCTAGTCATCATCAACAGCCAAGCAGAGCAGGTGGGAAGAGAGAAGGGGCACTTCAGGGAACTTTCAAGTCACTGTAAGCTCCTGTTCCTGTCCCTTGTAGAAATCAGTGCAGAACCTTCATTCTGCTCTTTGTAATTCACATCTCCATGTCATGGCACATCACTCGCTTTGGTGTCTGGCTTCTGAGCAATTAATCAGGCTGGCCCCTATGTCTGGAATGCCCTTCCTTCTTTCATCTATATGGATGATTCCTACTCCATAATCAGTTAATACAGTTGGTTTCCAATAAATTTCCATTTTTCCCCCTTTTTGAGTCAAAGTCTCAATCTATCACCAGCCTGGAGTGCAATGACACAATCATGGCTCACTGCAGCCTTGACCTCCTGGGCTCATGGGATCCTCTCACCTCAGCCTCCTGAGTAGCTGGGACTACAGGCATGCACCACCATGCCTGGCTAATTTTTGTCCTTTTTCTTTTTTCTTTTTTTTTTTTTTTTTTTTAGTAGAGATAGGTCTTGCTATTTTGCCCAGGTTGGTCTCGAACTCCTGGGCTCAAGCAGTCCTCCCACCTCTGCCACCCAAATTACTGGGATTACCACTGTGAGGCACTGCACCAGGCCCACTTCAAACATTATTTATTAATGTTCTTCCCTTTCTCTCCTTCTTAACTCTGCACTGTGCTGCCAGATAGAAGTCTATTACCTTATACACGAGTAGTATCCCAGAACAAGGACCAGATCTCACTTTTTTAGTTCATAGAACCTGAATCAGGTTGGATATACCCAGGACTCTATATGTGTCTGTGGAACTTATTTGATTGCCAGAATATTTCTACTGGGGAGAACCCAAATTTTCTACCCTGTTAATCATGCCCTTAAATAATACTCCTAACTACCATTTATCCAGTGTTCATCACGGTGTTACATTGTATTTTTTTTTTTTGAGTTGGAGTCTCCCTCCATCCCCCAGACTGGAGTGCAGTAGCATGCTCCCAGCCACCGCAGCCTTGACCCGCTGGGCTCTGGTGATCCTTCCACCTTAGCCTTCCCAGGTATTATTTTTTAAATCAGGGTTTCACTCTGCCACCCAGGCTGGAGTGCAATGGCATGATCATGGTTCTCCACATCCTTGAACTCCTGGGCTCAGGCTAACCTCCCGCCTTAGCCTCCCGAGTAGCTGGGACTACAGGCACAAGACACCACACCCAGTTTTTTTGTTTTTTTTTTTGAGTTGGAGTCTCACTCTGTCCCCCAGACTGGAGTGCAGTGGCCGCTCCTGGCCACCGCAGCCTCGACCTGCTGGGCTCCGGCGATCCTTCCGCCTCAGCCTTCCGAGTAGCTGGAATTACAGGCATGAGCTACTACGCCCGACTGAGACCTCATCTCTACAATAAATCAAAAAATCAGTTTTTTGTTTTTAGAGACAAGGTCTTGTTGTGTTGCCTAGGCTGGTCTCGAACTCCTGGGCTCAAGTGATCCCAAAGTGCTGGGATTACAGGTGTGAGCCACTTTACCTGGTCCACAATTATTCTTATTTCTTCCCTGAACTGTCAGAAAATCTGGAAGGCATCTGCTATTTTTATCCCCATTTTACAGACAAAGAGCCTGAAGATCACAGGTGTCTATAATCTGCAGGCCACATATGACATGGTCATGTTGGAAAAAGAAGTCCACCTGCAGCTTCCAGCCAGTGTATCCAACTGCTGCATTGGACAATGTTCCCTGCCCTTAGGGTCATCTAGATCCATTACCACATTTCTCAACTAAGTCTGCCTTTTCTACATGTAGAAATTCCTGAGTCCGACTAAAGATGTCACTTACTGGATTGGCCTCAAAAAAGAACACTCAAATGGCATCTTCAAGTGGCAAGATGGCTCAGCCCCCACCTTCACGTGAGTTTCCTTGTGGGGCTTCAGAACCCCTCAAGCCCATTCGGTATTCCCTCCAGAGCTTGGAAAATGTCCATTAAAATGGTTTATCCACTGCCTCACTTCCAATTTGGTGAAAACCAAACAAACTGTTCTGTCTACTGTATGTGTGTATGTGTGTGTGTGTGTGTACAGACATACATGCACACCATAGATTAAACAACATTAAACAAGAATCTTTTTTTGCAAAAAGTCAAAATACTATATATACACACACATGGTATGATATTCGCACAAAAGATGGTGTCAATCAAATGAATGCTAGCATAACCGTGCATCAGGCAGGGTGATCAAAGAAAATGATGGAAGCACAGTTGAGCGAACTTCATACTACACATTGCTACTGTAATTCAATTCAACTTCAAAAAGTAATCCATAGATAACATCTCTTAAGACATGGATACATTTTTTGGCACCGTGTGTGTGTGGTGTGTGTGTGTGTGTGTGTGTGTGTGTGTGCGCATGCACAGTAGATAACTTTTTTTAGTTGGGATCTCACTTTGTCACCCAGGCTGGAGTGCAGTGGCATGATTATGCCTCACTATAGACTGAACCTCCTGGGTTCAGACATCCTTCTGCCTCAACCTCTTAAGTAGCCAAAACTACAGGTGTTCATTACTACACCCAGCCAATTTTTAAAAATTTTTTGTAGAGATGAAGTCCTACTCTGTTGCTTAGGTTAGTTTCAAACTACTGGACTCAAACAATCCAAAGCACTGGGATTACAGGTGTGAGCCACTGCTCCTGGCCTGAGTCCTCTTTTTGGACATTGAGTTGCAACTTATCCTTCTGCTTTGATTCTTGCCATGCTATCTGCCTGTGACACATTTTGTTTTTTGACCAATATGTGTGTTGAACCAAAGATATATATCTTTTGTAGAAGAATTCATCTTGTGCCCAGCATGAATGAATGAAATTCTCTAACTATCCCTGTCACATTCTATTTAGAGTTTTGCGATTGTCTTTGTTATGATCTTCCTTTGCCTACACATGTTATACCCACAAAACAGGCTGCTGCTTGAGGACAGAGCAAATATCCTACATGTCTATGTGTCTTTAGTACCAATCACTGCAGGAGTCCAAAAAACTATTGTGAGATAAAAGAAGGAGTAGTATAAGCATTTCTTTCTTTCTTTTTTTTTTTTTCTTTTTGAGTCGGTGTCTCACTCTGTTGCCCAGGCTGGAATGCAGTGGTACACTCATCGCTACTGCAGCCTTGACTTGCTGCTTCTGCCTTCCAAGTAACTGGAACTGAGCACACGCCACCACACCCAGCTAATTTTTTATTTATTTATTTTTACTTAATTTTATTGTAGAGATGAGGTCTCGCCAACTTGCCTGGGTGGGTCTAGAACCTATGAGCTCAGGCAATCCACTCACCTAGGCCTCCCAAAGTTATGGGATTACAAGCTGAGCCACTGAGCCTGTCCTGTTTTTTTATTTATTGTAGAGTTGAGGTCTAAGTTGCCCAGGCTGGTCTCAAACCCCTGGGCTCAGGCAATCCACTTGCCTCCACCTCCCAAAATGCTGGGATTACAGGTGTGAGCCACTGTCCCTGGATATAAGCATTTCAAGAGACATTTAGGAAAGAAGGCAAGGGCTCATTTCACAGACTAAGCACCTCCTGTAGGCCAGATTGTCAGAGTCCAGCTCCAACACAAAGGTCAGGGCCTAAGACGAGAGAATCAGACGCGGCGAAGGAAGAAGTCACAAGTCAACTCCCTGGGTCGAGTTCGGGACTCTTTCAAAGTTTATTCAATTTTCACAAGTTTATATAAGGCATTTTCAACCCTCAACCCCCTCACACATATGCCCACAAAAGCTTACATTATGTTTTCTTTTATAATCAAACGTTCTACAATGATTTATTTGTTCCTCCCTATTCTTTTTTTGTTTCCATTATGTTAAAACCAACAGACAGGAACGAAAAAACTTTTGCTAAAAATAATTAACTGTAACCTTTCAACCTTTACCCCTTTTATATCATATTTCTAACAATTCTTACATGTAACTTAGCAGCAATATATTGGCGTTTACATCTATAACTAATTTTACTGTTTCTTATAACTAACTTTATTATTTCTTAATTATTTCCTATAAACTTTCCTATTATGTATCTATCTTTATTCTTATTTTACTTATGTGAATCATAATCTAATAATGCTTAACAACCTTTATATGAATTATACTTGGCTACTCTTATATCCTATATTTGTTTGCTATTTAATTATTTTTTATCTAATTATTTTTAATCATCATCCTGTTTTTATCTACTTAACTATTCTCTCCTATATTATTATACTTATACTACTGAATCATTTTACTCTTACAAACTTATATCTACTATGTTTATACTTTTAAAAATTATGTTTAAAAGCAGCTGCCCTCAGGATTGACTTGTCTCAGTTCTCACAAACTTCCTCCTCCATCTTACCCGTCTAAGGTGTTATTTTAGTATAGGGTCTGTTAACCATTAAAAATAAAGAATGGGAAAGTTCTTTTATTTTCTTTATATACAATGGTTTTGCTTTTTATGGAGACGAAGGTAACCAAACATTCTCTAGAGTCTCTAATGGCTGTGCTTTTGCTGTGTTCCTTATTCATGTCTCAAGCTTCAGTTTCACCAATACATCATCCTCGCTTATCAGTTAATGCTTCATCAGAAAGGGGTACTTTCTGTCTTATGCACACACTTCCAAAGATCAAAAGAGGCCCATCAATGGCATCCATGGGGCTTTGCCTCTGGCATGGCCGCTTTAGCTGGGGCCTTGCTCCCAGCCAGCGTTTTTCCCATTTTCAGGTAGCCCTTACTTTGCCTTCTGTTAGGAGTTGCGGCTCCCGACACCAGATACTCAAAGACATTATGTCTTTAAGCTTAGTCCCACAGACCCAGAGATTTCAAATCATTTGTTCACTTGATCCTCATTTATTTCATTTACAATGCAAGAGGTTGTATCAGAGGATTGGATTTTTTTTTTTGAGTCGGGGTCTCATTCTGTCACCCAGAGCATAGTGACCCCCACAGCTTTAACCTCCTATCCTCAGGCAATCCTCCCTCCTCAGCCTCCCGAGTACCTGGGATTGCAGGCACCACCATGCTGGGCTCATTTTGTTGATTTTTGTAGAGACAGTGGTCTCACTATGTTGCCCAGGTCAGTCTCAAACTCCTGGGCTCAAGCAATTCTCCAATCTCAGCTTCCCAAAGTGCTGGGATTATAGACCTGAGCCACCACACCTGGCCTCCAGATGATTGTTATAAAACAGCAGCACTCAACAGGAGATTGTTTTCCTCCTAGAGATAGTTGTCACTGTCTGGGAATATTTTTGGTTTTCTTGATGAAGGCGGGGATGCACTGGCATCTTGTGGATAGAGACCAGGGATGCTGTCCTATAGTCTACAGTGCATGGGACAGACCCTCACAACACATATCAACAACCCTCCACATGTCAACAATTCACTGGTGTCAAAACTGCTATACAACATAGCAAAGGACCAGGTGTGGTGGCTCATGCCAGTAATCCCAGCACTTTAGGAAGCTGAGATGGAAGGATCACATGAGTTTAGGTCAAGGCTGTGGTGAATCAGGATTGTGCTACTGCTCTCCAGCCTGGGCAACAGAGTGAGTCCTCTGACTCAAAAATAAATAAATAAAACAAAATACAGCAGAGATTTTTTTAGGGGGGTGGAGTGTTTCTTAATAATTCAAGAGGCAAGGCCCTCACTCTCATGGGCAGAACTTCATCTGGGACCGTGGTGGTGAGGACCCTAACTGTATGTTTTAGTGTGCTCTGTCCCTGCCTGTGATTGAAGGACTTAACTGATGCTTGCGTTTTCACAGTAACTGGCAACCTGACGAATTTTGTAGACATGGATGTGGCTGCATAGGGAAATCTGGTTTCTGGGTCACCTATGATTGTGATGATTCTTGGCAAAAATACTGGATCTGTGAGAAGCCACAGATCTGCTGAGCCTGCTCCCTTTCCTGTGTCCCAGACTTGTTAAAGATTGTCCTGATGTGTGACCTCATGACAATTCCCTAATTACAAAACAGAAGTCTTGGAGCCCCAGTCATCTTGGTCAAATCTTTTTCCTCCTTTGCCTCCACTCTTAAATTCTCCGTGAAGAATGTGTAAAATGATACCTTGAAGAAACAATAAGCAAAACATAGTATGTAGGATTGGCTATAAATCAATTTTCCTAGGGAAAACAAATGGCATAAACAAAGGAGAATGTCTGATTATCAGAAAATAAAAAAGTTGTAAGAGACATAACTAAATAAACCTTGTACCATGATTGGATTTTGATTTGTAGAACACATTCTTGAGTAAATCACAATATTTGAGTATGGATTGAGTATCAGAAAGTATTCGGTCTTTATTAATGTGTTAGGTGTATTAATAACATGATAATTATATATCTATATCTATCTATCATCTATGAATCCACCTCTATATATCTGTTTATCTATCTCTTATCTGTATCTATTTTATCTATGTATCTAATAAACTGTATGTTAGCAACCCGTACTATTAAATTATGGATAAAGTTATGTACTATGTGAAATTCTACTTAAAATAATACATCAAAAAAGTAGGAAGCTGGTACACATGAATCAGAATTGGCCAAGTGTTTATAATTATTGAAGCTGAGACATAAGAGTTCGTTAAATATGTCTTCTCCTTTGTGTCTAGCAGATGTTCCTACATAAGATTTAAATTAACCAATGCAGTTCCTAGTATCTCTTACAAAGAAAATATGATTTAAAAAGAAACACAGCAAACTACTAGCAAAAGGGAAATCCCTTAATTTCAAAAAGGTATCTACACAGAATCCTACCCTCAATATTTTTCTTAGCAGTGTTGAGAACATTTCATTTTAACTCAGGCACAATTCCCACATTTACAACTTCTCAACATTATACGGGGGGTCCTAGAAAAGACAGTAAGACCAGAACAAAAATAAAGACAACCAACAAGAAATAACCAAAAGTACTAAAAATTTTAAAAGATGCAAAACTATCATTTTTTTACAGATGATATTATTGTGCTTACAGAGATACAAAAGAATCTACACACACCTTTAGAATAAGTAAGTGTGTACTAAGTTTTCTGCATTCAAAATCAGTACAGAGGTCAATTGTGTCTTTATAAACCAAAAACAAACAATAGAAAAAGAAATATTATGCTGGGCATGGTGCCTCAAGCCTGTAATCACAGCACTTTGGGAGGCAGAGGCGAGAGGATTGCCTGAGTCCAGGGTTCGAGACCAGTCTGGGAAACTTGGTGAGACTTTGTCTCTATAATAATTTTTTAAAAAATTCACCGGCATGATGGCTGGTGCCTGTAGTTCCAGCTACTTGGAAGGTTGAGGCAGAAGGATCATCTGAGCCTAGTAGATCAAGCCTGTGGTGGCTGTGAGTGTGCCACTGCACTCCAGCCAGGGAGAGAGTGAGACTCCAACTCAAAAAAAGAAAAAGGAATATTTAGAAAAGATAATATTTACCATAATACATACACATTGACTGTAATAACTCCAGGTAGTTCAGTGTCTGTGAATGAAAAGTTCCAAAGCTATGTATGAAGATACACAAGTAGACCTAAATAAATGAAGAGTTATACTATGTCTGTGGATTAAAAACTCAATATTGTGAAGAGGTTAATGTTCCTCCATTGTTCTGAAATTCTATATAAAAAGATATTTCTTTTTTTGTTTGTTTTCTGAGTTGGAGTCTCACTCTCTCGCCCAGTCTAAAGTGCAGTGGCACACTCACGGCCACCCCAGCCTCGACCCACTGGGCTCCAGCAATCCTTCAACGGCAGCCTTCCAAGTAACCAGAACTACAGGCATGTACTACCACACCCGGCTTTTTTTTTTTATTACTGTAGAGAGAAGGTCTCGCTAAGTTGCCCAGGCTGGTCTCAAACCACAGGCTCAGGCAATCCACTTGCCTCCATCTCCCAAAGTGCTGGGATTACAGGCTGAGCCACCAAGCCCAGTTGAAAAGAGACTTCTTAAGTAGAGAAACATACCATCACTGTGGATTGAAAGCTTAACATAGAAAGGCAATTAAAATCTTCAAATCCAGGCAGCAGGCAGCAGACACTCTTGCTGTTATCCTGCCCATTGAGCCCCTCACAATGTATCTTTCCTTTAATAAATCTACTATTCTTAACTCAAAAATAAAACACTCAAATCCAATGACAAAGTGATGGAATTATGTGCAGACCTATTTTTAAACCATTAATAAAAGCACAATACACTGTGTTAGTGGGTTTGAAGACTTTGTATTGTGCAAATATTCATTCTCCTTCAGTTGATCTATGCATCCAATGCAAATATAAATTTTAAATGTACCAAAATATGGAGAAATTGACATGCTGATTCTGAAATTTTATGAAAGAGCTTGCTCCAAGAGTAGCCAATGTACTCTTGAACAAGAAGAAAGTAGGGAGCCATCCCAGGAAGTTGTCCAGTCTTTGCTTCAGTGGTAATGGCCCAGGGTATGCTGGATAATGGGAGGGATCATTTGGTTTTCATTTGGAATTTAATGGGATAAATACAGGATAGCACATCTCCCAACCATGTTGTCCTTTGACCTTTTAAGGATGTAATTACTTCATTCCTAGAATATGATGTCTTTCCATCTTTACATGTCAGCACCAGCAGGAAGCAGATAAGTCTCACTGTGAATAGAATATCCATCCCTAGTCTGGCATAGCCTAAGACCAAGCTGGGAAGTCATAAAGTCATCAAATCAATTGGAGGCAAAAGTGTATATATCCACTAGAAAGGCCCACTGGTCTTGTAGAACATGGTGCCAAAACACTTGGGGGAAAGGTGAATGAGTATCTTTGTAGAATGGGCCGTAAGTGGTGAAGAGTCTGGTGCTGACCTGCAGTGATTATGCTGGGTGCCAGCAGCAGACAGTGTTCAGAGGAAAGGACACCCATCACCAGTCATACTTCCCTTTGGACACTGGAGACCAGAGATGGCACCTGCTAATGAACACATAAGAGTGCATGGATCCACACACAGCTCATGCCCAAGGGTAGTGTTACCCTCTGAACTCAGCCTGCCCAGTGACTTCCAAAGTCACCTTGTTAGCATCCTTGGCAGTCAAATTGCAGTCAAACCCAGGAAAGAAATGCCTTACCAACTGAGCAAAGGGTCAAGTCTTAGAGCTACTTGAGACTTCTGGTCAAGGGATCAAGGTTCAAGATTGTACCAACAGGGAGATACAGAGATGAGAGCTTGCCTGGACAGATGGTAGTCACCAAAGGGAACCTTGAAGTTTTTGAAGTAGATGTTTTCCATGACTTGGTCCTATAGTACTCACTGAGGGACTGGATAACCCTCCTTCAATGCACTTTCAGCCCTAGCTGATCCTCAGCACCAGAAGATGACTTCCTTGAAGGTAAGCACTAAAAACTTTGGCCTCAGAGGTACAGGGCCCAGGCAGGTGTCATGTTTTCCAAGTCAAAAGGCAGTATGTTGTCCTTTAACAATACTCACAGTCAACTTCATCTAATGTTTATGAAGCAAGTTTTTCTCAACCTTGAGAACATTCTCGGGAGGTAAGTACAGTAAGTCCTCTACGTAAGTTGGTAACTTTAACAATGCACATGTGCATTTTTTAATGTATTATTTCTCTCCACTAAGTGTCAGTGTGGCCTGTTAAATACATACAGTACTATATAGCCAATTGTGTTAGTTGGGTACCTAGACTAACTTTGTTGAACTCACAACAAATGGACTTATGAGTGTGCTGTTGGAACCAATCTCATTTGTATGTTGGGGACTTCCTGCATTATAATTATTTCCATTTTACAGATGAAAAAACAGAGAGTAAGTTCCTGAGTTGTCTTCCAGTTCCTGGCCCTCTTCATATTCCACCTCGGTCCCACAGTTTTATTGACTTCTATTGGGGGATTAGACTTCTTCCCATCTGGGATTTTCTGACAGCCATCAAGCACACATTTTACCAGATTGGCCTCCTTTAGTGGGACTGGGAGAGCAGCTACATGGGGATTACAACTCCATTGTATGTGTGAGTTTCCATTCTTGATATCCTAAGGACTCTAAATGATTTCAAAGGGTGACATTCAGACCAGTCTCGAGGGATAGCAGTCCTCTGTTCCTTTCGAATATTTACCTTTGGCATCTCCAAAACCTACTCGCATCAGTCCTCCTATAGCAATTATTTCTATTTGGTTACTTGAGATAAGTGTTCCCATGGAGTTTAATACGTGGAATATATTCTTTTTTGCAGGACTTCTAAGAGTCTTTAATTTTTGCTTATAAATGTTGTACACCTCCAGGAAGGGGAGGAACAATGTGGCATTCATCAGCCTCATTTTGACACAGGATACTTTTGGGCAGATCATCTACCAGGCTTTGCACCCTATGAAGGAATGCTAGGTAAGTGTCTCTGCATAGCCTTGAATTCAAAGCCCTTCACATACTCTCACTATCTTTCTAGTTTCCTCTCCTTCTGCTCAGTATTCATGGTCCATGGCTCCTGAACCAATCTTGACCCTGTCCCATCTCACTTCCATGATCTCTTCTTCACATTTGCTCTGGCCTGGATCATTGCTGTATCTCCCAGAAGGCGTCTTGTCCTCTTCAGTACTAAATGTGGATCTAGTCAGGTTTTAACAATCCCGTTCATTCCATTCATCACCCTATTAAAATCACACACCTAAGGATGATACTACTGACTCCACTTCTAGATCTGTAGTTATTCCTATAAAACCTCACTTCCTATACCTCCCATTCTCCTCTCAACCCTCCACCCACACTCTGGTTACACAGTAATATCTAGACAAGTCACCTTTCTCAGAAACTCTATACATTCTCAAACCTCTTTGCTTCATATCTGTCTGCTTTCCCTGCTTACATCACCTTTCTCTGCCAGGAAAACTCTATATATCCGGCTCCTGGAAGATGACATCTCCTTGATAAACTCAAATTGGTTTCGCTACTGTGGGACTTCTCAGAGCCTTTGATGCACTAAACGTGCATCTTCATAAGGAGTGAATACAATATATCATCTGTCAACTTTATTAAGGCATCCTTAATAACCCTTTTGGCAAACATATGAACTCTTTTAGGCAGGGCGTTTGGGTGAATCCAGCATCATACAAAGCACACTAAGAGAGATATGGCCTGGGCACCAAGTCTGAGCACCTTAGCTAGGTCTTCTGTCCCCTTCCTACTCTGGCCTTTGTCTGTTATTCTACTCTCCTCTGCTCCTGCTTATCCTTTATCAGGCCCTCATCCCATGTCTCCTGAACAATTTTGGGGGGGGAATCCTCCTCCTCTTCATCCCCAGTGCTTGCTTTCATCCCTCAAGAGAATTACTCACACTTTCTTTTTGTCATATTCACATTCAATTCACACCTCTGTGATTGTCCCTGAGCCCACGAACTACCTGTGTCCATCTCCCCACTTGATTGGAAGCTGCTCAAGGGCAGGGAAGGAATCTGGCTCACCTCTGTGTCCCAACACCCACTTCAGAGCCTGACACAGACAGAATGCTTGAAACGAATAAATGGGTGGTGTAGATATTGCAAGAGAAATGGGAAGTAGAGGGGAGGGGAAGTGACTCAATGCACTGACCAAGCACCTATTATGTGCCACTGGGCTTTATGTCCCCAAACATGGGCCTTTTATCAAAGGGAAATTGAGGCTGAATAAAAACGTCACTTGTCCAACTTCGTAAAACTGGTTCCCAAGTCTAGTGTCAGGCTATTGCAGACCGTCAAGGCAACTGAACCAAAGAAACAGGATTCTGAGAAGCCACAGAGCACTGGAAAGCAGGAGAGCCACATGCAGGTGTGGTTGGGAGGTTGTCCTCTCTGAGATTGCAACCCTGGTTGCCTCAGGGCCGGTTCCTGGACACTGTTTTGGTTTGGCATGCCTAGAATTGCTGGAGTCAAACTGCAATTTGTATATGTGAAGAAAATATGTGAAAGTCAGACTTAAAGACTTACTGCTTTCTCTCCTGGAAAAAGTAGCTCATGAATTGGACCATTTATTCAGGTCAGAATCTTAAACTGACTCCAGGTGTGGGTTTCTTGCTAGTGAAAACGAAGGTCTTGAAGGCTTAAAATGAGTAAACTGGGAGATCAAGTGTGAGATAGCCTTGGTCACGCCGCCAACAGCCTCATTCCCAAATCCCTGACCTCTAGAGGACACAGAGCTCTCCCTCCTGCTCCAGTCTAGCCTGGTTTGGCCTGGACACCTCTCCTGCGCCATTGAACACTGAGTGTGGAATTTCCTAAGTGCACTTGTGATCTCATTACCAAGAGGAAGAATTACGAAGCGCTTCCTGAGTACCAGAAATTGCCAGTACCCGTGCTCTACAAAGCCTGAAGCAACATCTGTTAAAACCCAAGTCCAGCCGGGCTCGGTGGCTCAGCCTGTAATCCCGCGCCTTTGGGAGGCTGAAGTGAGTGGATTGCCTGAGCCTGCGGGTTCGAGACCCGCCTGGGCAACTTGGCGAGACCTCATCTCTACAATAAATCAAAAAATCAGCCGGGCGTGGTAGCGCGTGCCTGTAATTCCGGCTACTTGGAAGGCTGAGGCGGCAGGATCGCCGGAGTCCAGCAGATCGAGGCTGCGGTGACCGGGAGCGGCCACTGCACTGCAGTCTGGGCGACGGAGTGAGACTCCAATTCAAAAACAACAACAACAACAAAAAAACCCCCCAAATCCAGGAGAGAGAAGGAAGCCTAGCTGGTGGAGGACTGAGGTTAGAAGCTGTCAATCTCGTTCCACTCAGTCTCTCGAAAGGTCGCTTCACCCGTCTCTCAGGCTCTAGGGGGCGGAGCTTAAAACAGTATCCAATCAGGGGCGCTGGGGCGGGGCCATGTGAACTGTCCATTCAGCGCGGGCACGGGAGGGGAAAGGGACTTCAGCGAACTCGCGGGTTTTCTTTCTCCCGCCTGCCTTTTGGGGTCCGGTGTCTGCTGCTCCCGGAGGTCTCCGGGGTTTTTGCCTTAGGCTTCGACGCGCTGGAACCTACACGAGCCATGGGAGCCGTAGGGAGGGCGCCGGGACACCCCGAAAGCCGGGAATTGGTGAGTGTGCGGGGCCAGGCATCCCGAGCAGGGGAGGGGCTGGTGGGAATCGGCCGAAACCGGTGATGGCGGGACCCGGGCCTCCCAGCGGTCCGCTCGGGCTCTGCGACCCGCGTCCCCACTGGCGCGGCTCGGGCCTTGGTCTCCTCCGTCGCAGGGTGGGGCTGGGCCGGCAACCGGGACCCTGGGCGTCCTGTCCCGTCCCTGCGCGGCGACCTCGGTCCCAGAAACCCCGTGTCCCCCAGATTGTGCGGGGAGGACGGGAGGGTCCCCAGGGGAGGGTCCCGACGCGTGTGCGGGGTTTGCACGTGGAGGAGCTGGGGTCTGTGGGGCCCCGGTCCCTCCTTTCTCCCAGGGGAAACTCGTTTCCCCTGAGTTCTCCAAGGGTGTGGGAAGCGGGATCTCAACTCCAACCCAACCTCGCTCCTCCTAGGGCTGGGAATACACCCCTAAATCTCTCCCTTACTCCCCAGCGCCAGCTTACCCTCTCCAGTCCACCAACCACATCATCTACTTGTCCCCCCATGCTACATTTCAGCTGCAGTATTTTATTTTAACTTGTCATTTTTCCACAGACCAATAAATGGCTCTTTAAAAAAAAAAGACTTGATTTCTGTTTGCGAGCACTTCACCTGAGAGGAAAGCGGAGAATAACCACTCCGCTGCAAAAACATCTTGGTGCCGCTCCCTTTATTTTCCTGAATTGCAGGTATCTCATCAGAATGTCTTTCATATCCATGGAATTAGTGGTGATGGCGCCTCTTTCATTTCTGTATATCAGTAATTTGTGTCTGCTCCCTTTTTTCTAAGTTAGCCTGGTCATAAGCTTATCAATTTTGAACTTTTCAAAGGACCAGCTTTTTTTTTTTTTTTTTTAAATTTCCTCCTGTTGCCCTGGCTGGAGTGCACTGGCATGATCACACCTCACCTCAGCTCAAACTCCTGGGCTCAAATGATCCTCTTGTCTCAACCTCCTGAGTAACTGGGACCACAGGCGTACTCCACCACACCCAGCTAATTTTTTGATTTCTTTTTTTGTAAAGACAAAGCCTCACTATGTTGTCCAGGCTAGTCTCGAACTCCTGGGCTCAAATCAAATGATCCTCCTTCCTCAGCCTCCCAAAGTGCCGGGATTACAGGCATGAGCCACCACGCAGGGCCAGCAGTTTTGGGTTTTGATTTTTTTTTTCAATTTTCTGTTTGCAATTTTGTTGATATTTTCTCTAATTGTTATTTTCCTGTACCTGATGTAGGAGTATGTTGCTCTGCTTTGTCTAGTTTCCAAAATGGAAGGTTAGATTATTGATTTTTTAAATCATATTTCTTAGTGTATTCATTCAATGCTTTAAATTTTCACTTGAGCACAGCTTTTACTGCAACCCAGAAATTTTATAAGATGTACGTTCATTTGTATTTCCTTTGAAATATTTAAATTTCTTTTGAGGCTTCTTTCTGACTCATGTGTTATTTAGAAGTTTGTTGCTTAATCTTCAATTATTGGTGTTTTTTCAACTATATTTCTGTTGTTGATTTCCAGTTTAATTCCAATAAGATCTGAGAGCATATTTTGCATGATTTCTATTCCTGTCAGTTTGTTAAACTCATAATGTGGTTGATCCTGTTGAATGTTCCATGGGTTCTTGAGAAGAATGTATACTCTGCATTTGTTGAATGAAGTATTCTATAAATATCAATGGAATCCAGTTTTTGTATGATGCTGTTGAGTTCCGCTATATCATTACTGATTTTCTGCCTTTTAATCAGTTACTGACAGAGATGTGTTGAAGTCTCCAACGTAACCAGATTTCTCTGTTTTTCCTTGCAGTTTTGTTAGTTTTTGTTTTTTGGGGTTGTTTGTTTGTTTTGAGTTGGAGTCTCACTCTGTTGCCCAGACTGGAGTGCAGTGGCATGCTCCAGGCCACCACAGCCTCGACCTGCTGGGCTCCGGTGATCCTTCTACCTCAGCCTTCCAAGTAGCTGGAACTACAGGATCGCGCTACCATGCCTGGCTAATTTTTTGATTTATTCTAGTGATGAGGTCTCGCCAAGTTGCCCAGGCGAGTCTCGAACCCACGAGCTCAGGCAGTTCATTCATTTCAGCATCCCAAAGTGCAGGATTACAGGCTGAGCCACCGAGCCTGGCTAGTTTTGTAAGTTTTTGCCTCATAATTAGAAGCTCTGTTTTAAGCACATATATTGATATTAGACTATCAAGCTGGGTGCCGTGCCTCACGCCTATAATCCCAGCATTTTGGGAGGCAGAGACGAGAGGATTGCCTGAGTCCAGGAGTTCAAGACCAGCTTGGGCAACTTGGTGAGACCTCATCTCAATGATAATCAAAAAAATTAACTGGGGATGGTGGGACATGCCTGTGGTTCCAGCTACTTGGAAGGCTGAGGTGGAAGTATCGCCTGAGCCCAGCAGGTCGAGGCTGCAGTGGTCATGAACATGTCACTGCACTCCAGCCTGGGGGACAGAGTGAGACTCCTACTCAAAAAAAAAAAAATAAGAATATCAATATCAAGTATGCTTGTTACTTAAATTTTTTTTACTGATTTCTCTAGAGTTTGTGATATACATGTACAACTAATTTAAATCCGTTTTCAAATGACATTATTACATGCTGGTTTGGTAAGCAACTATCTTATAGCACAATGTTCCCAATTCCTCCCACTTATGCCATATAAAATTCCTGTCATCTATTTTACCTATCCAAAGCTATAACCATCCAGTACATTGTTGATATTATTTTGAATAAGATAGTATCTGTTAGATCAAATAGGAATAAGAAAAGTAAAAAATTATCTCTGTTGAATTCGTTTAAATATTCTTCTTTATGTGACCAGAGTTTCTAACCTATATCATTTTTCTTCTCTTTGAAGAACTTATTATAACAATTCTTGCAAGGCACATATGTGGTACCGTTCTCTGAATTTTAGTTTTTTTTTCTTCAGACTAGATAATTTCAATTGTTTTATCTTCATGTTAGCTGATTCTTATTCATCTTGCTCTAATCTGCCATTGAAAGCCTCAAGTGAATTTTTCACTTGTACATTGTAACTCCTTATTTTGTTTTTCTTTTCTTTCATTTTTTAGAGATGGACTCTTGCTTTATCACCCAGACTGGAGTGCAGTGGCAGGATAATAACTCACTGCAGCCTTGAACTACTAGGCTCAAGCAAACCTCTCACCTCCTGATTAGCTAGTACTACGGGCATGTGCCACCATGCCTGGCTAATTTTTTTTGTTGTTGTCATTTTATTTGAGACAGAAGTCTTGCTGTGTTCCCAAGCTGGTCTCCATCTCCTCACCTTGAGTAGCTAGGGTGACAAGAGTGAGCCATTTTGCCTGGCTGCAACTCCTTAATTACTGTATGGTTCTTTTTCTAATTTCTGTTTTTTTTTTTTTATTAATCAGTATTTTTTATTATGGTTTTGTGGGGTACAGTTAAGGGTTAGGTGTACAATTACGTTTCATTCAGGCACCTTGTAGATAAGAGGTGTTTTCCCATCCCCAGACAGATATTTGCTACTGTTAATCCCATCCCCCTTCCCCCCATAGTTTCCCAGTCCCGTCATTTTCTTATAGTATTGCATTGGATGTTCAAGGACCATTATATGAGTGAGACCATGTGATATTCAGATCTTTGTTTCTGTGAAAGGTCACTCAGTATTATAGACTCTAGTTCCATCCAGGTTGCTGCGAAATTCATGATTTTGTTCTTTTTTATGACGGCGTAGTATTCCATCATGTATATGTACCACATTTTTAAAATCCAGTCCTCTTTTGATGGGCAGCATGGTTGTTTCCAGGTTCTTGCTATTGTGAACAACGCTGCGATAAACATACGTGTGCAGGTATCTCTTTTATAGAGTGATTTGTGTTCTTCAGGGTATATTCCCAGTAGGGGGATTGCAGGGTCATATGGAGGGTCAATTTTTAGAGCTTTTAGGAATCGCCACACTGCTTTCCACAGAGGTTGCACTAGTTTACACTCCCACCAACAGTGTAGAAGTGCTCCCTTTTCACCACACCCTCTCCAGCTGCTGTTATTTTTTGAGTTGTTAATAATTGCCATTCTGACTGAAGTTAGGTGGTATCTCAGTGTGGTTTTGATTTGCATCTCCCTGATGATTAGTGAGGTTGAGCATTTCTTCATGTGTTTGTTGGCAGCTCGGATGTCTTCTTTTGTGAAGTGTCTGTTCATATCTTTTGCCCATTGTATAATGGGGTGGTTTGTTTATTTTTTTGCATGTTTGAGTAGATCCAAGATATTAAGCCTTTGTCAGACCTGGTGTTGGTGAATATTTTTTCCCAGTCTGTAGCCGTCTCCCTGCTCTCTTGATGGTTTCTTTGGCCTTGCAGAAGCTTGTCAGTTTAATAAGGTCCTACTTGTCTATCTTCTCTCTTATGACCTGTGGGTTTCGGGTTTTGTTCAGGAATTGGATGCCAGTTCTGATTTCCATGAGGGTATTTCCTTCATTTTCTAAGGTTCTTATGGTTTGAGGTTTTACATTTAGGTCTCTGATCCATTTGGAGTTAACCTTTGTGTATGGGGATAGGTAGGGGTCTTGTTTCAATCTTCTGCATGTGGTCAGCCAGTTTTCCCAGCACCATTTACTGAATAGGTTCTCCTCTCCCCATTGGTAGGTGGTGGGGGCTTTGTCGAAGATGAGTTGATTGAGAAATTGCGGTTTTGCTTCTGGAATCTCAATTCTATTCCATTGGTCTATATGCCTATTCCTGTACCAGTACCAAGCTGTTTTGATTATTGTAGCTTTATAGTAAAGTTTGAAGTCTGGTATTGTGATACCACCTGCTTTGTTTTTTTTGGTGAGGATTGTTCTGGCTATTCTTGGACGTTTGTGTTTCCATATGAATTCCTGTGTTGTTGTTTCTAGGTCTGAGAAGAATGTTGTTGGTAGTTTAATGGGTATTGCATTGAATTTGTAGATTGCCTTAGGTAAGATGGACATCTTCACAATGTTGATTATCCCGATCCATGAGCATGGGATATTTTTCCACTTGTTCGTGTCAGCTTTGATTTCTTTGAGCAGTGTTTTGTAATTTTCATTGTAAAGGTCTTTCACGTCTCTGGTTAGGAAGATGCCAAGGTATTTCATTTTTTTTGTGGCTATTGTGAAGGGAATTGTGTTTTTTGTTTGGGTTTATGTTTGTTTATTATTGGTGTAGAGAAATGCGATTGTCTTTTGTACATTTATTTTGTATCCTGAGACTTTGCCAAAGGCCTTTATCAATGTAAGGAGGCCTTTGACAGATTCTCTTGGGTTTTCAAGGTACACAATCATATCGTCTGCATAGAGAGATAACTTGACTTCCTCTTTTCCTATTTGAATACCTCTGATTGCCTCCTCTTCTCTGATTGCTCTAGCCAGGACTTCCAATACTATGTTGAACAGGAGGGGAGAGAGTGGGCATCCTTGTCTAGTTCCAGTTTTCAGGGGAATTGGTTCCAATTTTTGTCCATTTAGGAGTATGCTGGCTGTGGGTTTCTCGTAGATGCTTTTACTATTTTGAGGTATGTTCCCCGTATACCTAGATGTTCAAGGGTTTTTATCAAGAAGTGGTGCTGGATTTTATCAAAAGCTTTTCCTGCATCTAATGATATGATCATGTGGTTTTTGTTTTGACATCTGTTGATGTATTTAATTACATTTATGGTTTTATGAATGTTGAACCAGCCTTGCATCCCCGGAATGAAGCCTACTTGGTCATGGTGGATGATTTTTGAGATGTATTGCTGAATCCAGTTTGCTAGGATCTTGTTGAGAATTTTAGCATCTATGTTCATCAAAGATATTGGCCTGTAGTTCTCTTTCTTTGTTGGATCTTTACCTGGTTTAGGTATCAATGTGATGTTGGCTTCGTATAATTTCTGTTTCTTTATTAATATTATTTAGTTCTAACATGCTTTTCTTGGTTTTCTTTCTTCATTTTCCATGATTGTCTTTACCTCATTGAGCATAGTTAAGATAGTTGGTAGTAAGGTCAATGTATGAGGATTCTCAGAAATGGCTTATCTCAGCCAGGCTCAGTGGCTCAGCCTATAATCCTGCGCCTTGGGAGGCTGAGGTGAGTAGATTGCCTGAGCCCGCGGGTTCGAGACCCTCCTGGGCAACTTGGTGAGACCTCATCTCCACAATAAATAATAATAAAAAAAAATTAGCCGAGTGTGGTAGCGCGCGCCTTGTAGTTCCAGCTACTTGGAAGGCTGAGGTGGAAGGATCGCCGGAGCCCAGCAGGTCGAAGCTGCAGTGGCCTGGAGCAGCCACTGCACTCCAGTCTGGGTGACAGAGTGAGACTCCAACTCAAAAAAAAAAAAAAGAAATGACTTATCTCAATTTTTTTTCCATTGAGCCTTATTTTCCTGTTTGTACTCTTTCTGATCTTTTTGCTGTTGAAAACTGGACATTTGAATTTTATAATGAAGTAGCTCAGGAAATCAGATTCTCCTTCTTTTCTAGTGTTCACTATTCTTGTTTGAAGGCTACTTTTATGTTTGATTACTTTTCCAAAGTGTTTTTTCAGACAATTTCTTATGGTATGTAGTCACTGATGTCTCTGTTCCTTTTGCTTGTGTTTAGACAGTGTTTTACAGAGTTTTCCTGAATTCCAGGAACTTAAAAAAAGAAAAAGAAGATGAAACAAATCAAAATCTTCAGGCTTTGTGGGTGGCTCTGTGTTGGGCATTCCTTGAACACTCAACCAGGCTGTTTTAAGACTCAGTTTCAGCCTTCACTTCCTGCTGAACTAAGCTTAGAGGTCAGTCAGTGCTGAAGATGAAGGTCTCCTCAGGTGTTTTCTGAAAATGCATTCTTTCCTGGGCATGCATGCGGCTTTCTGAATCCCTCAGTATCCCCAGGTGTTTTTGATTTCTGAAAGAAATTTTTCCCTCTATCTTTTCTTTCTGGGCTTTAGGTGATCTATTGTACATCTCAACTGCAATCTATTGTCCAATGTGGCTGCAGGATTTTTATTTACTTGACAGCATTTTCAAGCAATTCCTGCCAATTCTGCACTCTGATTTGCTTCCATCTTAGACAAAACAGAAGAGTCACTTGTGATAGACCTTTGGGTAGTCCCCAGACAAATTAGAACATAGAAATTCATTAATTTGCAATTAACTACACTCTGCTTTCACTGGAACCAGTGACCAGGATACCACACTAGGAACTCAGGCTGCCATTTCAACATTGCCACCAAGTGGAGCAGGGCTTGAGCCTAGGACAAGTAAAAACTTCTCAATGCTTTTCTATCATTTTTCTCTTGCCTTTTTCTGATTCTGCATTCACATGGTGACTGTTAACTCTGGACAATTTTAGGGACTTTGACAAAGATGCTCTTGACATTTCTACTTGTTTTCTATGTTTCTGTTGAGTTGTATGATTGGAGCAACCTTCTATGCCACTTTGCTGATGTTTACTCCCCATGAATGCTCAGTTGTATTTCACTGATTTAAATGACTGTCCTTGTGTCCTTACTGCATTATCTTGATTACTGTTGCTTTGTATCAAGTTTTAAAATAGTTAAGTATGAGTCATCCTACTTTGTTGCTCTCTTTCGAGATTGTTCCGATAATGTGAGTCCTTTGCAATCCATTCGAATTTTAGAATCAGTTTTCCAGTTTCCACAGTGAAGTTATGTGGAATTCTCATAGCAATTACATTGAACCTGTAGATTATTTGCCTTCTGATCTATAAACATAGAATTCATTCTTGTTTATTTAGATTTTCTTCAGCTTCTTTCCCAACATGTTTTGTAGTTTTCAGGGTATAAATTTTATGCTTCTTAAAAAGTTATTTCTAGGCTACATGTGCTGTTTCATGCCTATAGTCACAGCACTTTGGGAGGCTGAGGTGAGAGGATTGCCTGAGTCCACAGGTTCAAGATTAGCCTGGGCACCTTGGTGAGACCTCATCTCTAAAAATATATACATATATAGTTATTTCTATGTACACTCGTGTACTTCATGACAATTAAGTGAATGATGAACTTCATATACAGTGGTATTTCCATAAGTAGACTATACCATCTAGGTTTGTGTAAGCACACTGTGATGTTAACACTATGATAAAACCACCTATGGATACATTTCTCAGGAGCTGTTTTTATCATTAAGCAGTATATGACTTTATTTATTCTTTCCTTTAAAACAGGATTTATTGAGAGGACAGGAAAACTCCCACAGTTGGAGGGGACCCCAAAGGCTTGCCAGACTTTATTTTATTCTTTTCAGTGGTATTGTAAATTGATTTGTTTTCTTAATTGTATTTTCAATGATTTCATTGCAAGTGTATGGAAGTGGAATTAATTTTGTATATAGCAGTTCCCCCTTTTCCACGGTTTTACTTTCCATGGTTTTAGTTACCTATAGTGAACCTCAGTCAAAAAACTACTAAATCGTAAATTATAGAAATAAAAAATCTGTAAGTTTTAAATTGTGGGTTGTGCTGAGTAGCATGATGAAATCTCTCACCATTTCACTCAGGCCAGCCTGGGAGGTGAATCATCTCTTTGTTGATCATGTTCACACTGTGTATGTCATCCACCCAGTAGTCACTTACCTGTCTCAAGTATCAGATTGTCACAGTATTGCAGTACTTGTGTTGTCCCAGGAAAAGTTTTTGAAGAATGGCCTTTTTCCCTTGAATAATCTGGACACTCTTGTCAAAAATCACTTTACCACATATGTGTAGGTTTCTTTCTGGGTTCTCTGTTATATTTCACTGTTTTATTCCTGTACCTTTGAGTATTTAATTTTTTTTTTTTTTTGAGTTGGAGTCTCACTCTGTCACCCAGACTGGAGTGCAGTGGCCACTCCCAGCCACTGCAGCCTCGACCTGCTGGCCTCTGGCAATCCTTCTGCTCAGCCTTCCAAGTAGCTGGAACTACAGGTGAGCGCTACCATGCCTGGCTAATTTTTTGATTTATTGTAGAGATGAAGTCTCGCCAAGTTGCCCAGGTGGGTCTCGAACCCACGGGCTTAGGCAATCCATTCACCTCAGCCTCCCAAAGCACAGGATTACAGGCTGAACCACTGAGCCTGGCTCTTTTTGTATTATTGTCTTTCTTTGGTGTCAGCACTGTTTTGACCTCATGGAATGAATTTGGAAGTGTTTCCTCCCTTTAATTTTTTTTGGAAGAGTTTGAGGAAGATTGGTGTCTATTCTTCCTTAAATATTTGTCATATTTCATCAGTGAAAGTATTTGGTCTATGGCTTTCACTTGTTGGAAGGCTTTTGGTTTTTTTGTTTGTTTTTTTGTTTTTGTTTTTTTTTTGAGTTGGAGTCTCACTGTGTCGCCCAGACTGGAGTGCAGTGGCACGCTCCCAGCCACCGCAGCCTCAACCTGCTGGGCTCCGGCGATCCTTCCACCTCAGCCTTCCAAGTAGCTGGAACTACAAGCATGCACTACCACCCCCGGCTAATGTTGGAAGGTTTTTGACTACTGCATCAATCTCCTTACTAGCAGGTCTGTTTCAGCTTTCTATTTCTTCATGTCTCAGTCTTGGTAGATTCTCGACATTTCTAGAAATTTGTTTACTTTATTAGTTTATTTAATTTGTTGGTGTAAGTGTCAAGACTTTTTTAATTTTAAAGATGTGGGGTACAATTCATGGTTAGGTATACAAATATTCATTATGCAGGTACCTTTGTTGATGAGGTATGCCCTGAGACTTCTTAAGATATGAGACATGCAACTCTTTCCATTGTAATCCATTGTTACACAGGAGAGTATACATTGATGTGGCAGTAAGGTGTGGGATGTGGGGAAGCATTCCATTGATCTATGATTTGGCCTCATTTTTAGGACACTTATGTAACTTTTTTTTTTTTTGAGTTGGAGTCTCACTCTGTCACCCAGACTGGAGTGCAATGGCCGCAGCCTTGACCTGCTGGGCTCCAGCGATCCTTCCGCCTCAGCCTTCCAAGTAGCTGGAACTACAGGCACGTGCTACCACGCCCAGCTAATTTTTTGATTTTTATTGTAGAGATGAGGTCTCGCCAAGTTGCCCAGGCTGGTCTTGAACCCACAGGCTCAGGCAATCCACTCACCTCAGCCTCCCAAAGTGTGGGATTACAGGCTGAGCCACCGAACCCGGCTTGTAACTTTGATAAAGTACAGTTGTTCCTTGGGCAATGCCAGGGTTAGGAGTGCAGTTGAAAATCCGTGTATAACTTATGACTCCCCCAAATTTAACCACTGATAGCCTATTGTTGACAAGAAGCATTACTGATAAGTGAACAGCTGATTAACAAGGATTTTATGTTATATGCATTATAGACTATATTCTTACAATAAAGTAAGCTATAGAAAAGAGTGTTACGAAGAAAATTGTAAGGAAGAGAAAATATATTTACTATTGATTAAGTGGAAGTGGATCATCATAAAGGTCTCTTCATCCTGATTGGCCTCACATTGAGCAGAGTGAGGAGAAGAGGGGCTTGGACTTGTCTGAGGCAGAGCAGAGGTGGAAGAGGAGGCAGGAGAGGCAGGCACACTCGGTGGAGCATTATGAGAATGCATTGCAATTTTTTTCATAAGAACCTGTACTCGGTGTGAACATAATTTATGTCTGACTTTCAAAAAACATTTCTAAAAATGTTTCTACAGTACCAATCCTTCCCCCATTTAGTTTACTTTCTGTGCCAGTATTGTTGAATGGTCTGTGTCATAAGAGAAGTCAAAAGTGGTCCTGAATAATTGGAACTCTTCAGTCAGGTTGTCAGATGTCTGTTTAATTCTTGAAAATTTCTCCAAGATCCATATCTTGAATGCCCTTAGGCCACTACCCCATTTTTGTTTGCTTTTGTTTTTTGGCCATATCCACAATCTGTTTCGTTGTTTCCTTGACTGGCTTTGTTGTAAATCCCATAATGTCATGCACAACATCTGAATACAGTTTCTCTAGCAGAATTTTTTTTGTTTGTTTCAGGCTTGGTGGCTTTCACATTTTTTTCTTTAACAATATTGGCATCATTCATGGTGTAATTCTTCCAGACTTTCATGATGTTCTCTCATTCAGTGTCCTCTTCTATAACATTGACAATTCTTTCCATAGAGCTCTGTGAGTAATGATTCTTAAAGGTTCTTATGACCCTCTGATCCTAGAAACTGAATCAAAGACCTTGTGTTTGAGGCAAGTAGACCATTTTGATGCCTTCAGTGTGAACTCATGAGGTTTCTGAGTGGTCAGGGGCATTGCCCAATATCAAAAGAACTTTAAAAGGCAGTCACTTACTAACAGGGTAAACTTTCAGACTTCAGGGACAAAGCATCAATGGAACCAATCCAGAAAAAGGGTCTCATTGTCCAGGCCTCTTGTTGTACAACCAGAAGACTGGCAGCTGGTATTTATCTTTTCCCTTCAAGGCTCAGGGGATAGCAGCTTTATACATAAGGGCATCCTGATCATTAAACCTGATTGCAGGTGCATAAAACTGCAGAGTCAGCCGGGCTCCAGTGGATTAGCCTGTAATCCCAGCACTTTGGGAGCCCACGGGTTCGAGACCTGCCTGGGCAACTTGGCAAGACCTCATCTCTACAGTAAATCAAAAAAATTAACCAGGAGTGGTAGTTTCAGCTACTTGGAAGGCTGAGGTGGAAGGATCGCTGGAGCCCAGCAAGTCGAGGCTGTGGTGGCCGGGAGCATGCCACTGCACTCCAGTCTGGGTGACAGAGTGAGACTCCAACTCAAAAAAAAAAACACACACAAAAACTGCAGAGTCAGTCTATCCTTTCCTTCCTTAAATCTTGATATTTGCTTTTCTTTTTTACTAATTCATGTCCTTTGTGGCACTATTTTTTCCTCAGAACAGGGCACTTTTTTGAAATAAACTGTTCAGACTGGTATCCTTTCTTCTTTATGATTTTCTTAATGGCATTTGGGAACACATCTAGCTGCATTTTGATTGACAGAAGTTGATTCTCCTGTTATCTTGACAGTTTTTAAGCCAAACCTCTCTAAAATTGTCAAACTATTTTTTGCTGACATTAAATTCTCCAGCCTTTAGATCACCAGTTCCCAAACTTTGTGGCATCAGGGACCTGTTTCATGGAAGACCATTTTTCCAGATGGGGGGATGAAGAGAAGCATTAGATTCTCATAAGAAGCGTGCAACCTAGATCCATCACATGCACAGTTCACATAGGGTTCACAGTCCTTTTAGTGTCTAATGCCTATGCTGATCTGACAGAAGACAGAGCTCCGCTGCCTACCTCTGACCTCCTGCTGTATATAGCCTAGTTCCTAACAGGTTAAGGACTGGTACTAGCCTGCAGCTCAGGGGTTGGGAACCCCAGCTTTAAATTCTTCATTTTCTTTTTTCTTTAATAGTTACATAATGACTTTTAAAAATCTATTAGAGTCAGTATGTATGTTTTTCTGATAACAATCCTGCACCCACATAAAAGGTGTATTTTCAATATAAGCTAAAAAGATATTTCACAAAAAGGACATGATATTTGCATCTGCTGACATAGCTACAGTGACAGATTCACAAATTTCCTTTTTTTAAAAAAAAATTGTCCTTATACTGGGTTCATTTAATCTTGAAATGGAGGGCAACTGTGTTGCAGATCTTAATCTATGGTACATATCAAGCAATTCAACTCTTTCTGGTAACATCATGACTTTTCTTCGGTTCTTGGAGGCACTTCCAGCATCAGTAGTGGCACTTTGTATGTGTCTCCTGGTGTTATTCAGTGTTTGGGGTATCACTCTAAACATGATGAAATATACTCGCAAACTGGAAGAGATCACTTTTTACTGTGAAACACAATTTCCTGGAGAGACAAACTGCTCACAGTGGAGGTGACTGGCATCACACAGCATCTTAAGCAGATACTTGAAACAAATATTTGAGTCACTGCAAGAGCACCAAGAGGGGACTATGAAGTTATTACAGTAGTACCATATGTTCTACAGTTAATTTTATGCAGTTATGATTTAATACTGCATCTCTATGTTTGTTTACATTTCTTTCAACTTTTTGTGGTACCATGTATAGTCTATAAGTGTGTGCATAAGTTTTGATAAATTTTAACTTTTTAAAATAGATTTGTTTGTATTTTATGGTACTAAGTGATAAAATAGATTTGCATCTACATAAATCTTATGCATTCATGGCATGCCTTTTTCTTAACTTTTTTTCTGTTTCTGGGCTATGTGATTCATCTGAGAGTTTTTTCAAGTTGTCACAGATCTCCAAAAATTTTCCAGTATGTGTATTGAAATAAATTCTCATATAACTGGAACCATGCAATTTAAACCTGTGTTGTTCAAGAGTCAACTGTACTACTAATTCTTATTGCTTAACTTGTGTAAGAACAGAATTCTCAGGTTGTAGTTCAAAATGACTGCTTTTTCCCTCCTTCTGCCAGAAGCAGGAAGCAGTTTTTCTCTGGTCTTCATTGTGAGTACTTAGAAGGTTTATGAAGGTAAATCTTACAAATTAGCGGGAACCCCCTAGACTGCACCTGTTTTGAGTTTTTATCTCTCGAACTTTTCCATATTTAAACCTTCAGCAATCCAGGTACAGTTTAGGTTTTCATGCCCTTGTACTTTTTCCCACTGAGGTTTCTGTTTATGCATTTCTGTTGCAGTAAGTTATTGTGTGATCTGTTACATTTATGGAATCTATCCCAAACCCCAGATTCCAAATACTATCAAAGGTTGAGCTTTATGAACAAGCATTTCTATGGGTATGAGGACTGTTTGTGTAAACTCTCTTCTATACACTACATGGTAGGACTTTATTATGACAGGCGCTGTAGACCCACTGTACAAAGCAGAATTAGGACTGACCCAGCAGCACATCTTACTCCCTGGAACCACAAACAAGAACTATATTGCTTTTCTGCTGTTACTTTACCCCATATTTGAATTCTAGCCGCAGCTCTGTTGTGTGGGAGGAAGTGAGTGTAGACACAAGAGCAAGAGTCTGATGGCCAAGTCATGGAATCAATGTTTGGAGGCCACAAAATCATGTGAATTTCTTAGGGAGTGAATATAGATTCCTAGTGCTGTCAGTCCTACGCATCTTCTTCTACACATGTGAGATGTTTCAGGACTCAGTGGCATTTGAGGATGTGACTGTGACCTTCACTCTGGAAGAGTGAACTTTGCTGGATCCTTGCCAGAAGAATCTCTACAAAGATGTGATGCTGGAATCTTTAGGAACCTGGCCTCTACAGGTGAGGATGACTTCGTGCCTTCACTTAAAGAACAAGGGTTTCTTGTTCATCAGTTCTGTTCCGTGATTTCTGACATGGACTGGAAATGTTTGGTGAATAAATCAGGCGTGGTGCATGAATGTGTATACCATGAATCTAGAGTTTAATAATCTTTCTACAATTTTATAATAATTAATAATGACTTTTCTGGGTCTACATTTTAGGAAACAAATGGGAAGACCAGAACATTGAAGATCAGTACAAAAATCTCTAAAGAAATTTAAGGTAATTTATACTCACAGGAGAAAGCAGCATCGCCTGAGAGAATCTTAGAATGACAGGAAATTTTAAAAACAAAACAAATAAGCCCAGCTTTAGATGTATTTATTCTTGGAAATTATTCTTCAAAAATGTATAGTGAAATGTGACATACATGTTTATAAAATAGTTCGCTTGGAAAACGTGTTAAGAAACACCATATGAATATCACTGTTTGATAATAGCTATGGTAGAACCATCTTGCAGAACATTCAGTTCATTCATGTTCAAACAATTTAGACAGGGCGGATAGCCTACACTTTCCCTGATACGGTTAAAAATGCAAGTTCAATACCTAGTAAGTCCTTAATAATGTGTCCCCACTGGCGCAGCTCGACCCTCGGTCCCCTCTGCCACATGGTGGGGGTGGACCGACAGTCGGGACCCTGGGTGTCTAGTCCCGTCCCTGCGCTGCGACCTCGGTCCGGGTCCTGGAGCCCTCCTGCATAGCTCCGTGCCCTCCAGATTGTGTGGGGATGATGGGAGAGTCCTCAGAGGGAGGGTCCCGACTCATATGCTGGGCTTGGGCGTGGAGGAGCTGGGGTCTGTGGGTCCCCAGTCCCTTCTTTCTCCCCTGGGGGGGGCTCATTTCCCTTTAGTTTCCCAAGGGTGTGGGAAGAGGAGTCTCAACTCCATCACCCTGTCCCCCAGCCTCACTCCTCCTAGGACTGGGAATACACCCCTAAATCTCCAGGTCCCTCCAATACTACCCAGTGCCAGTTTGCTGGCTCCAGTTCACCACATCATCTGTTTGTCCCCCATGCTGCATTTCAGTATTTTAACTTGACATTTTTCTGCAGACCAATAAATGGCTCTTTTTTAAATAAAAGATTTGATTTCTGTTTGCAAATGTTTCACTTGAAAGGAAAGCAGAAAATAACCACCTGACACTCCGCTGGAGGGGGTGGAAGAAGGGAATTGTTGTTCCTCTCCTCCTTTTTTCTTTCCTAGACATGGATACTTTATCAGAATGTCTCTGAGTTGAGATTCCCCTTTGGAAACAGCACGGCGATGTGGTCTTCAGCTAGCCTATGTCTTTTCCTGATCCTGGGTTTCAGAACTGCCTGAAACCCAAGGCTGCCCGCAAGATGCCCACAGCTGCCCTGTCTCTGAGAGGGTTCAGTGAATAGCCACCCTGGGTCACTCCTTCCAGAGGACAGCCTTAGGTATGGGTGTTGGGCCTCCCAGGTGAGGGACTGGATCCCTGGGGGTAGGAGGAGTCCCCTGGTATCCCCTTCATTTAGATAGCAACCCCCTTGGGATGTTCAACTTTTCCTTCTCAAACCCAGTTTCCATTTTTGGGGGGAGACACTTGGGTGGTCAGCCAATCAGATGGTGGCATTTAGAGGACAAGACAAATGATTCCTGCCTTCTGAATTCTCTCAGATTAGTGAAGGGAGAATTATTCCGAAGAACAGGAAAACCCACCCCATTGAGGAACCTGAAAAGCAAAATTCTCTTTAGGCACAGCAGGCACCATCTAGTGTCGGGGGAGGGTGGTCACTGAGCACTTCATTGAGCAGTGGGGGGTGTGGGAATTACCCATTTGATGGGATGATCTGACCTGATACTTGAGCCTGGTATGTCTGTGTCCAGGTCGGTACTGCCCCTACCTGGATTTGTTACTTTGAAAAGACTTCCATACTTATTTTCACCTCAATTTTTTATTAATTTTTAAATGGGCCTGGCACAGTGGCTATGCCTTGTAATCCCAACACTTTTGGGAAGCCAAGGCAGGAGGCTCACTTGAGGCCAGGAGTTCGAAACCAGCTTGGGCAACATTGTGAGGGCCTCTCTCAAAAAATTTAAATTTAAATTTAAAAAATTAACTGGTATGGCAGCATAGACTCATAGTCCCAGGTACTCAGGAGGCTGAGGTGTGAGGATAGCTTGAATCCAGAAGTTCGAGGCTGTAGTGAGCTGTGATCATGTGATCACACCACTGAACTGGGGCAGCAAGAAGACCCTGTCTCTAAAAAAAAAAAAACAACAATAAAACTGTGTTTTATCAATAGAGTTTGAGAGATAAGATAAAATCCAAACAATCAAGAAAGAGATGAATTTTGTTAAAAATTTTTATTGCCAGGCTTGGTGGCTCAGCCTATAATCCCAGCACTTTGGGAGGCCGAGGCCAGTGGATTGCCTGAGCCCACAGCTTCAAGACCCACCCAGGCTACTTGATGAGACCTGCCTGGGCAACTTGGCAAGATCTTGTCTCTACAATAAATCAAAAATTAGCCGGGCATGGTAGCACGCATCTGTAGTTCCGGTTACTTGGAAGACTGAGACAGAAGGATCGCCAGAGCTCAGCAGGTCAAGGCTGCAATGGCCGGGAGCGTGCCACTGCACTCCAGTCTGGGTGAAGAGTGAAACTCCAACTCAAAAAAAAGTTTTTATTGCCTTTTTTTTCTTGCTCAGAGTATGTGTAGTCCATTTCTCAGGTCTGTTTTTTTATTTTTGTTTTTGTTTTGTTGAGTTGGAATCTCACTTTGTCACCCAGGCTAGAGTGCAGTGGCACACTCACAGCCACCACAGCCTCGATCTGTGGAACTCAGGTGATCCTTCCACCTCAGCCTTCCAAGTAGCTGAAACTACAGGTGCATGCTACCATGCCCAGCTAATTTTTTTGTTGTTGTTGTTATTGTAGAGATGAGGTTTTGCCAAGTTGCCCAGGCTGGTCTTGAACCCCTGAGCTCAGGCAATCCTCTCACCTCCACCTCCCAAAGTGCTAGGATTACAGGTTTGAGTCACCACGCCCGGTCCTAGGTCTGTTTTTTCGTAGAATGATTTCAAATAGAACCCTAGAGCTTAGCCTTGGGAAAGCTACTAGGAATAAAACTCTTAGAGAAATAGAGAAAATCACTCTTCTATTATGGCTGCAGAGAAATGAATCCATTTGTGCAAGAAAGTATGGTAGATAAATTGGTGAATTCTAAAGATGCACCAAAACATCAGCCATTATTCTTTCTGGGGTAGAGAACTTGGGACAGTAGATAACTGTTCTCTTTCCTGGTACCTGGACTTCAGAGATTGATGGTAAATCCTATGGATCAGAACATGACAACACCAAGAAGTATTCAGATAGAATTAGTTATTTACTAAACAATTAGTTGTCATGGAAATAATAATTAAGTGACATCTTTATGTCAGAAGGAATAGATACTATGCTTTTCCTGTTATGCTGTGTTAGGTCACACTCCCAGCAGGGCCCTCCAGAATGTTAAGTCAAACTCCCAGCAAGGATATGGGTAACTAGTACAATCTGGTGCTGTATGAAAGATGCAAAGAAATGCACAGAAGTTAGATTAGAAAACATAGTTTGTTTAGAAAATAAATTAGAGAGAGAGAGAGAGGAGATTCACCTCCCCAAGATAGGGGAGGGGGCCAAAGGCAAGAAACATGGCAGTCATAGTTCAAAGAGCCACGTGAACATACCAGAGTTTAACAAAGCAATGCGAATGGCAGCTGGAGGTTGAATGCTTTTAAACATTTCCTTGATGGGACAGGTCATTAATGTGTTTAGGTGATGGTTTGCTCCATGTCATCATGGAGGGCAGGTACCCACAGGTACTGACATCAGGTGATGGACAGCAGGCAGATGGGTGGGTTAGTCACATAACAGTTCCCATGGTGATAGGTCTATCTGTGTCATGAAGGTCACGAAGGGTTGCTTAGTTTAACTTGTCTTATGGGTGGAGGCAAGTACTGGAAAAAGAAAAGCAAATTAATACAAAAAAACTGGGGAGGGGGCTGTAAAAGCAATTATTGATAGCTACCTCTGAGAAACTGTTTCTATCCTTGGCTAGTAGCAATTAGAGAATAAAATGAACTGCTAGAAAAATATGAAAACTAGGCACTGTTAAAATGGCTGCTTTTTGGGTATTTTGACTCCATGTTATGTCCTTTCAAGCTGTAAAATATAAGTGCCTTACAATTTATTCTTTCCTCCTATGTATATAAACACTGAGTTTGAGTAAATTTACTGGATTCTTCAAGTATGGGTATTTTCTCTTTTAAAAGTAAATGAAGCCAGGCTTGGTGGCTCAGCCTGTAATCCTGAGCTTTGGGAGGCTGAGGTGAGTGAATTGCCTGAGCCCGCGGGTTTGAGACCCTCCTGGGCAACTTGGTGAGACCTCATCTCTACAATAAATCAAAAAAATTGGCCAGGTATGGTAGGTAGTGCATGCCTGTAATTCCGGCTACTCGGAAGGCTGAGGCGGAAGGATCGCCGGAGCCCAACAGGTCGAGGCTGCAGTGGCTGGGAGCGGCCACTGCACTCTAGTCTGGGTGACAGAGTGAGACTCCAACTCAAAAAAAAAAAAAAGTAAATGAAGAGAATTGACTGGAAGTGACTCCTTGAGCAAGCATTTCAAAAGTTAGATACAAGAGGTTCTTTTCCCCCTGTCCCCTCCCCCCACCATGCCCAGCTAGTTTTTAATCGAGGTCTTGCCAAGTTGCCTGGGTGGGTCTCAAACCCATGAGTTCAGTCAATCCACTTGCCTCAGCCTCCCAAAGTGCTGGGATTACAGGCTGAGCCACCAAGCCGAGCCACAAATACCATTTTCATACGCTTAGATTTCAGTACATCTTATGGAAGAAGGTGAAACAAAGTAACAACTTTGTGTTATATCAAAGAAGAAAGGAAATCCAGTCTTTATCATGTTTTTTCTTTGTTTTTATTGAAATTAATGATTAGAAAATAAACAAAAGATATGCTTCCATGTGCATAGAGAATTGTTAAATTCTTGATGAGAGGTGAGAGAATTGCTTGAGCCCAGGAGTTTGAGACCAGCCTGGGCAACATAGCAAGACCTCGTCGTTACAAAAAAAAAAAAAAATTAGCTGGGCATGGTGGCACATGCCTGTAGCTCCAGCTACGCCGGAGGCTGAGATGGGAAGATTGCCTGAGCCCAGAAGGTTGAGGCTGCAATGAGCCATGGTGCCACTACACTGCTGGGCAACTAAGTGAGATTCCAACTCAAAAATTAAAAGTACAATGTAGAGGCATTTAGTCTATTCACAATACTGTGCAACCAACACCTCTATCTAGTTCTGACACATTTTCATCAACCCTGAAAAGACCCCATACTTATCAAATAGTCAATCTCTACTCCCCCTCCTCAGCCCCTGCAACCACAAACCCACTTCTGTCTCTATGGATTTGTCTGTTCTGGGAATTTTATATAAATGGGACAGATGCTATATTACCTTTTGTGTCTGACTGCTTTCATTTGCCATGATGTTTTTGAGGTTTCTGTCAGCACATGAAAAGATGCTCAACCTCAGGAGTCATCAGGAAAATGCAAACCAAAATCACAATGAAGCTGGGCATGATTCATGCCTGTAATCCCAGCACTTAGGGAGGCAGAGGCAAGAGGATAGCTTGAGCCCAGGAGTTTGAGACAAGCCTGGACAACATAGTGAGACCTCGTCTCTATGAAAAAAGTGGGGAAAAAAAAAAAGCCAGGTGTAGTGGTGCATGTCTGTAGTCCCAGCTACGCAGGAGGCTGAGGCAGGAGGGTTACCTGAGCCCAGAAGGTTGAGGATGCAGTGAGCTATGATTGTCCCACTGCATTCCAGCCTGGGTGACAGAGTGAGACCCTGACTCAAAATACACACACACACACACACACACACACACACACACACACACACACAGAAAGAGAGCGAGAGAGGGAATAGCAAGTGTTAGCAAATATGTAGAAAAATTGGAACCTTCATACATTGCTGGTAGGGATGTAAAAGGACATAACCACGATGAAAAACAATTTGCTAGTTCTTCAGAAGTGACACACCGAATTATCACAGGTGACAGCAATTCCATTCCTAAATGTATATGACCCAAAGAATTGAAAACAGGGACTGAAACAAAATCTTGTACATGATTGTTCTCAGCAGCACTGTTGACAGTGACCAAAAGAATGGAACACCCCAAATGTCCATCCACAGATGAGTGGATAGGCAAATTGGCATGGCCACACAAAGGAATGATTGATTCATCTTTTTATGTGTGCTCAGGATCATTTGTATTCATTAGTTTGGTCTGGAGTCAGACTTCCTAGATTTGGATCCCAGATCTGCCACTTCAAGCTGTGTGGTGATGTCAAGTGAAAGTTTGTCTCCTTCCTTGTCCGGCTCTTACAAGAATTTTAAGACATTGCATGCTCAGTACAGCTCCAGCCACTTAACAGATACTGGAACCATTATAAACATTATTACTAATCATACTTTTACAAGCTACTTCATAGGAAAATATTGAAGCCAGGCACAGTGGATGCCTGTGGTCTCAGCTTCTTGTGAGGCTAAGAAGGGATGGTCACTTGAGCCCAGGAGTCTGAGACTGCAATGAGCTATGATCAAGCCACTGCACTCTGGCCTGGGTGACAGAGTGAGACCCTGTAAGAAGGGAAAATAAAAGAAAGAAGAAAAGAAAAAGGAAGGAAGGGAGAGACAGAAAAGCAGGGAGGGGGGAGAGAGAGAGGGAAGGAGGGAGGGAGGGAAAGAGAGAAAGGAAGGAAGGAAAACTAGGGCACTAACTTCTTGTGAACCAAGACAGACAGGTCTGAATAAAGCCCAATGCTTTTGGAACCAGGTTGATTTTCACAGGGGCACTAGGCTCAAAGTGTCCACTAGGGAATATGAGATAACTGTGTTGACTCTAACAAGGTTCTCTGGGTGCACCCCGGAGGCCACAGAGTCAGATATAAACCTGCCCAAGGTGGTTCTGTTGCATACTCCCAAGAAAACATGCTTCCCTCTCCTCTGCAGTGCCAGGACCCCAGAAACATGACACCCAGGTGTCTAAGAGACCCTGGGATCTGACGAAGGCCTTGTAGTCACTCGTCAAGTAAGTGTATGAGGAAGACAAGCTACAGGAGAGCTAGTCTCAGGGAAGATGCCCTGAAACTGCCCCCTCAGAGATTTCTGCCCCCTCAGGGCTTTCTGCTCAGTTTAGTCCACAAGGGCTGGGGATGCCCAGCATCCAAGCCTCTTGGACGGGTAGCGTATCATGTACTGGTCAACAGAGTGAGAGCTGGAAGAGCATCTGGACCAAATCTTGTTCCATGTAGGAGTTAGGTTTGAACTTCAGCTGCCTGCCTTGTGAAGTTATTGAGGGCTAAATGGGATGATATGTGTTAAATGCTTGGCCCACGGGCCGGTATGTGGTTTGCATCAGATAAATGTCATTGTCCTCGTTAAAGTTAGAGGGCTCACACAGGTGTTGAGGGAGGGGAGAGAAGGGGTATTTAACCTAGATCAGTCGTTCTCATATATGGGCAATTTCAACACTGCCCCTCACCAGGGATGTTTGGGGTTTTGTTTGTTTGTTTGGTCAGGGTTTCACTCTGTCACCCAGGCTGAAGGCCCATGGCATGATCACAGTTCACTGCAGCCTTGACCTCCCAGGCTCAAGCAATCCACCCTCATCAGCATTCCAAGTAGATGGAACTATAGGTGTGCACCACCACATCTAGCTTTTTTTTTTTTTTGGTAGAGATGAAGGCTCACTATGTTGCTCAGTCTGATCTCAAACTCTGGGCTCATGCAGTCCTCCAACCTCAGTCTCCCAAAGTGCTGGGATTACAGGTGTGAGCCACCACACCCAGCCTTCAAGTTTTTGTTTTGTTTTGTTTTTTTTGTATATCCCAGCTAGAGCAGGAGGGTTACTCCTGGCATCTAGTGAGTGGAGGCTGAGAATGCTGTTCAACATCCTACAAAACACAGGGTAGCCACTAGTACAAAAAGAGGACCTGGCCCCAAATGTCAGTAGTGCCAGGGTTGAGACCCCTTAGCCAGAATCTATAATGGGCAATCCAGGAAAGGCATACCTATAGACATGAAGCTGAAGCCAATTGGAAGGTGAGGTGCAGCTAGGAACAGAGATTCTTCTAGGCAGAAGGAACAGCAGGTGCAAAGTCCTAAGTCAGGAACCAAAACCAGGAGCCTGCAGCCAAGTGTGAAAGGGAGAGGGACAATGGGAACTGAAGGTGTCTGGGGGTTAAAGGAGCAGTGAGTGATGGGCAACCTCCTCTCCTCGGTCCCCTCCTGCTCTGGGAGCTTTTCCATCCTCTCAATAAATCCTGCTTTCTCAAAAATTAAAAAATAAAAAATAAAAAAATAAAGCAGTGATGAGTCGTGGAAGGGTTACATTGGACATCAGCATTTTCATGAGATCACTTGGCTGCAGTGTGAAGAACGGACAGTAGGGGACTGAGAGTGGACACGGGGAAATCACCCCATAGTGGATTATCCAGGCAAAAGATGATGGAGACCTGGATTGGGGTCCTGACTCAGGAGATGAATCTTCTACTTCTGTCGAAGAAAGGAGGGCGCTTTTTAAAATCCACATATCCAGCCGGGCTCGGTGGCTCAGCCTGTAATACCAGCACTTTGGGAGGCTGAGGTGAGTGGATTGCCTGAGCCCGTGGGTTTGAGACCCACCTGGGCAACTTGGCGAGACCTCATCTCTACAGTAAATCAAAAATTAGCCGGGCGTGGTAGCGCGTGCCTGTAGTTCCAGCTACTTGGAAGGCTAAGGTGAAAGAATTGCCAGAGCCCAGCAGGTTGAAGCTGTAGTGGCCAGGAGGATGCCACTGCACTCCAGTCTGAGTGACAGAGTGAGACTCCAACTCAAAAAAAAAAATAGACGGGCTCGGTGGCTCAGCGTGTAATCCCGCGCATTTGGGAGGCTGAGGTGAGTGGATTGCCTGAGCCTGCGGGTTTGAGACCCAACTGGGGAATTTGGCGAGACCTCATCTCCACAATAAATCAAAAATTAGCCGGGTGTGGTAGCGCGTGCCTGTAGTTCCAGCTACTTGGAAGACTGAGGAGGACGGATCGCCGGAGCCCAGCAGGTGAGGCTGTGGTGACCGGGAACGACCACTGCACTCCAGTCTGAGCGACAGAATGAGATTCCAACTCAAAAATAAACAGCCGGGCTCGGTGGCTCAGCCTGTAATCCCGCACCTTTGGGAGGCTGAGGTGAGTGGATTGCCCAAGCCCATGGGTTCAAGACCCGCCTGGGCAGGCAAGACCTCATCTCTACAATAAATAAAAAAATCAGCCGGGTGTGGTAGCGCATGCCTGTAATTCTGGCTACTTGGAAAGCTGAGGCCGAAGGATCGCCAGAGCCCAGCAGGTCAAGGCTGCGGTGGCCGGAAGTGGACACTGCACTCCAGTCTGGGCGACAGAGTGAGACTCCAACTCAAAAAAAACCCAAATAAATAAATAAATAAATAAATATGAAAAAATAAAATCCACACATCAGAAATCGATATGCTGTGGGAGGTGAGAGAGATGAGAGTGATGCCCAGTCTGAGACTTGATTGTATGGGTTGAAATCTGCATAAACAAAACTCCATTGAATTGTGCAGTGTACAACTCAAGGGGCCAAACCCAGTTGCTCTGGTTGGGGAGACTCCATCTGTGGCTCTTGGGGACCAGGGTGTCTGGGGGATGTCCTGTCAGCAAAAGAAAAAACAAATGTGATTTTGGAAAGAGGTCAGTGCTGGCACCAGAAATTCAGGGCCATTAAAAGAAAATTATGAGAGAGTATTGAAAAGAATACCCCCACATGCTGCATCCAGATGATCGCCATCATATGATAAGTATGTACACCTCAGATGTACCCTGAGCATACCATGGCACACCCTGAGTGTTTTGCAGGGTAGATAGCACCCTTGGGTTCTGAACATGGGACTCCAGAAATACAAAAATACTAACAGGTTGTTTTCTGAAGGAATCCGGGCACGTTTCTCTCCCCAGTCTTCAGTAGCAGAGGATGAGAACTGGAAAGCTTTGGAGAGTGTATTCTTGTTCACAAATATTTCCTGCTGCTCTTTGGTAGAGGTACACACTGCTCCACTTCTTTGACACTAAGCTTGGCTGTTGATATGTGAGTGGATTTAACATGTTGTTTCCTGGAGAGGCTCCTAGAAGGCAGCATCAGCAAAGTCCCCAACAAAGGCTTGCCCACGCGACTGGGTTTTGGAGTAAACTCAACGTGAAGTAGAGCCATGGCAACCTGGAATGTCCATGAGTCCTGAGTGAAAAATGGGCCTTTGTTCTTGTCAGTCACCAAGAATTGGGGAATGTTTGTTATACAGCCTAATTTAGTCTAAGCTAATTGATACAGAATCATCAGCCCAGTGGACACCAGGCTCAAGGTAATGCAAGTCCCATATGGGATATGGGGCCATTATTTGTAGACAAATTAAGGTACCTGCCTCTAACACTGATGTTAAGAAGCATAAAATGACCTATAATCCCAGCACTTTGGGAGGCGAAAGCAGGAGAATCACTTGAGCCCAGGAGTCTGAGACCAGCCTGAGCAACATAGTAAGAAATCAAAATATTAGCCAGGCATGGTGGCACATGCCTGTGGTTCCAACTATTTAGGAGGTGGAGGCAGAAGGATCGCCTGAGCCCAGGAGGTCAAGGCTGATGTGAGCTGTGATTGTGCCACTGCACTCCAGCCTGGCCAACAGAGTAAGACTCTAACTCAAAAGAAGGAGAAAAATAAGGAGAAGAGGAGGAGGAGAAAAAAAGATGACAATGTAGCATAAGCATAAAGTGAGTGGAATTAGCTCCATTTGAGATAACCTACCCCAAGATATAATAGATAATCTAGACATGTTCTCACAGCCCAATAAGGAGACTCGTGTAAAACACACTGGACTGCCTTTGTTGTAACATTTGGGAATGATGCTGTCCTTTAAGGAAACTGAAGCTTTGGAAGGCTCCACCCCTTGTTCACATGACTAATGAGTGTCAGGGCTGGCATTCAGGCAGGGTCTGTGTGAACCCATAGTCTGGGCTCTTTAATCACTGAGAGACCCTAATCCTCAGAAATGTGCACAAGATTCAACACTTTACATATGAACCTATCGCATCTTTATAGCAGCTCTGCAGAACGGGTGCTGTTATATCCATAGATCAGGTACCATTAATCTCCCCATTCTTTTAGATTAGAAAACTGAGGCACATAGCCAGGCTTGGTGGCTCAGCCTGTAATCCCAGCTCTTTGGGAGGCTGAGGTGAGTGGATTGCCTGAGCCCGCGGGTTCGAGAACCACCTGGGCAAATTGGTGAGACCTCATCTCTACAATAAAATTTTTAAAAATTAGCCAGGCATAGTAGCGCATGCCTGTAGTTCCAGCTACTTGGAAGGCTGAGGCAGAAGGATCGCTGGAGCCAGCAGTTCGAGGCTGCGGTGGTGACAGAGTGAGACTCCAACTCAAAAAAAAAAAAAAAAAAGACAGAAAGGCACAGAGAGGTTAACACTTACTAGCTGTGTGTCCAATGTCACACAGTAATTGGCAGAGCTGAAATTTGAACCCAGGCTTCAGAGTCAATGCCCTTAATACCCTGATGGTATTCTTAGCTAAGGGAAATAGTTGTCACATGACAGGTATGGATTCAAGCTCCTTTTATGTATTTTTTCTCACTTAATTTTTTGTTGTTGTTGTTGTCGCCCAGACTGGAGTGCAGTGGCCTTTCCTGGCCACTGCAGCCTCGACCTGCTGGGCTCCAGTGATCCTTCCGCCTCAGCCTTCCAAGTAGCTGGAATTACAGGCATGCGCTACTACACCCAGCTAATTTTTTGATTTATTGTAGATGAGGTCTCTCTGCCCAGG
This sequence comes from Cephalopachus bancanus, assembly GCA_027257055.1. Classification (NCBI taxonomy): domain Eukaryota; kingdom Metazoa; phylum Chordata; class Mammalia; order Primates; family Tarsiidae; genus Cephalopachus; species Cephalopachus bancanus. Next base: position 224,124 of record JAPVLO010000931.1, read on the forward strand.
TGGGTCTTGAACCCGCGGGCTCAGGCAATCCACTCACCTCAGCCTCCCAAAGGCGCGGGATTACAGGCTGAGCCACCGAGCCCGGCTTCACTTAATTTTTGTACTGACCCTAAGAGATTGGAATGATTAATTCCTCATGTAAGAGATGAGGAAACAATTTAAAGTGTCATTAGTACAAAATTGATTCCTAGCAAAGCAGATCACAGAGCACAAAATCAATTGTTCCCCCAAAAGGAGCCAGGTAAGATCAACTTTGCCTGACACATTAAATTCCAAAAAGGTAACAAAATTGTGTTCACAACAGGACCAGAATTATATGAATATGTACATTTGTGTTTATGCATAAAAGAAAGATTAGAAGAATGTGTACCAAAGCATCAAAATAGTAATAGAAATTATCTCTGCATGCTACAATTACAAGGGTTTTATTTTCTTATAATTTTTGTGTCTTACAAATTTTCTTCAATGGGATTACAAGTTTTTGGATATCAGAAATAAAATAAATTTGTACCTTTTTTTTAAAGATGTGAGTTACAAGTCAAGATTGTGCAACTAAGTGATTTACTTACAGGTGAAGTTTGAGCCTCCCATTAGACTTCACTTCATCTGGATTAGGATCAGGCACCCTTATTGATGTTGTGTGCATCCTCCTCCCCTGGCAGTGCCCCGCTACTGCCAATCCCTTTCTTGTAGTATTATGCTAGATAGTCAGGGTCCATTTATGAGTGAGAACAGGTGGTATTCAGTTCTTTGTTTCTGTGATAGATCACTGAGTATAAATAGTCTCTAAATCCATCCAAGTTGCTGCAGAGTACATAATTTTGTCCTTTTTTATGGCTATATAATATTCCATTGTGTAAATGTACATTTTTTTTAAACCCAGTTCACTTTCAATGGGCAGCACGGTTGGTTCCATGCTTTCACTACTGTGAATAGTGCTGCAATAAACATGCATGCGCAGGTATCTTTTTTGTAGAATAATTTGAGTTCCTCCTGGTATGTTCCCAGAAAGGGCATTTCTGGGTTATATGGAAGGTCTTCTAGTTCATTTAGAAATCACCACACTGTTTTCCATAGAAGTTGAACTAGTTTGCACTCCTACCAACAGCATCTGTTGTTTTTGTTTTATTAATGATGGCCATTCTTACTGGAGTTTAGGTGATATCTCAATGTGGTTTTGATTTGCATTTCTCTGATGATTAGTGAGGCAGAACATTTTTTCACGCATCTGTTGGTTGTTCATATGTCTTCTTTTGAGAAGAGCCTATTCATGCCCTTTGCCCACTTTTTAACGGGACTGTTTTTTTTTTCTCCTTTCAGCATGTTTGAGTTCCTTGTAGATCCCCCTGCTGCCTGCAATTGATAGTCTGTGCACATCTGTGGGGGTTGGGTAGGTGGGATAACTTGACTCAGTGTCTCCCATGCTCTTCTCCCCTTCATTCTTCTCCCAGCATGGTCACAGCTCCTAGGGCATCCAATTCATGGTGGGGGGATGGGGCCTCCAGCCTCTGCCCTGCCCTCCTGATCTTCGTTCATTGCTACAGTTGGGAGGGGAGTAAGCTAGGCACTCACCAGCCTCCTTCTTGGTCAGATCTACTGTATGCATCTGGCTTTCATTCGTAACAAAGACATTTCTTTTTTTTTTGAGTTGGAGTCTCACTCTGTCACCCAGACTGGAGTGCAGTGGCCGCTCCCGGCCACCGCAGCCTCGACCTGCTGGGTTCCGGTGATCCTTCCACCTCAGCCTTCCAAGTAGCTGGCACTACAGGCGCGCGCTACCACACCTGGCTAACTTTTGATTTATTGTAGAGATGAGGTCTCGCCAAGTTGCCCAGGCAGGTCTCAAACCTGCGGGCTCAGGCAATCCACTCACCTCAGCCTCCCAATGTACGGGATTACAGGCTGAGCCACTGAGCCCAGTGCAAAGACATTTCTTACAAAGCTGGCAGGAAACCATCCTTCCTAATTGTCACTCTGGCCCCACCACCAAGCCTTGTTGGAAGCATCCAAGACTTTGAGGATGTCACCAGCCTTAAATGCCAACTCCAGTTTAGTCATTATGATGTGATCCTATACTGCCTCAGCACTAATGATGTAATCTTCAGTGATCAGATATCATAGCAACACCATATTGAAGCTCAAAACATACCCCCCACCCAGAGTAAGAAAGCTTGCTCCTCTCTTTTCCTGTCTCTGACTGTTTCTCTTGATTTTTTTTTTCTTGGTGGCTCTCAGAATGAAATCAAAAGTTCACAACAGCTCAGGTGACTGGATTTCATTCAGCATGTTCCCAGGAAAAACATGAGTATGACATTGACAAGAAGTAAAACTATGATCATGGCAAAAATGACTACAGTTTGTACATGCAGGGTCATGTTACAAGGCAGAGCACTGTAGTGTTGGGGGCCGGCAGATTGGGAGATGTTAGTTTCAGTTCCATCAGACTGTCCATACAGCCACCATGCTGTGAGAGAGGTGCTCTGGCACCTGCTCAGTCTGTCTGTCAAGGCATGCATCTGTCTGCCTGTCTGACTACTGGTCAGTCTCAGTCTTTGCTACTCTCTCTACTGTTGGGAGCCAGCCACAGAGGCCCACGGAGCATTAGGGACCAGGAAGGGCCACTGACCTCGAGACCACTAGGATGTGTTCAGGAGCTATTGACCCTATTTCCTCCCCCTGTCTACTTAGCACTATAAACAGAATAAGCTCCTGTAAGTTCAAACATACTAACTCTGAGACTGGGACGAACACAAGCTAACTTTAGAAGCTCATTGTTCCCATTCTTCCACAAACTGTGGTTTTGGCTTTCACACAACTTACAGTTCAAACTCAGGTCACATCTGAGAGCCTTAGTATTGGTCGCAGGCTTCTGGGTCGTGATTTTAGGATTTATTGAAGTTGAGTAAGGTGTAAATTGTAGAAAATAGTTTTAGAAATGTAAGTTTAGACAGCCATTTTGTTGAAAGAATGCAGCTAGGTTACTTGCAGGTAGCCTACTGTGAACTTTGAACTGGGCCACATTCCAAACATTCTGGGATGGCTGCTTTAGCTTGTAAAGTAAGTATTTAAGTTTCTATAGAATCATTTAACTTGGTATTAGTATAAATCAGCATAGGATGAAAAAGGTTTATAGGATAGGTTAGTCACGGGTTAAGGTTAACACTTGTTATGGGATTTTTAGGTTATTGTTTAACTTGGTATTAGTATAAATTAGCTTAGGATGAAAAGGGTTTATAGGCAGTCATGGATTAAGGTTAATATCTGTTATGGGATTTTCTTCCTCCTACCTGAAAGAATGTCTGGTGGGTGGGGGACGCCCCTCACACACCTGGCTTTGTGTTCACGTAAGTATAAAAACCCACTGTTGACACTCAATAAAGGTCTTCTGCTCAAATCTAAGCAGTTGTCCATGTCTCTCTCTCTCTCTCCCCCCCCCTTTCCCCCTCTTTCTTCTTGCCCCCAAACGCCTATGCCGTCTCCACCTTTGGGGTACCCTGAACCCACAGGAGCTGGACTCTGGCATTCTACTCTACTTGCTTTCCTACACCTGCTCTCTCACTCTTTGCAGGGCTCCTAGCTGCCAGCAACTCATGTGATCCCTGCCTCACTCACATCATAGTATATTTTCTCTCTTTTTTTTTTTTTGTTGGGGTCTCATTCTATTGCCTCAGCTGGAGTGCAGTGGCAGAATCACAGCTCACCACAGCCTCAGTCTCCTGGGCTCAAGAGATCCTCCCACCTTAGCCTCCTTAGTAACTGGGACCATAGGAGTGTTCCACCATAACCAGCTAATTTTTTTGTACAGATGCGGTCTCACTATGTTACCCAGGCTGGTCTTGAACTCCTAGGCTTAAGCAATTCTCTCACCTCAGCCTCCCAAAGTGCTGGGATTACAGGTGCGAGCCACAGTGCCTGGCCCTCTTTAATATTTGTGTCTTCACTACCAATGTGTCTTCCACAGGGAAAGGTGTCCAGCTTTCTTTCTTTCTTTCTTTCTTTGAGTTGGAGTCTTACTCTGTCGCCCAGGCTGGAGTGCAGTGGCATGCTCATGGCCACCCCAGTGATGATCTGCTGGGCTCTGGCGATCCTTCCACCTTAGACTTCTAAATAGCCTGAACTACAAGCACGCACTACCACACCTGGCTAATTTTTTCTTTTGTAGAGACTAGGTCTTGCCAAGTTGCCCAGGTTGGTCTCGAACTGCAGCCTCAGGCAATCCACTTGCCTTGGCCTCCCAAAGTGCTGGGATTACAGGTTGAGTCACCAAGCCTGACCCAGCTTCTTTCAATTTTACACTTTGGTGCCAGGTACACAGTTGGTGCTCCATAAATGTTTGCATATTACTTAATGTGATTTTTTCTTTACATCCAGATTCATTGTTTTATGTGCTCCTGGAACAAATAAGATGCAAATTGTTCAGTTCAAAGTTAGTCCTTGTATTCATATCATTCTCAATTTTGAAATCCTCCTCCTAAATATTTAAGGCTTTAATCTGTATACCTACTACCATATCTGATGCCTTCAGGTTCTTCCAATATGTCTACAATTGCCCAAGACACATTTTTTTGAGTTAAAGTATTGATAGCCCCTGGAAAATGCAAGAGTCAGCCCATTGTGCCAAACACAACCATTCACACCTCAGAATAAAACTAGAATGATGGAAAAATCATGGTCTTACAGGACCAGGACACCAAACAAGAAGTCCTAGTTGTTAGGGTATGGACAGGGTGAAAGTGGATGGATGGAAAGAGAGAAGAGGTGCAAGGAGGCGCAGCACTGCCAGAGCCAGCAAGCTGGAGGTGTGTATTGACAACCCAGAAATCCAAGTAAATGCAAAGAATTGCAATACACAGAGGTGAGAAAAGAAAAGATTTATTAGCCGGGCTTGGCTCAGCCTGTAATCCCACGCCTTTGGGAGGCTGAGGTGAGTGGATTGCCTGGGCCCCGGGTTTCGAGACCCGCCTGGGCAGTGAGACCTCATCTCTACAATAAATCAAAAAATCAGCCGGGCATGGTAGCTCATGTCTGTAATTCCGGCTACTTGGAAGGCTGAGGTGGAAGGATCGCCGGAGCCCAGCAGGTCGAGGCTGCGGTGGCCGGGAGTGGCCACTGCACTCTAGTCTGGGTGACCAAGTGAGATTCCAACTCAAAAAAAAACCCCAAAACCAACAACAACAACAAAAAAACCCAAAACAAAACAAGAAAAAATTTATTTAAGAAAGCTTCACCCCCCCCACAGACAGGGAGTGGGCCTACACTCTAGGTGAGTGTGGCGTCATAGTCCCCCAAAGCCCTGGCTTAAATCCTTTCCTTGGAGATGTTGCACGTGACTGCCGTAACTTCCTTATCAACGACTGAAAGGACAGACCAAGAGTGGGAAGCCATTTTTCATCTTGTTCTTAAATCCTGACACAATGATGAGAAAGTAGAAGTTATACTTTTGGAGAAATGCACACTCTAGGTAAAATTAACTTTACCAACTTTGTCTTTTCAGAAACAGACTTCCAGGTGTCAAAGATATCTCATAGTGGCAATCAAGCTTGCCTAGAATAAAGGGGATTTACAAGGCCTAGGACATCATGCATTGGGCAAGGATTGCAAAAGTCATGAAACTTGTAATTACAAAAGTTATAATCACTTAGAGGGAGAGCAGGTGGAGATTCAATCTTCTAGTAAATTGGGCACTATCTACAGGGAAGCCAAGGATCCCCCGATGCTACCCACTGGAAATACCTAGGAGATAAGGGGAGGTACACCCTCCATTAGGTCTAAGGAATGTCATTTGGGAAGGTGCAGGAGAATTAGAATCCTTGTCATGCCCTTCTCAAGGGCCTATGATAATATGGGCGGGCATTAATGGGTCTCTGTGTCACAGGATCTCCAAGACATCCACAGGGGGTTTATAAAGAAGTCATGGCAGTCACATGCAACATCTCTAAGAAAAGGATTTAAGCCAGGGCTTTGGGGGACTACGTCACCACACTCACCTAGAGTGTAGGCCCACACCCTGTCTGTGGAGGGTGAACTTTTCTTCTCTCACCTCTGTGTGTTGCAATTCTTTGCAATTTACTCAGAACTCTGAGTTCCCAGCACGGCACCTCCAGCTTGCGGGCTCCAGTGGTGCTGCGCCCCTCTCTGCTGGGCCTCCCTGCACCTCTCCACCCTCACCCTGTCAGTACCCAATAACGACCTGTGGATATCTTGGAGAACCTGTGACACAGAGACCCACTCATGTTCACCCACATTATCATAGCCCCTAGAGAAGGGCGTGACAAGGATTCTAATTCTCCTGCACCTTCCCAAACGACATTCCTTAGAGCTAATGGAGAGTACACTTCCCCTTATCTCCTAGGCATTCCCAGCAGGTAGTTTTGAGGGATCCTTGGCTTCCCTGTACATAGTCCCCAATTTACTGGAAGATCGAATCCCCACCTGCTCCCCATCTGAGCGGTCATAACTTTTGTAATTACAAGTTTCTTGACTTTTACAATCCTTGCCCAATGCATGTCTTAGGCCTTGTAAATCCCATTTCTTCTAGGCAAGCTTGATTGCCGCCAATGAGATAACTCTGATACTGGCACCAGGAAGTCTATTTCTGAAAAGACAAAATCCGTAAAGTTTTTACTTTACTTAAAGTGTGCGTTTTATTTTACTTAAAGTGTGCATTTATTTTACTTAAAGTGTGCATTTCTTTAAAACATAGCTTCTACTCTCTCATCATTGTGTCAGGATTTAAGAACAAGATGAAAAATGGCTTCCCACTCTTGGTCTGTCCTGTCACTGGTAGGGAGAAAGGATTGCAAAGTGTAAGCTCTGGATTCTGCTGGATGGAGACCCCAATGGTCTGCTCAAATTGCCCTAGTTGTGGGGTCAGGGACTCATGAAGATGAGGGTTGTGAGCCAAAAGTTCCACAAAGAAGACAAGACAAGGGTTGAAGCAGGAAAGGGCCAAAGCACAGCCTAGAAGCTTTTTTAATTTAATTTTATTTATTTTATTTTATTCTGTTCTATTCTATTCTATTCTATTTTATTCTATTCTATTTTTTTGAGTTGAAGTCTCACGCTGTCGCCCAGACTGGAGTGCAGTGGCCGCTCCCGGCCACTGCAGCCTCTACCTGCTGGGCTCCGGCGATCCTTCCCCTCAGCCTTCCAAGTAGCGGGAACTACAGGCGCACGCTACCATGCCTGGCTAATTTTTGATTTATTGTAGAGATGAGGTCTCATCAAGTTGCCCAGGCGAGTCTCGAACCCGTGGGCTCAGGCAATCCACTCACCTCAGCCTCCCAAGGCGTGAGATTACAGGCTGAGCCACCGAGCCCAGCTTCTATTTTATTTTATTCTATTTTCTATTATTTTATTTTATTTTATTCTATTCTAGTCTATTCTATTTTATTATTTTATTTTATTCTATTTTATTATTTTATTTTATTCTATTCCATTCCATTCTTTTATTTTTTGTCTCCCAGCTCACTTTTTTGCCCAGCAAGTGGTATAATAATATGTGAGGTGTTGTTTCTGGTTTTGTTGTTGTTGTTGTTTTATTTTTGTCTTGTTTTCTGGGGCAGTGTCTCACTCTGATGCCCAGGCTGGAGTTCAGTGGCAAAATCATGGCTCACTGCAGTCTTGATCTCCTGGGCTCAGGGGATCCTCCCACTTCAGTCTCCCAAGAAGCTAGGACTACAGGCTATGTCATGATATCCAGCTAATTTTTGCTTTTTTGTTGTAAAGACAGGGTCTTGCTGTGTTTTCCAGACTGGTCTCAAACTCCTGGGCTCAAGCAATCCTCCTGCCTTGGTCTCCCAAATTGCTAGGATTACTGGTGTGAGCCACCAACTGCAAGACAGTTCTAAAAGTGTAAGAAGTGACAGAAATGAGTGGAACATTTATTCCTGAACTGTTTTGTTGAGGTCTGCCCCTAAGTGCATCCCCAGCCATGGACGGCAGTATGCATTTACTGAGCACTCATTATGTGCAGGCACCATGCTACAGGCTGTGTCATAAAGGTGACCATGGCAGACCCAGTCCTGCATGTAGGGGAGATGACAAGTTGATAGTCATTTTTGCATACAGAGGGATTGTTAGGGCACAGAGAGGGTGAGGGTGGATGGATAGATGGAGAGGTTAGGGAAGGTGCAGCACTGCCGGAGCTCGTGTGCCGGAGGTGCACGCTGGCAACCCAGAGTGAGTAATGTGAAGAATTGTAACACACAAAGAGGTGAAAGAAGAAAAGATTTATTTAAGAGAAGTTCACAGGCCAGGCTTGGTGGCTTATCCTGTAATCCCAGCACTTTGGGAGGCTGAGGCGAGTGATTTGCCTGAACCCATGGGTTTGAGACCCACCCGGGCAACTTGGTGAGACCTTGGCTCTCCAATAAAACATCAAGCCAGACTCGGTGGCTCAGCCTGTAATCCCACACTTTGGGAGGCCAAGGTGAGTGAATTGCCTGAGCCCATGGGTTTGAGACCCGCCAGGGCAACTTGGCGAGACCTCATCTCTACAATAAATCAAAAATATTAGCCAGGCTGTGATGCATGCCTGTAATTCCGGTTACTCGGAAGGCTGAGGTGGAAGGATCACCAGAGCCCAGCAGGTTGAGGCTGCAGCGGCTGGAAGCATGCCACTGCACTCTAGTCTGGGAGATAGAGTGAGACTCCAACTCAAAACAAAAACAAGCAAACAAAAAAAAACAATCAAAAATTAGTCGGGTGTGGGAGTGCACGCCTGTAGTTCTGGCTACTTGGGAGGCTGAGGTGGAAGGATCGTGGAGCCTAACAGATCCAGGCTGTGGTGGCCGTGAGCATGCCACTGCACTCCAACCTGAGCAACAGAGTGAGACTCCAACTCAAAAAGAAAGAAAGAAAGAAAAGTTCAGCCGGGCTCAGTGGCTCAACCTGCAATCCTGCACCTTGGGAGGCTGAGGTGAGTGGATTGCCTGAGCCCGCAGGTTCGAGACCTGCCTGGGCAACTTGGTGAGACCTCATCTCTACAATAAATTAAAAAATTAACCGGGTGTGGTAGCCCGTACCTGTAGTTCCAGCTACTTGGAAGCCTGAGGCAGAAGGATTGCCGGAGCACAGCAGGTCGAGGCTGTGGTGGCTGGGAGCATGCCACTGCACTCCAGTCTGGGCTACGGAGTGAGACTCCAACTCAAAAAAAAAAAAGAAGAGAGAAAGAAAAGTTCACTTCCCACAAAGGAAGCAGGCCAACACTCCAGATGAGTGTGGCCCCATACCCCTCCCTCACCCCCCAGTCCCAGCTCAAATCCTTTCCCTTGGAGATGCTGCAGTCATGCAGGTGTGACACCTGCGAATGTCCCAGAGATTCTGTGACAGAGACCCACCAATGTCCGCCCACATTTTCATAGCCCCTAGAGAAGGGCATGATAAGGATTCCAGTGCTCCAGTACTTTCCTGAATAACATTCCTTAGAGCTAATGGAGGGTGCATTTCCCTTTACCTCCTATGCATTCCCAGCAGGCAGCTTCCGGGGAAACTTGACTTCCCCTGCAGATCTACTCCCACCTTTGAGCGGTCACAAGTCCTGTGATCTGCATAACTTTTGTTATCACAAGTTTTGTGATTAGCATAAGTTTTGCCCCATGCTGAAGTCTTAGGCCTTGTAGACTCCCTTTACAAAATGCTGGGCACCAGGAAGTCTGTTTCTGAAAAGACAAAGTTGGCAAGGTTCATATTTACCTAAAGTATGCATTTCTCCAAAAACATTCTCCTTTCTCATCGTGTCAAGATTTTTTTTTTTTTGAGTCAGAGTCTCACTCTGTCACCCAGACTGGAGTGCAGTGGCTGTTCCCGGCCACCACAACCTCGACCTGCTGGGCTCTGGCGATCCTTCTGCCTCAGCCTTCCAAGTAGCTGGAACTATAGGTGCGCGCTACCACACCCAGCTAATTTTTGATTTATTGTAGAGATGAGGTCTCACCAAGTTGCCCAGGTGGGTCTTGAACCTGTGGGCTCAGGCAATCCACTCACCTAAGCCTCCCAAAGGTGTGGGATTACAGGCTGAGCCACCGAGCCCGGCTTGTGTCAGGATTTAAGAACAAGATGAAATTAGCCAGGCATGGTAGGGCACGCCTGTAGTTCCAGCTACTTGGAAGGCTGAGGTGGAAGGATCACCGGAGTTCAGCAGGTCAAGGCTGCGGTGGCTGGGAGTGGCCACTGCACTCCAATCTGGGCGACTGAGTGAGACTCCAACTCAAAACAACAACAAAACAAACAAACAAACCAAAATAAAAAGAACAAGATGAAAAATGACTTCCTGCTCTCAGTCTGTCCTTTCAGGGATCACTGGTTGGGAAAGTATGGGGGCTTCCTGGGAGCTTGGAGGGGGTACCTGACCCAGCCCAGAGGACATGGAAGGCTTCCTGGGGGTGATGACAGCTAAAATGAGGACTGGAAAAAGAGTAGAAGCAAGAAAGTAATGGGGAAGGACAAGTGCCCATTTCTTTCCTTCAATGAGATGCCCCTCTCCTCTCTCTCCTGGTCCCAAGGTCACTACCTAAAGGTTTCCCTGAGTTATGCATCTCTGTTCTTCTCTTGGCAATACAGACTTCCTTTGCTGAGCAGCTACTGTGCAATGTATACCATGTTTAGCACTTTATAGGAAGTGCTCACTGAATGCCCTTACTAGGTGGTAGGGGTATAATTTTATTTTTATTATTTTTAGAGAAAGGGTGTTGCTCTGTTGCCCAGACTGAAGTTCAGTGTTGTGATCACAGCTCCCTGCAACCTCAAACAATCTAACCATATGTTTGACGTGGTATTTCTCCTCTATATCACTTGGATATTTTCTACATATCTGATTTTAAATGTATATTTCAACCAGTTGTGGTGGCTCACACCTGTTATTCCAGTAATTTGAGAACCCAATGTGAGAGGTTGCCTTGAGCCCAGGAGTTCGACACCAGCCTGGGCAACATAGCCAAGGCCTTATCACTACAAAATATCAAAATATTAGCCAGGCATGGTGGTACACAGTGCACACCTGTAATCCCAGTTACTTGGAAGGTTGAAGTGGGAAGATTGCCTGAGCCCAGGAAGTCAAGTTGTGGTGAGCTGTAATCATGCACTGCACTTCAGCCTGGGTGACAGAATGAGACTCTGACTCAAAAAAAAAAAAGACAATAACTCACATATGTACATACTTCTATAGCTATACTCATAAAATAGCCATATTCTAATTAGATTTTAGTTATTATTAACTATCATAACTATCATTACTATTATAAATAGCACAGTATAAGTATATTATTACCACTAAAATTATCTCAGAAAGTTAAAATAGTTTTTATAAAAACATTACATTGTGCAGAAATTGATATATAAAACAGTTAAAGCTATGTATAATAAAACTTATTATATTAAAAAGGGAGATTTATTTTCCAATGAAGACTTACTGCCTGGGCTAGAGTGCAGTGACTATTCACAGGTGTGATCATAGCTCACTCCAACCTTGAATTCCTGGACTCAAGGAATCCTTCTACCTCAACTTCCTGAGTAGCTGGGACTACAGGTATGTGCCATCTTGCCCGGCATAGAAGAATTAGCATTTCAAATCAGTAGAGAGAGCTTAGAATATTTATTAAATCATCTTGAGACAATTAGCTAGCCATTAAAAAAATAAGTTAGACTACAATGTGAAATGTTTGTGCAGCATTTATAGTTTGAGGGATTGGCAAACATTTTCTGTACATAGCCAGATAGTAAATATTTTTTGCTTTACAATTCACATTTTCTCTGTTAGAAGTGCTCAACTTGCTGGGCTTGGTCGCTCAGCCTGTAATCCCACGCCTTGGGAGGCTGAGGTGATTGGATTGCCTGAGCCCACGGATTCGAGACCCACCTGGGCAATTTGGCGAGACCTCATCTCTACAATAAATCAAAAAATTAGCCAGCTGTGGTGGCGCGCACCTGTAGTTCCAGCTACTTGGAAGGCTGAGGCGGAAGGATCGCTGGAGCCCAGCAGGTCAAGGCTGTGGTGGCTGGGAGCGGCCACTGCACTCCAGTCTGGGTGACAGAGTGAGACTCCAGCTTAAATAAATAAATAAGCGCTCAACTTTGCCATTATAATACAAAAGCAGCCAGAGTTAATATGTCAACAAATGCACATGTCTGTGTTCCAAAAAACTTTTTATGAAAACATGACCATGCCATTTGTTTTGGCCCCTATACTTATAAAGAGGTATTCAAATAAATCAAGGAGCATGTTACTGACAAGAACAGTATTAAGGCACAAGAAGGAGAAGGCAAAAAGCAAAAAATTGGTAGACAAATTTAGTATTTAGAATCTCTTTAAAAAATACCTTCAAATCAACAAGAACAAGACAATCTAATAACAAAATGAGAAAAAGCTTTGAGTAGGCACTTTACAAAGAAGAACCCCATGTAGCTAATAAACAGAGGAGATTTCCAGCCCCACTAGAAATTAAAGAAATACAAATTAAGGCAAAAGCCAGGTGCTATTTGGCAATCATATTGCCAAAATTAGTTTCATCCTGTCAAGCATTAGTGAGGAACTAGATCCTTGGACAACCAGGTGCTGGGAATGTAGATTAGCACAGCTTAGAAGTTAATTATGCAATTCTTCTTAAATTGAAGAAATCGCATTTCCTAGAACCTAACCATCTCACTCCCTAATTCCTATTTGAGTCAGATAGTGTCTGAGTGCAGTAAAAGACATACAAGGATATATATTGTGTCATATTGTCTAATAACAGTGAAAAACTGGAAACAAACGAGGTGTCTGTCAGTAGAACAGCTAACTATACATCTAGTATAAAATTGAATATTGAATTGATTTTATGAGGTGGCCTTATAGAAGTGGCTCCCACCTGGGATGATTTTGTACCCTTCCACAGGAATATTTGGTCATATCAGAAAACATTTTTGTCATGACTTATTATTCCACTAAAATTACCTCAAGAAGCTAAAATCATTTTTTCAAAAAACATCATTGTCTTGTACAGGAATAGGTATCTAAAACAATAAAACCTATGTATAATAAAACTTATTACATACAAAGAGGGAGATGTAATGTTGCATAACTTTGTTCAACAATATCAATAAGGGTACCTAGCCAGGCTCAGTGGCTCAGCCTGTAAGCCCGGCACTTTAGGAGGCCGAGGTGAGTGGATTGCCTGAGGCTGTGGGTTCGACACCCACCCAGGTTACTTGGTGAGACCTCATCTCTACAATAAAATAAAAAATTAGCCAGGCGTGGTAGCACACACCTGTAGTTCGAGCTACTTGGAAGGCTGAGGTGGAAGGATCACAGGAGCCCAGCAGTTTGAGGCTGTGGTGGCTGGGAGCATGCCACTACACTCCAGTCTGGGTGACAGAGTGAGACTCCAACTCAAAAAAAAAAATTAGAAAGATGGCAACAACATAGGTGGATTTGCAAGATTCTCTGGATGTGAGTTCCCAAAAAGACTCTTACTTTTCTTCCCCCAATCCCCTGTCCACCACCAGCCACACTGGTCTGAGGCCCGGGGACCTTCAGTCCCACACAGGGCCGGATATTGCGGCCCCTGGATGCTGCTGCTCCACTGTACGTGATTCCCGCTCATGCGGGAGTCCTGGGTCACGGCTCCCTCCCTGGCTACATTGTCTCACCCAGCACCCAGCACCAAGCCGCTGCTCACCCAGGGAGGCTCTGGGCATCCGTCCCTAAGAGATACCGATCTCATTTCTGGCTGAAGTACCCTGTGAGGGGCCCAGGGCCACTCTCGCTGCCTATCACCTGCCCTTTGGAGCTTTGGAGCTCTGGAGCTCTGGGCCAACCCTGGCTCAGGCATGCAGTGTGCGACCCCATGCTTGTGTAAAGGAACAGTATGTCTTAAGGAGGTGCTGATCAGAGGCTCTCAGTTCCAGAGGAGGGAACTAACGACCCCGTCCTCCACCCTAGCCTGCTGGTGGCACCCCAGATCCAGTGCCCAGCTGTGCAGCTGATCCCCGGTGCCACCCACCACCACAGTTCATCATAGTGGATCGCCTAGGGACCCAGGCGAGTGGAGAGAAAAGACCCACGAAAGTGAAGCTGCGACCTTGGCCATTCTCCAGGCAGAGATTCACATTGCCCTGCCCACCTATCAGTAGCCTCCACCTCAGTTCCTAGAGAAATGTCGCTAAACATGAGACAAAGCCCCTCCCCTACCTGAATCAAAGGCAACTAAGCATTGCAGACCTCCCAGGCAGCAGTCTAAAAAAAACAAACCCAAGCTGTGAGTAAATCTAGCTGCCTGCATCAAAAACAAAGGGGAAAGGCTGGAGATCAGAGGTGAAGAGACTTTAGACACTCAGGAAAGATTCCAGAGCTAGTCTGATCTCTTATTTTGACTTTTGATTTTATCATTTTGACTGTTTGTTCTGCTCACTTTTGTTTGTTTTCTGACTTACACTATCTGTTTCATGAATTTATTAGTCTGCTTCTGTGTAGCTACCAGTATTCTTTAGGGAATTTTGCTCACATGTTTTTTTCACTTCTCCCCAGCCTTGTGTCTCTTTTTCACCTGTTAGTTGGTATGTATGTCTGCTTTCCCTCTCACTCTTCTCTCTTGCTAACTTCCTATTGATCCCCCCTTCCTCCATTATTTTCCTCTTTTGTACCTCCTTTTGATCCAGGGACCAAACCTTGCTGCACAGACAGATTGCAAGGCAGTGGGAAGTAGGTTCCAGTGTATTCATACACCTGTTGGTGGATGCTGGAATCAGCATATAGATTCTGAATCACAGCCTCCCCCTCAATTAAACCTCAAAACTGCAAAAAAGTACAGGCTGCAGCCCACACTCCAACCTCAAAAGTGAACAAAGCCAGAGGACCCTCATAAGGAAGAACAGGAGATTGTGCAAGCAAAAAAAAAAAGCAACCCCACCTTCCCTCAAAAACAGAATTAAAGAAGGGGAGGGAAAGGAGGAGAGAGAGAAAAATCTACACAAATGAAGAAAAACCAAAAGAAGAATATGGGTCTCTCCCAGACCCCTGGGAGGGCAGACAATGAGAAAACTGACTTCAGAATGCAAACAATGAAGAGCCCCCAGAATGACTGGTCCCAAACTACAAACCTAGATAGCAAGACATTAATGAAGAGATTAAAAAGAATTGAGGAGACACAAGAAGAAACTAGGAAGGAGCTGATATCTGAGATAACAGTAATAATACTGTGAATGAAATAAATAATAAACTGATAAGCATGGAAGCCAGAATTAACCAAGCAGAAGAAAGATCTCAGAGCTTGAGGATCAAAATATAGAACTAACTCAAACTCTTAAAAACACAGAAACAAACTCAAAAAGATGGAATAAAATCTTCAAGAGAAGAATGATCACTTCAAGAAACTGAATCCTAAGAGTAATTGGCCTTCCTGAGGCAAAAAGAGAGATAGAGACCATACTGGAACAAACTTTCCATGAGATCATTCAAGAAAACATCCCTTATCTAATCAGTGATGCAAAAATTCAAACACAGGAGACTCAGAGAACCCCTGGAAGACAACAAATGAGAAGACCAACTCCTAGACAAATAATAATTCACCTAAACAAACTAGGCATAAAAGAAAAAATCCTAAAGGCAGCAAGAGAAAAAGGCCAGATCACCTACATGGAAGACCAATTAGAATAGCAGCAGATTTATCTACAGAAACCCTGCAGTCTAGGAGAGCCTTCAAAGTACTAAAAGATAAACAATTTCAACCAAGAATAACCTACGCAGCAAAGTTAAGCTTCATCAGCGAGGGAGAATTAAAATCTTTCCCAAATATCCAATCCCTAATAATTTACGCTGTCACCAAACCACCTCTACATGAAACACTTAAGAAAGTACCAAACATGGAAGAAAAGGGAAAAAAGAACAACATTCTTCACAAGAGTACAGGAAAAAGAAATAAATACACATGAACCAAAACCAAGAGAAAGACAAAAAGCCAAGTAGAAGAACAGCAACTCTATAAGTACTCTATGATAGGGACAAACTCTCACATTTCAATAATTAGCCTGAATGTGAATGGACTAAATGCACCACTGAAAAGACATACAATGGAAAAATGGATAAAATATCACTAGGCAACAATATACTGCCTTCAAGAGACCTATGTCACTAGAAAGGACATGCACAGACTCAACGTAACAGGATGGGAAACAAATTTTCAGGCGAATGGAACACAAAAGAAAGGAGGAGTCGTGATCCTAATTTCAGACAAAATACCATTTAAGCTATCAAACATTTAAAAAGATACAGAGGGCCATTACATAATGATAAAAGGTTCACTCCATCAACAAGAAATATCTATCCTAAACATATATGCACCCAACATAGGTGCACCAACTTTAATAAAGCAACTTCTAGGAAAACTAAAGAAAGATATTGACTCTAACACCATCATAACTGGTCATAGAAAGATATTGACTCTAACATCATCATAACCCACTCACAACCCTAGACAGATCATCAGGACAAAAAATCACCAACGAGATTTGGAACCTCAATGTGACTCTGGACCAAATGGACTTAATTGATACCTACAGAACACTCCATCCAAAGACAAGAGAATACACATTCTACTCATCACCACATACAACATATTCTAAGATCGACCACATACTTGACCATAACTCAAGCATAAGCAAATTTAAAAGGACTGAAATTTTACCATGCATATTCTCGGACCACAGTGAAATAAAAATAAACATTAACACCAACAAGGTCCCCCAAAACCCACAAAGACATGGACACTAAACAGCATGATGCTAAACAACTCCTGGGTCAATGACGAAATCAAAACAGAGATCAAAACATACCTGGAAACAAATGAAAATGAAGAAACATCTTACCAAAATCTCTGGGACGCCATCAAAGCTGTAGTAAGAGGGTAATTTATATCCCTACAGACGCACATGAAAAAAATAGAAGGATCACAAATTAACAGCCTAACAAGCCACCTAAGGAAGCTGGAAAAGTAAGACTACAAAAACCCTAATTTCAGCATATGAATCCAGATCACCAAAATAAAAGCTCAGATCCAGGATGTAGAAGACAAAAAGATAATACAAAAAAAACAATGAAACAAAAGCTGGTTCTTTGAAAGGATAAACAAGATCGATGGTCCCCTAGCTAGACTGACCAAGAAAAAGAGAGAAAAAACCCAAATAAGCACAATCAGAAACACAAAAAAATGAAGTCACATCTGATCCTGAAGAGATACGAAAGATCATTAGAGACTACTATGTACAGAAACAAACTTGAAAACCTTAAGGAAATGGAGGACTTTCTGTCATCACACAACCTGCCTAAGTTGAAAGAAGAAGAAATTGAGACCCTAAATAGACAAATAACAGTTAAGGAAATTTACTATGTAATAAGAAAACTACCTACAAAAAAAAGCCCTGGACCAGATGGCTTTCCAGCAGAATTCTACAAGACATTTAAGGAGGAGCTGATTCCAATCTTACTGAAGGTATTCCAGGCGATTGAGAAATGTGGAACTCTCCCCAAATCATTTTACGAAGCTAACATCACATTGATACCCAAGCCAGGTAAAGACCCAACAAAGAAGGAGAACTACAGGCCAATATCTTTGATGAACACAGATGCTAAAATTCTCAACAAGATCCTAGCAAACCAGATTCAACAACACATCTCAAAAATCATTCATAATAACCAAATAGGCTTCATCCTGGGACGCAAGGCTGTTTCAACATTCGTAAAACCATAAATGTAATTAAATACATCAACAGTTGTCAAAACAAAAAACACATGATTATATCATTAGATACAGAAAAAGCTTTTGTTAAAATCCAGCACCTCTTCTTGATAAAAACCCTCAAACATCTAGGCATACGGGGAACATACCTCAAAATAGTAAACGCCATCTATGAGAACCCCACAGCCAGCATTCTCCTAAACAGACAAAAATTGGAACCATTTCCCCTGAAAACTGGAACAAGACAAGGATGCTCACTCTCACCCCTCCTGTTCAGTATAGTATTGGAAGTCCTGGCTAGAGCAATCAGACAAGAGAAGGCAATCAGGGATATCCAAATAGGAAAAGTGGAAGTCAAGTTATCTTTCTTTGCAGATGACATGATTGTGTACCTTGAAAACCCAAGAGAATCTGTCAAAAAACTCCTTACACTGATAAAGGCATTTGGCAAAGTCTAAGGATATAAAATAAATGTGCAAAAGACAATTGAATTTCTTTACACCAATAATAAACAAACAGAACCCCAAATAAAAACCACAATTCCATTCACAATAGCCACAAAAAAATGAAATACCTTGGCATCTTCCTAAACAGAGATGCAAAAGACCTTTACAATGAAAACTACAAAACACTGCTCAAAGAAATCAAAGATGACACAAACAAGTGGAATAATATCCCATGCTCATGGATTGGAAGAATCAACATTGTGAAGATGTCCATCTTACCTAAAGCAATCTACAGATTCAATGCAATACCCATCAAATTACCAGCAACATTCTTCTCAGACCTAGAAAAAACAATACAGGAATTCACATGGAAACACAAATGACCAAGAATAGCCAGAGAATCCTCAGCAAAAAAAAACAAAGCAGGTGGTATCACATTACCAGACTTCAAACTTAACTATAAAGTTACAATCTTCAAAACAGCTTGGTATTGATATAGGAACAGACATATAGATCAATGGAATAGAATTGAGATTCCAGAAGCAAAACCTTAATTTCTCAACCAACTCATCTTCGACAAAGCCTCCACCACCTACCACTGGGGAGAGGAGAACCTATTCAGTAAATGGTGCTGGGAAAACTGACTGACCACATGCAGAAGATTTAAACAGGACCCCTATCTATCCCCAAACACAAAAATTAACTCCAAATGGATCAGAGACCTAAATGTAAAACCTCAAACCATAAGAACCTTAGAAAATGAAGGACATACCCTCATGGAAATTGGAACTGGCATCCAATTCCTGAACAAAACCCCAAATCCACAGGCCATAAGAGATAAGATAGACAAGTGGGAGCTCATTAAACTGACAAGCTTCTGCAAAGCCAAAGAAACCTTCAAGAGAGCAGGGAGACAGCTTACAGACTGGGAAAAAGTATTTGCCAACTCCAGGTCTGACAAAGGCTTAACATCTTGGATCTACAAGGAACTCAATCGTGCTGAAAAGAAAAAAACAAACAACCTCATTATAAAATGGGCAAAAGATATGAACAGACACTTCACAAAGGAAGACATTCGAGCAGCCAACAGACACATGAAGAAATGTTCAACCTCACTAATCATCAAGGAGATGCAAATCAAAACCACACTGAGATACCACCTAAGTCCAGTCAGAATGGCAATTATCAACAACTCAAAAAATAACAGTTGCTGGAGAGGGTGTGGCGAAAAGGGAACACTTCTACATGGTTGGTAGGAGTGTAAACTAGTGCAACCTCTGTGGAAAGCAGTGTGGTGATTCCTAAAAGTTCTAAATATCAACCTCCAATATGACCCTGCAATCCCCCTACTGGGAATATCCCCTGAAGAACTCAAATCACTCTATAAAAAAGATACCTGCACACGTATGTTTATCGCAGCATTGTTCACAATAGCAAGAACCTGGAAGCAACCATACTGTTCTTCAAAAGAGGACTGGATTTTAAAAATGTGGTACATATACATGATGGAATACTACACAGCCATAAATAGAACAAAATCATGAATTCCGCTGCAACCTGCATGGAACTAGAGTCTATAATACTGAGTGATCTCTCACAGAATCAAAGGTCTGAGTATCACATGTTCTCACTCATATAGTGGACCTTGATCATCCAACGTATTACCATAAGAAAATGACTGACAGTGGTGGGAAACTATGGGAGGGGAGGGAAGGGAAAGGAGATGGGATTAATGGTAGTAAACATCTGTCTGGAGACACCTCTTATCAACAAGGGTGCCTGAACAAAGCATATTTGCATACCTAACCCTTAACTGTTCCCCACAATATCATAATAAAAAATATTGTTTATTAAAAAAAATTAATAAGGGTACCTAATCTCAAACCAAGCAAAGTGGGGACCAAAGGAAGGCCCAAACTTTACTTATACGATGACCACCTGTATACCTAATCTTGAAGTGTACCCCACATCTTTAAAATAAAGTAGAATAAAATAAAAAGGAAGTTTGTCTAAGTAGGCATATAAATAAAAGGGCAGTGCATATGACCAGTAAACACAGAATCCACATCATTTTCAACTGTTGGTCATGAGTATTTTTAAATGGAAATGTTTTAGGCCTAAAAATGACAAAAAAAGAAGAGGTAGGTGTTTTTGTTTCTTGTTTGTTTGTTTGATAGAGGGTCTTACTGCACAGGCTGGAGTGCAGCGACTAGTCATAGGTGTAATCCTAGCTAACTGTAGCCTTGAATTCTTAGACCCAAGCAATCCTTTTGCCTTCTGAGCAGCCGGAACTGCTACAGGCACTCAGTCCATAGAGACCAGGGATTCTGCTGCTAACATCCTACAAACCATGGGACCACAAGGAATGATGCAACTCTCAAATGCCAACACTACCAACGCTGAGAAATCTTGGTCTATACAAACGAACATAGAGTACACTCCAAGATGTCGAGTGAAAAACTAAGTCACCGAAACATACAGTAGAATCAGACCTGTGTTAAAAAAAACACACAGAAAACATTTTGACTTTGTCAAAATTGTAACATAGAAGTACTCCATTTTCACTCCTAGGTATATACCCAAAAGAATTAAAAATAAGTAAAACGTGTATGTGTGTGTGTGTGAGAGAGAGAGAGAGAGAGACTATGAGAGAGTGTTGGAGTCTCACTCTGTTGCCCAGGCTGAAGTGCAGTGGCACAATCATGGCTGACCACAGCCTCGAACTCCTGAGCTCAGGCAATTTTTCAGCCTTAGCCTTCTGAGTAGCTGAGACTATAGGTGTGTGCCACCATGCCTGGCTAATTTTTTTATTTATTGGTAGAGACAAGGTCTTGCTATGTTGCCCAGGCTGGTCTCGAACTCTTGGGATCAAGCAATCCTCTTAACTTGGCCTCCCAAAGTGCTGGGATTACAGGTGTGAGTCATGGAACCTGGGCCAAACAAATTCTTCTATACCAATGTTCATAGTAGCACTATACACAATAACCAAGAGGTCGAAATGACCCAAATGTCAATCAATAGATGACTGAGTTAGCAAAGTGTGTTTTTTCCCATGCAATGGATATCATTCAGCCACAGAAATGAATGAAATCTTGATTCGGGCTACACAATAGATGAGCCTTGACAACATTGTGCTGAGTGAAATATATGATTACATTATATGAAAGGACACATTGTGTCTGATTCCATTTATATGAAGTGTCTAGAACAGGCAAATCCACAGAGACAGAAAGAAGAAGGGTGGTTGCCCGTTGTGGGCTGAGGGAGGGAAATGAGGAGTGACCATTCATGGAGACAGGGACTCCTTTTGGGGTGATGAAAATGTTTTGGTACTACAGAGATGGGGTGGTTGCACAACATTGTGAATATATTAAACCTTACTGAATTGTATACTTTATTTTTTCTTCTTAGAGATGAATTCTCACTATGCTCCGCAGACTAGTGTTGAACTTCTGGGCTCATACTATTTTTTTGCCATGGTCTTGAAAACTGCTGGGATGATAGGCATGAACCACTGTACTCAGCCTGAACTGTATACTTTGATATAGATAATTATGTTATATGAATTTCACTTTGAAAACAAACAATAGTGCACAGGAGAAGTCTGACCTTGCAGGTGTGAATTTTTTCACCTGCCACATGCAGGTGGAGGTTTGGAGAACTCCCCATCAAATTCACCATCATACTTACACGATGGCCATTTCATGGACCTTAGTATCATTTGTGGCATTTTAACTACTTAATCAGAAGCAACGAATATATTGTGCTCTTCGGTTTTAAAAAAAATCTTTAGGCTGGACATGGTAGCTCATGCCTGTAATCTCAGCACTCCGGGAGACCAAAGTGGGAGGGTCACCTGAGTCCAGGAGTTCGAGACCAGCCTGGGCAACAAAGCAAGACTTCATCTCTACAAAATTAAAAATAAATTAGCAGGGCAGGGCAGCACATGTGCATAGTCCCAGCTACTAGGGAGGCTGAGAGGGGAGGCTCAGATCACATGAGTCCAGGAGGTTGAGGTTGAGGTTGTGGTGAGCTGTGCTTGTGCCACTACACTCCAGTCTGGGCAATAAAGTGAGACCCCCAACTCAAAAAATAATAATCTTTAAAAAGACATTTAATTGAGCAAGTGACCTGGATAGGGAAGGATGAAGGTGGACAGGCACGTCAGGTCAGCCTCCTCAGCCCCAGAAGGCAAGGACAAGGCTGCTCTCCTGTCAGTTTCCACAGCCGGATTCCCAAATCCCAAATTTGTAGAGCATTAGCCTCTGCCCAAGCCTTTGAGGAGCTCAGGGAATTGACTCACACCTGGCAGGCAGGGAGGGAGGGAAAGTGAGGACACAGACTCCCCAAGGTTGTCTCCTTCTGGCAGAGTCTCTAGGGGTCCCAGCATCCCTGAAGCAGAGGCAGAGGCAATAGGACCACAGCGAGAGGAGGCGGTGGGCAGAGTTTGCGAGGTATAAATAATGGTGGTCAGGCCCAGCCAAGCCCCTTCAGCTGGTGCAGCTCCCTGGCCCAGCCCACACCTGTGCAACCCACACCTGCAGGGAGACTCCAATCCAGGGCTTCCCTCTGGGGTGAGGCAGAAGCCTGGTGCAGGGCCTGGAGCCCCAGGTGAGTCACCTCCCCTCCCACCCATCTGACCAGGAGAGACCTGGGGAACCAGCACCTGTCAGCTACTCAGAGGAACCACCTGTTTATACAAGCCCTCGGGCTAGGGCTATCTGATCCTATGAGGTGAGGGACAACGGGCAGTCCCTGCTCCCCATCTCTAAGACAATCTAATGATTGCTTAGCAGGAATTATCTTTTGAAGAGCTCTCACTGCCTTATGAAGTAGGTTCCTTGAACAGGTGAGAAAATAGGTACAGAGAGAGGAGAGTCATTTCTCAAAGTGACTCCAGATAACTGTCTGATTTAAAAAAAATTTTTTTTGAGTCAGGGTCTCACTCTGTTGCCCAGGCTGGAATGCAGCAACATAATCATGAGCACCACAGCCTCCACATCCTACTCAAGAAATTCTCCTGCCTCAGCCTCCCAAGTAGCTGGGACTGCCGGCAAGTGCCACTACAACTGACTAATCTTTAAAAATTTTTTGTAGATTAGAGGTTTCTATAAAATGTTGTCCAGGCTGGTCTCGGACTCCTAAGCTCAAGCAATCCTCCCACCTCAACCTCCCAAGTAACTGGGCCTACAAGCGTGTGCCACCGTGGATGGCTAATTTTTTTTATTTTGGTAGAGATGGGGGACTTGCTATGTTCCCCAGACTGGTCTCAAACTCCTGGACTCAGGTAACCCTCTCACCTTGTCCTCCCAAAGTCCTGAGGGTAATGGCATGAGCCACTGCACCTAGCTGACGGTCTGTTTTTAACCTCTCTTCTCTGTCTGTATAGGCCAGAAGCCAGTGGAAAAAGGGGTTGGGAAGAGGCAGGTAGAAAGGAGACAGATAAGAAGATTCAGGATTGTGAGGCTCCAGTCACTTTCCCAGGGTATAAAGAATTTAGAAGGTGTCAGTGGGGACAGGTGAGTGGATGGGAAGGAGCAAAGGATGAGAAGGAGGAAAGAAAAGAGAGGAAGGAGGGGGCAGTGATGGGAGAGACTTTGCAGAGACCGGAGACGAGACAGCCTCACGAAGAAGATGGGATGGGGAGGCTGGCGAGGCCAGATGGGATCTGAGAGGCAAGAAGGCCTAGCTTGTGGTTCTCAGGTGGGGGTGATAGTCTGTCTCAGGGGATGTTTGGTGTGTGAGGATTCTTGTGTGATGACTGGGAAATGCTTCTGCCATATAATGGGGGGCGGCAGGGATGCTTTTTGGCATCCTACAGTGCACAGGAAGGCCCTACCGAGAATGATCTGGCCCCAAATGTCCCCAGTGCTGAAGCTGGAAAACTCTGCCCTAAGGTTATGTGTGTGGGTGGGGAACTGGCTACTCTGTGGGTCCCCCTTAGTGCCAGACAACTAGTGCTTGCTCTCTCTCCTTCTCCTCCTCCCTTGCCTCTCTCCCTCCCTCCCTCTCTCCCTCTCTCACTTTCTCTGTCTCTCCTCTCTCGTCCTTTCTGTCTTTCTGGCTCTCTCCTCTATTCCTCTCTCTCCTCCCTCCTGTCTTTTCTCTCTCTCCTTTCTCTTCCTCTCTTCCACTCCTCTATCTTCCTGGCTGTTCCTCTCTCTCTCTCTCTCTCTCTCTCTCTCTCTCTCTCTCTCTCTGTCTCTCTCTCTCTCTCTCTGTTTCTCTCCTCTCTCTTCCTCTCTTTCTGTTTTCTCTCCTCTCTTTCTCTAATGTCTTCCTGTCTCTCCCTCCTCTCTCTTCCTCTCTTTTCTCTCCTCCTCTCTTTCTCTCTTCTGTCATCCTCTTGCTCTCCCATCTCTTTCTCTCTTTTCCCTTCTCTCTCTTCCTCCTCTTTCTCTCTTTTCCTCTCTCTCCTCCCTCTCTTCTCCTTCTTCTCTCTCCCTTCTCCCTCTTTTCTCTTTCTCTCTGTCCTTCTTCCTCTATTTCTCTCTTTCTCTTTCCCTTCTCTGGTTTACCTACAGAGGAACCCACTGAGTGTTCTACTGGTGGATCATCGCCTCAAAGTTTTAAACTTTCTTTCTCTGGCATTCTGGTCCCACACCAACCGTGAGTTTTGTTTTACTTGTTAAAAATTAACGAACTTAATTTTAAGAGCAATTTTAGGTTTACAGAAGATTGAA
The DNA here is from genome assembly GCA_027257055.1 of Cephalopachus bancanus. Classification (NCBI taxonomy): domain Eukaryota; kingdom Metazoa; phylum Chordata; class Mammalia; order Primates; family Tarsiidae; genus Cephalopachus; species Cephalopachus bancanus. The sequence continues at coordinate 248,961 of JAPVLO010000931.1, forward strand.
AAGATAGCACTGAGAATCTTCATACACCCTTTCTCCCCTGCATGCAATCTCCCCATCAGTGGCAACTTGCATTCTTGCCACACCTCTGTTACAATTGATGAACCAATATCCAATATCGACTAAAGTCCACAGCTGACATGTTGACATCAGAGCTCACATCAGAGCAGGGGCTGTTGTGCATTCTCTGGGCTTTGACAAATATACAATGTCCTGTATTCACCATAATAGTAACAACTAGCATTGTTTCACCACCCTAGAAATGCTCTGTGCTCTGCCTAATCACCCCTCCCTCTCTCCCCCTACTCCCCTGGAAGCCTCGGAACTTTTGCTGCTTCCACAGTTTTGCTTTTTCTGGAATGAACAGTGCCCCTTTTAGCTGCATTCTGCCTGCACCCCATCATTCCTGAGGGTGATACATGCAGCCTCAATCATCACTGGGTCTCATCCTCACAGCTCTCCTTCTTTCTTTCTTTGTGGTGGTAAAAGTTTGTGATCTTGATTCATATGAGAAGTGAGAGTGTGTGGATGGGCAGTGCTGGGGAAGCAGCACCTCTGATTCTCACTAACAGCCACCAGAAACTGGTAAGAACTCTGAGAGATTAGGAAAAGACAAGCTTTGGAGTCCATCAGGCAAAGTCATGAACAAGGAATTTTAGAGCCATGTAGAGGATCGTTATTTTGGAAGCACCCAGGAATGTGTGACTAAATCTTCATTAAAAAGAATTGTCCAGGAGGGCTGCATGGAGAAGGTAACAGTTAATTGGAATTTTTTTTTTTTGGTAAAGTCTCACTCAGTCACCCAGGTTGGTATGTGGTGGCATGCCCACAGCTACCACAATCTCAACCTGCTGGCCTCCAGTGACCCTTCCACCTCAGTCTTCCAGGTAGCTGAAACTACAGGCACATGCCACCACACCTGACTTTTTTTTTTAATTGTAGAAACAAGGTGTCACCAAGTTGCCCAGGCTGGTCTCAAACCTCTAGGCTCAGGCAATCCTCTTGCCTCCGCCTCCCAAATTGCTGGGATTGCAGACATGAGCCACCATGCCTGCCCTAAGCTGATTCTTAAAGATAAATAGGGGTTTGCTGGGTGGAGAAAGGGAGGGTAGGGGATCCCGGCAGAAGGAAGGAGCCAAGGAGTTGCAACTACACTCTCTGGATCAGCAATTCTCAACTAGGGGTGGCTTTGCCCCTCATGGGGACATGGATGTTGTCTGGAGATATTATTAGTTGTCATAACTGAGCAGGGGCTGCTGACATCTAGCTGGTAGAGACCAGGGATGCCACAAAACACCCTGCAAGGCCCATAACAGCTCCCCACAGAAAGGATGACCTGGTGCCAACAGTCCCAAGGTTGAGAAACCTTACCCTACACCCTAGGGAGTCACGAAAACCTTGTGAGCACCACCACCACATGACCCCAGTCTCACCCATTTGGCATCTTCTTCGTTTTTTTTTTTTTTTTTGAGTTGGGGTCTCACTCTGTCGCCCAGACTGGAGTGCAGTGGCCGCTCCTCGACCTGCTGGGCTCCAGCGATCCTTCCACCTCAGCCTTCCAAGTAGCCGGAATTACAGGCATGCGCTACCATGCCTGGCTGATTTTTTGATTTATTGTCGAGATGAGGTCTCGCTGCCCAGGTGGGTCTTGAACCCACGGGCTCAGGCAATCCACTCATCTCAGCCTCCCAAAGGCGTGGGATTACAGATTTGGCATCTTCTTGGAGGCTCCTGTTTCCAAGCCATTCACTCCTCAGAGATCTCAGAGTGGCAAGACTGGGTGAGGTTGGGGTCACCATCCTGAAAAGTTACGAGAAGGTGCTGACCTGGAAGTGGGGAACAGTGACTCCACAGAAGCTAGGAAAATCTGAAAACTGAGAGTGTTCAAAGAATGCAGCTTCCACCCACCAAAGTAGCTGGTTCCTCCTTCATATCTTGTTATAAACCAGTCAAGGACCTGAGCCCACTCAAGAGGGTATTTACTACCATTTTGAGGGGAGGGGATCAGGGTCTCACTGTAGTCCAGACTAGAGTACAGTAGCATGATCATGGCTCACTGCTGCCTCAAACTCCTGGGCTCAGGAGATCCTCCTACCTCAGCCTCCCTAGTAGTTGGGACTACAAATGTGCACCACCATACCTGGCTAACTTTCCTAACTTTTTGTGGATATGAGGTCTTGCTATGTTGCCCAACAGGCTGGTCTCAAACCCCTGGGCTCAAATGATCCTCCCATCTCGGCCTCCCAAAGTGCTGAAATTACAGGTGTGAGCCACTGTGTCCAGTCACTACCTTTTTCATTGCGTTTTTATTGTGATAAAATACACATGACATGAAACTTACCACTTAACCATTTTAAAGAGTACAACTCAATGGCATTAAGTACATGAATGACACGTGGATCCTCCATCTCTATCTAGTTCCAGAAATTTTTCATCACCCCAAAAGGAAGCTGTGTACCCATTCGCAGTCACTTCCTATTTCCCCTTTTTCCAAGTTCCTGACAACCATGTGAACCATGTTCATCAACTGGTGAAATATATCCATATAATGAAATATTGTTTGATCACAAAAAGGAATGAAGCCTGGATGCAGTGGTTCATGCCTATAATCCCAGCACTTTGGGAGGCCAAGGTGGGAGGATTGCTTGAGCCCAGAAGTTTGAGACCAGTTGGGACAATATAGCAAGACCCTGTCTCTATAAAAAAATAGAAAAATCAGCTGGGCATGGTGGCACACACCTGCAGTCCCAGCTACTCAGGAGGCTGAGGTAGGAGAATTACTTGAGCCAAGGCGGTTGAGGCTTTAGTCAGCCATGATCATGTGAGTGCACTCTAGTCTGGGCAACAGAGAGAGAGACCCAGACCAAAATTAATAATAAAAACAAAGTTCTGATGCATGTTCAGTGAAGAAATCAGACACAAAAGGTCACATCTCATATAATTCCATTTATGTAAAATGTCCAGAGCAGCCAAATTCATAGAAGCAAAACAGCAGAGTGGCAGTTTCCTCTTTCAAACTTTACATTGTCTGATTAAAAATTTTTTAAAAATTAGCAGGATGTGGTGACATGTACCTATTCCCAGCTATTCAGGAGGCTGAGGTAGGAGAATCACTTGAGTCCAGGAGTTTGAGGCTGTTGTGAGTTATGATCATGCCACTGCTCTCCAGCCTGGGTGATAGAGCATGACCCCATTTCTTTAAAAAAGATACTTTATATATAGCTGAATAATGCAAAAAAGGCCCACCAAAATCTCATGAAATTAAAGTTCCTTAGTAAGCATGGACCGCATACATTTGCTCATGACTGTGTTGACTTAATGATCATATGTAGCACCTGATGACTCATTTAATTCTCACAACAACCCTTGGAGGTCGAGAGGGAGGAAATGGAGGTACATAGAGGTAAAGAACCTTGCTCAAGTTTACATGGTAGGCAGAGTAGGGATTCGAACTCTGGTCTCCTGACTCCCACGTTCCTCTGTCTGTCTGATGGATATGTTGCATTACCCCAGAACATACAGATGTGCCTTGTGGGAGCTGGAAAAGCAATCAAAACATTATGTCTGGCTCTTTCTTAGAGCCACACAGTCTCCTGCCTCTGCTTTCCTGCATGAATGACTCCAGGAGGAAGAATGTGACTGGTTCACATTAAGAGATGCACTGGGGTCCAAGGAATTGTTGTCCTGTGTAGGGGTCTCTCCTGGTACCTGAAGCTCTCTGAAGAACAAAATTGGGGCTGGCCACGGTGGCATAACACCCATAATCCCAGCACTTTGGGTATCAGAAACAGGAGGATACTTGAGACCAGGAGTTCGAGACCAGCCTGGGCAGCATAGAAAGACCCCTTTGTCACCAAAAAAAAAATTAGCCAGGCGTGGTGGCCCCCACCTGTAGTCCCAGCTACTCAGGAGGCTGAGGCAGAAGGAATGCCTGAGTACAGGAGGTTGAGACTGTGGTGAGTCATGATCATGCCATTGCACTCCAGCCTAGGCAACAGAGTGAGACCTGGACTCAAAAAGGAAGAAGAGGAGGAAGAGGAGGAGAGAATTTATGAGAAGGAAGTAGGAGAGTAGAGAAGCAATCGATGGAAGAATCTTCCCAAATGAAAATATTTTCATTCGAGAATGCAATGTAGAGGGACAGAGAAGAGTAAGTCTTTGGAGTCAGCTCAGCTGTGGGTTCAAGTCTTGGATCTGCCATTTTGACAAGTTCACCTTGAGCAAGTTGCTTAGCCCTTCTGTGCCCCAATGTTTTCAACGAATATGCCCAAGGTATGTCAAAAGAGGAGGGGGTGAAAAAATACTACCTTTCTCAATGGGTTGATGAGACTACTAAATTATAGGAGACACAAAGTGGGAACATACCTGGACATGCCCACGGGGCTATGCCTGATAGATGGTAACAAGGGTGGTTGTTACCATCTATCAGGCATAGCCCCATGGGCATGTCCAGGTATGATGGGAACTGAGGACCTTTCTTCATCTGGAAGCTGATATTTTCCTGTTCCTCCTCATCCCAGGCTCAGCCTCCATGTGGGGAGCCAATGGCTCTGCAGTGACCGAGTTCATCCTCATCGGCTTCTCCACCTTACCCCACCTCCAGCTGATGTTCTTCCTGCTGTTCCTGCTGATGTATCTGTTCACGCTGCTGGGCAACCTGCTCATCATGGCCACTGTCTGGAGCGAGCGTGGCCTCCACACACCCATGTACCTCTTCCTGTGCGCCCTCTCCGTCTCTGAGATCCTCTACACTGTGGCCATCATCCCGCGCATGCTGGCCGACCTGCTCTCCACCCAGCGCTCCATCACCCTCCTGGCCTGTGCCAGCCAGATGTTCTTCTCTTTCATGTTTGGCTTCACCCACTCCTTCCTGCTCACTGTCATGGGCTATGACCGCTACGTGGCTATCTGCCACCCCCTGCGCTACAACGTGCTCATGAGCCCCCGAGGCTGTGCCTGCCTGGTGGGCTGGTCCTGGGCTGGTGGGTCGGTCATGGGGTTGGTGGTGACTGTGGCCATTTTCCAACTCACTTTCTGTGGACCCAATGAGATCCACCATTTTGCTTGCCATGTGCCACCCCTGTTGAAGTTGGCCTGTGGAGATGATGTACCAGTGGTGGCCAAGGGCGTGGGCTTGGTGTGTATCATGGCCCTGCTGGGTTGTTGTCTCCTCATCCTCCTTTCCTATGCATTAATCGTGGCTGCCATCTTGAAGATCCCATCCGCAGAAGGTCGGCATAAGGCCTTCTCCACATGTGCCTCTCACCTCACTGTGGTGGTTGTCCATTATGGCTTTGCCTCTGTCATCTACCTCAAGCCCAAGGGTCCTCAGTCTCTGGAAGGAGACACCCTGATGGGCATTACCTACACAGTCCTCACACCCTTCCTCAGTCCCATCATCTTCAGCCTCCGGAATAAAGAGCTGAAGAGCACCATGAAGAAAACCTTCTTGAGCAAACTCTGTCCAGAAAAAATATAATGATCTGGGAGAAATTCATTGGTAACAAATAAATTGAATTACCAAATGCTATTTTTAAAATGACATTACGGCCAGGCTTAGTGGCTCAGCCTGTAATCCTGCACCTTTGGAGGCCGAGGTGAGTGAATTGCCTGAGCCCGCAGGTTTGAGACCTGCCTGGGCAACTTGCCAAGACCTCATCTCTACAATAAATTGAAAAATTAGCCGGGTGTGGTAGTGCACGCCTGTAGTTCCAGCTACTTGGAGGGCTGAGGCGGAAGGATTGCCAGAGCCCAGAAGGTCGTGGCTGCAGTGACCGGGAGCGGCCACTGCACTCCAGTCTGGGTGACAGAGTGAGACTCCAACTCAAAAAATAAAAAAATAAAATAAAATAAAATAAAATGACATTACAGCCAGGTGAAGAAGCTCATGCCTGTAACCCCAGCATTTGGGAGGCTGGGATGGGAGAATCACTTGAAGTCAGGAGTTCAAGATCAGTCTAGGCAGCATAGCAAGGCTCCATCTCTTTAAAAAAAAATTTTAAGTTAGCCAGGCATGGTGGTACATGTCTATAATCCCAGCTGCTTTAGGGTCTGAGGCAGGAGGATGGTCTGAGCCCAGGAGTTCCAGGCTACAATGAGCTATGACCCCATTACTGCACTCCAACCTGGGCAATAGAGAAAGACCCTGTCTCTAAATTAAAGGGGGAAAAAAGACATTCCATGAACATGTAGTAATCTCTATTTGCCTGATGGTTTAAGATTTACAAAGACCCTCTGGGCAACACACAAGTGAATACACAAGGTTTATCAACATCAGAGAATGTACTTGGGGTGGAAGGATCTGTGCAATCTTAACACAGAGATATAAATCAGATTTTACTATTTCCACCTGCTGCAGGACATTCTGTCATCAGTTAGCACCAAACCTGGAATCTGTTCTTCTGTCAAAATCCAAGGTCATCTAATACTCCGAATACCACAAACTAGGTATGCAAAGAGAAATAGAAGAATTCATGCCCACTATTAGGCAGCACCAGGTAACTACAACTCAGACAAGACTATCCCAGATCACAGCAGAGGAGAGCAAAGCACCCTAAATTTCAGCATTGCACAGATCTGTGCAATAGAAGTTAGAAACAGCAATAAACAGACCCCCAGAAAAAGTTGAGGAAACTTGGCATTTCAAGTGTGAATCTTGAATATTTGTGGAGTGACAGAGATGTCTTGGGTTGGCTCAGGGAAAAATGTCCCACTGTGAGATATAGACTGCTGTGTCAGGAAGTGACATGGCACACAGGCTAGTGGGAACACTCTGTTCAACAAGGACAATGAGCGCAGTCTAGGACCAAACTTTACCTCATAATCACACAGGCAACATGCTCCCCCATTTTTCAGTGAGTGGGGATTTAAGGTTGAATCTTCTGCATGGTATTTATAATTTGATGACAATAGGTGTTTTCGTGTTTAAGTTGAATAGTAAACTAAACGTCATTTGTCCTAATTCAGTCTTTTTCTATCACTCAAGCAGTAAAAATATCCCATGTTAACACGAAGCGGGAAACAATTTCAGTCAAACCTGGGAAACCCAGAGAATTCCCCTTTGCAGAATACATGCCACCGTTCAGGTTTCTTTTTACCTTTCACACACATTGTGTCATTCACATTGTGCCATTGCAGCTCACAGGCACATTATGTTAGACACATTGTGTTGTTATAGCCCCTCAAAGTGGAATGAGGGCAGATATAATCACCCCCTCTTCATTTGATAGAGGGAAAACTGAGGCTCAAAAGATAAATGGCAGCTGGGTTTGTACCTGTAATCCCAGCAATTTGGGAGGCCAAGGCAAGAGAATTGCTTGAGTCCCAGCATTCAAGACCAACCTAGGAAAGATAGCAAAACCTCATCTCTACAGAAAATAAACAAAATTAGCCTGGCATGGTGGCACACATCTGTAGTCCCAACTACTTGGGAGGCTGGGGTGGGAGGGTTGCCTGTGCCCAGGAAGTCAAGGCTGCAGTGAGCCATGATCATGCCACTGTACTCCAGCCTGGGCAACAAAGTGAGACCTCAACTCAAAAAAGAAAAGAAAAGAAAAGAAAAGAAAAAGATGCATGGCTCATCGAAGATCACACAACTTGTAAAAGCCAGGCTTCCAATGTAGGTCTTTCTCGATTCCAATTTCTTTTCAGTCAGCATTTCACACATTTTCTTCCTACAGTGAGTTTTGTGGGTACTCTTTACAGAAGGACTGGTGTTTCTCCAAATCGAATATCTCAACATCTTTATAGTTTTTATGAAGCAGGAGGGCGATTGCAACCCAACCATGCACTGGGGCACACATCCTTGGAATCCTGGTGAAATAGTTCCATAAATTCAGGAGTCGTCCATGATTTTAAAATAATTTTTAGTCTTGTAGGAATTCTTGAGTTACTCCTACACTTTGAGCTAAGATGTTCCCCTCCCACAGCAACAAAGTCAATTGGGGCAAGAACAGGAGTCAGGCTCTTTCATTCCCTTGATGAAATGCCCACTTGGCCTCTGATCTTACTGCTATCCAAGTGGATAAAGAACCTGGAAAGTGGGTGGACATCCACTATGAGTTGGGTACTGTAGTCTCATGCCAATTTACTATGATCCCTTAGATTACCAGCTCATGAGATCAGAAAGGTTTGATCAGCTCCTCAATATTATCCTCAGCACCAACATGATACTTGGAAGATATAATCCTTTTTAAAAATTTGTTTTAGAGGTCTGGGATACAAGTGGGAATTTACTACATAGGTAGGTTGCATGCGGGTGAAGTCTGGGCTTCTAACTGACCCTCTCTTTCCCTGCTAGTGGGCCAGGCACTCTTTATGTTGCTAAGTTCTCCCTTCCCTCCTCTCTCCCTCCCTCCCCTGGCAATGTCCAGTGACTGCTGATCTCACCCTTGGGCTAGTGTGACCAGTGATCAGGGCCCGCTTGTGAGTAAGAGCATGTGGTATTCAGTTCTTTGTTTCTGTGATGGTTCACTTAGTATGATGGTCTCCAGCTGCATTCAAGTTGCTGCAAAATCATGATTTTGTTTTTCTTTATGGCTACACAATATTCCATCATGTATATGTACCATATTTTCTTTATCCAGTCCACCCTAGAATATTTGTTAAGAATTGATAGATAATCAATCTCTTAGGCTGGAGTGCAGTGGCACAATCATGGCTCACTGCAGCCTTGACCTCCTGGGCTCAGGCGACCCTCCCGCTTCAGCCTTCTGAGTAGTTGGGACTACAGGTGTGTGCCACCATGCCCGGCTAATTTTGTTGATTAACAAATATTTCTATTGTGGACTAATTTAATCTCCCACAAAACTGAGCAATGCAGAGGGTTGGCTTTTGTATTTACTATGAGAGAGAAACTCACTGCCCCACCCCCAGCAGTGGGAGAAGTGTGAGTAAGGAGTTGTGCTTGAGTCAGATGAAACTGGGTTCAAATTCTGCCTTCTATTTTCCACTGATTCAGTTGAGATCTTATAGAGAGTCCACATCTGTGTAAATAAAAAGATGTTTGGAGCATTGACATTTGTGGTTGAAAAACGTAAGCTACATCCACTAATAAAGGGATGTTGAACAGATGTTGGCTCGTTCATACAGTGGGATGCAAGGCAGCTGTTAAAAACAAGTCTCTTTCTCCCTGGAAGTCTTATTCATTATCATGGCTTTATGTACAATCTGCACACAGATGTTCTCCAAATCCTTATATTTATATATTTACAACCACCTACTCAGCATCTCCACATGGCTATGTAGCAGGCTTCTTTTTTGTTTGTTTGTTTTGTTTTGAAGATAGGGCCTCACTCTATAACCCAGACTGGAGTCCAATGGTGCAATCATAGCACACTGCAGCCTCAACCTTCTGGGCTCAGGTAATCCTCTTGCCTCAGCCTCTTGAGTAGCTGGGACTATGGTGCACACCATAAAGCGTGATTTTTTTTTTAGCACTGGGATCTTGCTATGTTGCCCAGGTTGGTCTCAAACTCCTGGTCTGAAGCATTCCTTCCACTTCAGCCTTCCAAAGTGCTGGGATCACAGGCATGAGCCACTACACTTGGCCTGTTGTAGGCTTCTGAAACTTAATGTGTCCAAATCTCTAACTCTTAAATATTTTCATTACTAATATCATTCTCTCTCTCTCTTTCTCTTTTCCCTCTCCCCTCCCATCTTACACACACACATACTTCTTCCTCCCATAGTCTTTCCCATCTCAGAAATCCGCAACTGATTCTCAATTTCTTTTTTTTTTTTTAAGTTGGAGTCTCACTCTGTCGCCCAGACTGGAGTGCAGTGGCCGCTCCCGGGCACCGCAGCTCAACCTGCTGGGCCCCGGTGATCCTTCCGCCTCAGCCTTCCAAGTAGCTGGAACTACAGGTGCATGCTACCATGCCCGGCTAATTTTTTGATTTATTGTAGAGATGAGGCCTTGCCAAGTTGCTCAGGCGGGTCTCGAACCTGCGGGCTCAGGCAATCCACTCACCTCGGCCTCCCAAAGTGTGGGATTACAGACTGAGCCACCAAGCCTGGCCTGATTCTCAATTTCTTGGAGACACTGTTGATTCTTCTCTTTCCTGCACCCCATGTCCAATTCTTTAGAAAATCAGAGGTGGCTCTTCCTTCAAAATATACCCAGAACCCGGTCCCTTTCTACTGCCTCTCTTGCTTCTGTCCTCATCTATGCCACCATTGCCTCTCATCTGGATGGCTTCCATAGCTTTTAAGCTGCTCTTCCTACCTCTACCCCTCCCCCACTATACTAGGATCTCAGTAAAAAGGGAGACTGAACCTTTTGAACACACACTGCATTCTATCTCCTCTACTCAGAACCCTCCCATGGCTTCCTGTTTCACTTGGAGAGAAATCCAGAGTTCTTGCAGAGCCCACAAAGTCCTACACACCTGGACCCTGCTGCTTCTCTGACCTCACCTTCCTCTTCTCTTTCCCTCAATCATTCTGCCCCAGTCTTCTCATCTCTCGAGCACACCAAAAATGTTCCTGCTGCAGGACCTTTGCATGTGCTGTACCCACTACCAGGAAAACTCTTCCTGCATAAATCCTCATAGTTACTCCCTCATTGCTTAAAGCTTTCTTCCCAAATATCACAGAGTCCTTCCCTAACTACACTGCACAGGACAGCAATGCCCCTGGCCATGTCCTGACTCTTTCAGTTTGCTTCGTTGGTTCCATGTGTTTATTATCTGGCATCTCTCTGATTATTGGATATCACTATCCTGACTACTTGAAAATTACTTTGAGGAGGTAAGGCACTTGGTCTAGTTTGCTCACTTCTGTGTGTTTAAGTGACACATAGTAGGCTCTCAAATCTGTGTTTAATAAATTAATTTAGAGGAATGAGAACAAAGGAAGGTAACCATGAGGTACAATATTTGTGCATCCAATTGGAAAAATTTGTTCATGTTTGTTAACACTGTTAAAGCAAATGTGGGGAAATTGGTTTTCTTGTAAATTGCTGTGTGTCCTTAGGAAGGTCACATTCCTTCTCTGAGCCAACTCTGCAAGAATGTAAAAGCACCTACCTTGTAAGGCAGTGATGAGACTAAAATGAGACTCAGACAATCCTCCCCCCTCCACCTCCCAAAGTGCTAGGATTACAGGTGTGAGCCAACATGCCCGGGCCCAAGTGCCAGCTTTTAAACAGCAGTTTAATAATTATTCATGGCCTTCTGTATCTCAAGACCTGTGCTAGTTTGGGAAGTATAGAGAGCAATTCATTGCTCTTCTGTGCCTCTCATTATGCTTGATGGAATGATGCACAGAGAAATGTCAGGGCTCTAACCAATGGACTGTATTAGTCAGGGTTTTCCAGAGAAACAGAACCAATAAGATATAGATAGACAGACGTTAAATAGATAGATGATAGATCGAGATAGATAGATACATCATAGAATAGAAAGATGATAGATAGGATAGATGGATAGATAAACAGAAAGGATAGAGAGATGACAAAGATACATATATACATACATACATACATACATACAAGGTAGTATAAGTTAATGGTTGACACAATTATGCAATTATGGAGACTGAGAAGTCTCATGAAATACCAATTGCAAGCTCAAGACCCAGAAAAACCAGTGTATTTCAAATGCCTCAGAGCTAGAGAGATGATGGTTTAGATTCCAATCTAGGTCTGAAGGTGAGGACTAGGAGCACCAAAGGCAGGAGAAGATCAAGGTCCCAGCTCATAAAGTCAGATTGGAGGAGCATGAATCCAACCTTCCTTGCTTTTTTATCCTATTCAGGCCCCCAACAGATCAGATGAAATCCACCCACATTGAGGACTGTACTCAGTCCACCACCCCAAATGCTAACCTCTTTCAGAACGACTCTCACAGACACACCCAGAAATAATATTAAATCAGATATCTGGGCAGCTCATGACCCAGTCAAGTTGACACATAAAATTAACCACCCATTACATGGACTGAGTCTAAAGGTTCCAATGGGGGCCAGACTGCTGCAGCTTGAGATATACCAGCCAAGTCGTCTCTCCTCATTCCTGTATTCCAATGATTCTCTGCCAAGGATGATATTGCCCTGCCCCCCCATCCCAGAAACATTTAAAAATTTCTGATAGTCAGGCTCGTGGCTCAGCCTGTAATCCTGCACTTTGGGAGGCCAAGATAAGTGGATTGCCTGAGTCTGCATGTTAGAGACCCACCTGGGCAACTTGGCGAGACCTCATCTCTACAATAAATCAAAAAATTAGCCGGGCGTGGTAGTGCGTGCCTGTAGTTCCAGCTACTTGGAAGGCTGAGGCGGAAGGATTGCTGGAACCCAGTGGGTTGAGGCTGCGGTGGCCAGGAGTGGCCACTGCACTCCAGTCTGAGTGACAGAGTGAGACTCCAACTCAAAAAAAAAAAAATTTCTGGATACATTTTTAGTTGTTACAACTGAGAGAAGGGGGTGTATGCTATAGCATCTCACAGGATGTAGGATGTTGAGCCAGGGATATTGCTCAACATCCTACAATGCACAGGACAACCTCCACCACCAGCCCCAAATGTTAGCAAGGCCAAGGATGAGGAACCTTGCTACATTCATTCAAAAAGCATCTATTGAGCACCTACTGTGTGCCAGGCATTTTCCTAAGCCTCACTGGGGATACAGCATTGAACCAATTAGACAAGACCCCTGACTTCAATGTCTGCACTTGAAAGAGGAAGATGTAGATGCTTTAAAAAAAAATTGTGGCTGGGCTTGGTGGCTTAGCCAGTAATCCCAGCACTTTGAGAAGCTGAGGTGAGTGAATTGTCTGAGCCCAAGGGTTTGAGACTTACCTGGGCAACTTGGCAAGACCTTGTCTCGACAATAAATCAAAAATTAGCTGGGCGTGATAGCTCATGCCTATAGTCCTGGCTTCTTGGAAGGCTGGGGCAGAAGGATTGACAGAGCCCAGCAGATCGAGGCTGCAGTCGCCAGGAGCATGTCACTGAACTCCAATCTGAGTGACAGAGTGAGACTCCAACTCAAAAAATAAAAATAAATAAATAAATAATCACATGAATTAATATACATGACACATTGTGATAAGAAGCTCTGAGGGAAATAATCAAGTTTCTATGAGGGCTTATAATCAGGGTGATGGCCCAGGATGTGAAAGTCAAGGAAGGGCTTCTTGAGGAGGTAACTTTTAGGTCACATCTAAGGAAGTGTGGGAACAAACAAGGGAAAGATAGTTGCAAGAACAGGCATGAGACTTGGTTAACTGTCTCAGTGTGCTTGGTTAGCTGAGGCTGGAGAGCTGAGGGTGAATTTGGAGATGAAACCCAAACCCAACCAGTAGTCCTTGATGGTCACACTAGAATTTGTACTACAGCCTTAAAGAAACAGAGGGTTTAAGCAGAGGTGTGATTTTTCAAAATGTTCCTTTAGAATTATCCCACTGGCTGCTGAGCAGAAGTCACCTGGAAGCTGGGGACTGAACAAGAGGAAAAGCCTTGAGGAGGCTGGGTCAACATTGAGGAAGAGCAGGAGAAAAGTGCAGGATGCAAACTGCATCTCTCAAGCTGGCCTTGGCCTCTAGTTACTAGCATCACAATGGGCTCCAATGAGCTCAGGGAGAGTGTTCATCCTGTCTCTGTGCCTCTGCCTCTTAATTGCCTTTCTGGGCTCTGGCCCTGTCTTGGGGATACCAAAGGATGTGGCCCAGAGGGGACCATTAGCAAGACATAGCAAACAGCTAGGTATGCAGGGGGTGGAAACTTCAGAAAGTTAAAGGTGATTGATGAAAGAAGGTAAGGACATAGCCTTGGGGGAAGGCACTGGCCAAAGCTAATGGGCAGATGGGAAGGGGTGGCTCCACCCCTAGGTGCAGGAGGAGGGAATCATTACCCCCAGACCCAGTTGTGTTACGCTGAAGTGTTGGCAACTCTTTCTATTTTAAGTTAATGATAGCTTCTATTATTTTTTAATCTTTTGAGATAAAAGAAATGCAGTTTTTTTGTTGTTTTCCCCTTTGGGGGGAAGTGAAGTAATCACTTTGAATATCCAATTGAAAGGGCCACCAAAAAATTTAAAAATCAAGATAAATAATATTAATGCTATATTTTTGAAAAATCAGTATTAATTCAAAAAATTCACAATGAACAAACTATCAACGTTTTTACATGAAGATGGGATGCAACACCACACTTTCCAGATGCTGTCTCGCCTGCCTCATCCTGACTTGGTCCTTGGGGTCTAGAATATGCCATTATGAAAACAACATACATTCACTAGGTTTAACTTTCTTGGTTGTGTTAAATTTACACAACTATATGAAATGGGGGAGTAAACATAAGGTTAACTTTAATTTTAGAAAGCATTGACATTGGCCAAGCAATCTAGAGCAAGTTTTTTTTTTCTCTAATGACCACAGGGAAGGTATAACCCACAAGCTATCTTTGCCACAATCTTTCAAATTCACACAGTCTGATTCTCACTCCAGGACTTCTGTTGGTCACTTAAATATTCCTCATCTATGACAACTCCAGGGGGTGGAGGGTGGGGAGTTTACCATTTGGGACACCTTCACATTTTATAGAGGAGGCAAAGAATGTCCCCAAATATTGGTAGTTAACTACCCTGGGACTTCCAATATAGCCCAGGAACCTGGTTTTAAAAGGGGTCAGAATTTCTTTTTTTAGGGCATAAAAAATTCATATTTAAACACAACATTCTTTTCCATATGAATGCATCTACTGACAAAAACCAAACACAAAAATACTACAGCCAGTTTGGCCAGACCCACAGGTGTCTTCCTAACTCTCACATTGAATGTTTCCTTCTAACCCCATGAGATCACCATGTCTCTAGTTCTGGGCTCATTACATTGGTGCTAGTTAGAATGTGTCTCTTGTTTCCAATTCTCCTTTTCTGGAACAGGCTGGTATCCCTGCCTCATAGCCCCTTAGAAATGTGTACTTCTGATCTTCAGCTCCGACTTAAAGAACAGGTTAATTTCTAACTTTTCCACTTCAGGGGCAAGAGCATTAGCTAACTGACTTACTCCCTTTCTATCTCAGTTTCCTCATCTTCAAAATGGAACTAATAATTCTATCTTCCCTGTAAAGCAAAAGAACTCATTAATTAAACACTTAAAACCTATCTCAGGCCAGGCACAGTGGCTCATGCCTATAACACCAGCACTCTGGGAGGCGGAGGTGGGAGGATTGCTTGAACCCAGGAGTTTGAGACCAGCCTGGGCAACACGAAAAGACCTCATTGTTAAACCCAAAATTCTAAATCTGAGAGACCACCAGAGAGTCAGCTCCGATGCAAATACACAAGGGTCTTTATTCAGGCTCGAGTCTAGGCTCACAAACTGAGACCGATGCAGCGGCTCGAGCTTGAGAGCCCCGACTCAGGCTAACATGCACTTTTTATACATAATTCTGAGGGAGTGGGGTGACTTTACAAACTTGTGCACACAGGATTGGATAAAAACTATATGACGCAGCTACAAAGACTTTGATTGTTTGATTCGAGTTTGATTTGCGCAGCCTCAGGCTTAGTTACTTGTGATGGACAAGTAACTGCCAAACGGGCAGAATGGAATGCCAGATAAGCTAGGTTTAGCAAGCAGGCCGGAGGTTTGAAACAAGGCAGAACCCACCGGGGGTGGCTGGCGCCACCAGTCTACCATTATCTAAGCAAAGGAATGTCCGGGAGGGGCTTATTGCTTAACATTCACACACTGCTAGCAGCAGTTGCAGAAGCAATCGGTTATTTTATGGGACAAACAAAAATTAAACTTAACAAAGTTCTAAGTACAAACACTGCAAACAAATACAGTGAACGTGGAGGAGGAATTCATAGAGTAATCATTCTTTTTGAGTTGTTTTTTTTTTTTGAGTCTCTCTCACACACACACACAAATATATAGAGATAGAGAGAGAGAGAGAGTGCCAGGTTGTGGTGGTATATGCCTGTAGTTCCAGCTACTTGGGAGGCTGAGGTGAAAGGATCTCCTGAGCCCAACAGGTTAAGGCGATGTGTGTGCCACTGCACTCTAGCCTTGGTGACAGAGTAAGACTCCAACTCAAAAAATAAAGAAAGAAAGAGAAAGAAAGAAAGAAAGAAAGAAAGAAAGAAAGAAAGAAAGAAAGAAAGAAAGAAAGAAAGAAAGAAAGAAACCTATCACCAGTCATCAGGGAAATGCAAATTCAGACCACACAATAAGATTCCACTAGGATGCCTATAATAAAAAAAAGTCAGATAATAACAAAGCATTGGTGAGGGTGTGGAGAAATCAGAACATTCATTTACTGCTGGTAGGAATATGAGATGGGGCAGTCACTTGGGGAAACATTCTGGCAGTTCCTCATGTAATTAAGCATAAAGTTACCATATGACTCATTAATCCCACTCCTAGAGATAAACCAAAAGAATATACGCGTCCAAACAAAATTTCATAAATGACTATTTATTGTAGCATGATTCATAATAGCCAAAAAGTGGAGACAATGTGAATGTCCATCAACAGATGAATGAATAAGCAAGATGCAGCACATTCAAACAATGGAATATTATTCAGCCATGAAAAGAAATGAAGTACTAATGCAGGCTACAGCACGGATGAACCTTGAAAGCATTGTGCTGAGTTAAAGAAGCCAGTCACAAAAGGTCACATATTGTGTGATTCCATCTATTTGAAATGTCCAGAACAGTGAGATCCAAAGAGACAGAAAGTAGATTAGTGGTTGCCAGGTGCTGGAGCAGGGAGAAGGAAAATGATAGCTAAAGGGAACAGAGTTTCTTTTCAGGGTGATGAGCATATTTTAAAGATCTTGGTGATAATTACACACAGTTTTAAATAGGTGGGTTTTATGGTATGTGAATTGCATCTCAATAAAGCTACCCCCAAAAAGACCATATCTAGCTGATGATTAACAGTCAATAAACTGGGAGCAATTGCATGTTGAATATTCCTTGTCCAATATGCTTGAGACCAGAGCATTTCAGATTTTAGTTTTTTTTAGGATTTTGGAATATTTATATATTGATAATGAAATATATTGGGATGATACATACAAGTAAATCTAAACATGAAAATTAATTTGTGCTTCATATACAACTTACATCCATAGCCTGAAGGTGACTTTTACAAAATTTTTCATAATTATGTGCATGAAACAACCTTTGTGTACATTAAACTATCAGAAAGCAAAGGTGTCACTATCTCTGCCGCCCACATGGACAATCTGTAGCATCATATTGCCACTCAAAAAGATTCAAATTTTAGAGCATTCTGGATTTTAGATTTTCTTTCTTTTTCTTTCTTTCTTTCTTTCTTTCTTTCTTTCTTTCTTTCTTTCTTTCTTTCTTTCCTTCCTTCCTTCTTCCTTCCTTCCTTTCCCTTTCTCTCTTCTTTCTCTTTCTTTCTTTCTTTCTTTCTTTCTTTCTTTCTTTTTTTGAGTTGGAGTCTTACTCTGTCACCCAGACTGGAATGCAGTGGCACGCTCCTGGCCACCGCAGCATCAACCTGCTGGGCTCCGGCGATTCTTCCGCCTCAGCCTTCCAAGTAGCTGGAACTACAGGCATGCACTACCATGCCCGATTTATTGTAGAGATGAGGTCTTGCCAAGTTGCCCAGGCAGGTCTCGAACCTGTGGGCTCCGGCAATCCACTCACCTCAGCCTCCCAAAGCACAGGATTACAGGCTGAGCCACCAAGCCTGGTTTAGATTTTCAAATTAGGGATGATCAACCTGTATCAGGATAATATTAACAAGGAAGAAGAAAGGTACGGGAGAGGAGAAGAAAGAGACAGAGATAGAGACATAAAGAAAGAGAGAGACATGGGGGGGAGGGAGGGAGGGAGGGAAAGAGGGAGGGAGAGATAAAGAAAGATAGAGACATAAAGAAAAAGACATGGAGGAAGAAGAGGAAGAGAGAGAGAAGAGAGAAAAAGAGAGACATGGGGGAGGAAGAAAAAGAGAGTGAGAGGAGGGAGGAAGGAAGAGAGGAAGGGAGAGAGAGACACACAGAAAAAGAGAGAGAAATAGAAAAGAGAGGGAGGTAGAGAGACAGGGAGGGAGGGAAGGAGGAAAGGAGGGTGGGGAGAAAGAGACAGAGAAAAACACATAGAGAAAGAAAGGTAGGGAAGGGGGGAGAGAAGAAGGGAGAAAGGGAGGAAGAGAGGGAAAAAGAGAGAAAGTAGAGAGCCACAGAGAAAGAGAAAGATATAGGGGAGGGAGGGAGGTAAGGAAGAAGGGAGAGAAGAAGAGAAGGAGGAAGGGGGAGAAAGAGAGAGACATAGGGGGAGGGAGGGAGAGAGGGAAGAAGGGAAACGTGTTCCCATCCACCAGTCACTTTAGGAGTTCTGTGGAAAGAGTTTGCTGAAGGTCTTCTTCATGGCGCTCTTCAGATCCTTGTTCCGGAGGCTGAAGATGATAGGGCTGAGGAAGGGCGTGAGGACCGTGTAGGTGGTGGCCATCAAGGTATCTCCTTGGAGAGACTGAGGACCCTTGGGCTTGAGGTAGATGACAGAGGCAAAGCCATAGTGCACAACCACCACAGAGAGGTGAGAGGCACACGTGGAGAAGGCCTTGTGTCGACCTTCTGCAGATGGCATCTTCAAGATGGCAACCAGGATGAATGCATACGAGAGGAGGATGAGGAGACAGCAACCCAGCAGGGCCATGATACACACCAAGCCCACACCCAGGGACACCACTGGCACATCATCTCCACAGGCCAGCTTCAACAGAGGTGGCACATGGCAGAAGAAATGGTGGATCTCATTGGGTCCACAGAAAGTGAGCTGGAAAATGGCCATGGTCACCATCATCCCCATGACCAAGCCACCAGCCCAGGACCAGCCCACCAGGCAGGCACAGCCTTGGGGGCTCATGAGCATGTTGTAGCGCAGG
Organism: Cephalopachus bancanus; assembly: GCA_027257055.1. Taxonomy (NCBI): domain Eukaryota; kingdom Metazoa; phylum Chordata; class Mammalia; order Primates; family Tarsiidae; genus Cephalopachus; species Cephalopachus bancanus. The sequence goes on from JAPVLO010000931.1 coordinate 267,826, forward strand.
GGGTGGCAGATGGCCACATAGCGGTCATAGCCCATGACAGTGAGCAGGAAGGAGTGGGTGAAGCCGAATGTGAAGGAGGAGAACATCTGGCTGGCACAGGCCAGGAGGGTGATGGAGCTCTGGGTGGAGAGCAGATCGGCCAGCATGCGCGGGATGATGGCCACGATGTAGAGAATCTCGGAGATGGAGAGGGTGCACAGGAAGAGGTACATGGGCGTGTGGAGGCCACGCTCACTCCAGATGGTGGCCATGATGAGCAGGTTGCCCAGCAGTGTGAACAGATACATCAGCAGGAACAGCAGGAAGAAGGCAGGTAGGACCTTCTGCGGGAAGGTGGAGAAGCCGATGAGGATGAATCCAGACATGGAGCTGTGGTTTAGCCACAACATGGTGACCATGCCTGGGATTGAAAGGGAAGAAGCCCTGGGGGGTTAGGAGTACAGGATCTCTAGGGAGCCCCAGATGGGAGGGCACACGAGAGTCTCCTTCATTGTCCAAGCCATGCTTAGTTCATCTGTAAAAAGTATGAGTAATAAATGTTGAGGCTTAATGAGATCATGTGTCTTGATCTGGTGTGGTGGCTCACACCTGTAATCCCAGCAACACAGGAGGCCATGGAAGGAGGACCTTTTGGGGCCAGGAGTTTGAGACCAGCCCCTGGGCAACATAGTGAGACCTTATCTCTACAAAAATAAAAAATAAAAAAATTAGCCAAATGTGGTGGTGCACCTGTAATCCCAGCTACTCAGGAAGCTGAGGCAGAAGGGTCACCTGAGCCCAGGAGGACGAGGCTGTGGTGAGCTGTGATCATGAAACTGCACTCCAGCCTGGACAACAGAGACCCTGTCTCAAAAAAAATTAAAAAATCATGCATCTTAAGTGCTTTGCACAGGATCTGGCACACAGTAAGAACTCCATAAATACTAATACTGACAATAATAATTATTGCTACTATTTCACTATTTCTAAATCACAGTGGTAGAAGTCTATTGAGCCACACCTGGGTAGACTTCCCACTACTATGTGACCTTGGGTTGGTCACTTAGTCTTTGCGAGTCTAAGTGTTTTCATCCTTAAAAGGATGTTGATAATAACAACTCCAAACTGATAGGGTAGTCATGAAGATTAAATAAGATTATGTGCATAATGTACCTATCACTGAGCCTAGAATAGAGTAAGTGCTTGATAATTTGAGTTTAAGGGCTGGGCTCTGTGGCTCATGTCTGTAATCCCAGCACTTTGGGATGCTGAGGCAAGAGGATTGCTTGAGGTCAGGAGTTCGAGACCAGCCTGGGCAACATGGCAACACCTCACCTCTATTTTTTGATTTTATTTTAAAGATGTGGGGTACAATTCAGAATTAGGTATACAAGTAGTAATTATTCAGGTGAAGTTGGGGCTTCCCTTTGGTACCCACTTCACCTGGTTTGAGATCAGGTACCCTTATTGATGAAGTGTGCCCTCTGCCGGCAGTATCCCACTACTACCAATCCCTTTCTTATAGTATTACAGTAAATGTTCAGGGTCTGCTTATGAGTCAGAACATGTGGTACTCAGTTCTTTGTTTCTGTGATTGATCACTGAGTATTATAGATTCTAAATCCATCCAAGTTGCTGCATAGTCCATAATTTTGTCCTTCTTTATGACTGTGCAATATTCTGTCATGTATATGTATCACATTTCTTTTATCCAGTACACTTTAATTGGACAGCAGGGTTGGTTCCATGTTTTTGCTATTGTGAATAGTACTGTAATAAACGTGTGTGAAGGTATTTTTTTATACAATGACTTGGGTTATCCAGGTATATTTCCAGAAGGGGAGGTCAATTTTTAGATTTTTAAGGAATCACCACACTAAAAACAATTTTTAAAATATTTCAGGTGTGGTGGCATGCAATTGTAGTCCCAGTTTCTTGGGAGACTGAGGAGGAAGGATCACCTGAGCTCAGGAAGTCGATACTACAGTGAGCCGTGATCATGCCACTGTACTCCAGCCTGCATGACAGAGTGAGACTCTAACTCAAAAAACAAAAAAGAAAAAAGAAAAGAAAAAGAATTGAAGATTGATGCCAGGCATGAATGGCCAGAATTAGACCTTCTTAAATTGTAGCAACCTATGGTTGTGTCTCTTTTTATTAGTGAACTTAGTCCATTTACCTTTTTGGTAATTACTGCTGTTTGGGGACTAATTCTGCACTTTAATACTTGAGCTATTATATATAATTATATATAGCTAATATATATAATATACCTATCTATATATATATTCATTTAGCTCATACAAACACACGCAAATGGTCCCACACTCCTTTTCACTAAATCAAAAAACAAAACCGAAAAGTACCTTGTGTTGAGTCATTTTAAAAAATGGCTAGACATGCCAATATGAGAATGATCCAGGTTTTCTGACTATTCTGCAATAAAATTGGAAATTAATAAGAGAATACCTACAGCTTTCTATATATTCATAACATATGTATCAGGTTGACCCATGTAATGTTGCCATAGTAACTCATCACTGAATAATTTTTAGAATAAAAGGAAATGTTTTAAAATATTAAGACTAAATGATAACGAAAAGTTGAATTAACAGCTAAATGAAATGAATTGTGTTCTGGAACATAAAAAGGATATTAGTAGAAAAACCGCAATATTTAAGTAAAATCTGCAGCAATGTAGGGTAAATATAGTTTAATTTATTGAAAAACTGGAAGAGAGGAGTTTGAATTTTCACAACACAAAGAAATGATAAATGTTTGAGGTGATGAAAATGCTAATTACCCTGATTAGATCATTGCAGATTGTATAAACTTATCAAAATATGACTGTATCATTATTGCATTATTACATGTCTGAAAAATAAAAGAAAAAAAACATTCAAATAAGATCTGTAGTTTGCTTAAAAGTATTGTACCAGTGTTAATTTCTGAATTGTATTACGGTCACGTAAGATGCTGACAAGAGGGAAGTACAAAAATTGTCTGTATTCTTTTTGCAAATTTCTTAGTAAGTTTAAAGTTAATTAAAAATAAAACAAGGTACAATTCAAGGTAGCTGCAAAATCTACCAAGCATCTGGAATTTATTTAACCCAAAAGCACACAAGACCTCCATAGTGATCAATTAAACCTCCCCCCCAAAAAAAAGCCAAACTCGGTGGCTCAGCCTCTAATCCCGCGCTTTGAGAGGCCAAGGTGAGTGAATTGCCTGAGCCCGCAGGTTCGAGACCCGCCTGGGCAACTTGGTGCGACCTCATCTCTACAATAAATTTTTTAAAAAAATTAGCCGGGTGTGGTAGCACATGCCTGTAGTTCCAGTTACTTGGAAGGTTGAGGCGGAAGGATCGCCTGAGCCCAGCAGGTCGAGGCTGCGGTGGCCGGGAGCGTGCCACTGCACTCCAGTCTGGGTGACAGAGTGAGACTCCAATTAAAAAAAAAAATGAAATAAAATAAAATAAAAATTTTAAAATGGTAAAGAATTTAAACAAATTGATGAAATGGAAAGACAAAATTAGGAAAATATTAACTCTTCCCCCAATTCAAACTATACATTCAGTGGACCCCTCTCAAAAAAATCAGCTGGATTTTTTTTAAGATTATATACTTGTTTTAAAAACTTATGTTAAAAAAAATCCATGAATAACTAAGTCGACCTTGAAAATGAAGAATAAGTGAAAGACTCTGGTAAATATGCTATAGTACAGAGATTTCTATACTAGGTTGGAAATTGGGTTACCTCCAAGATCCTCTGTATCTCTAAGTGTACAGTAAGCCCTCTGTGTTCGTGAGTTCCACATCTGTAGATTTAACCAACAGCAGATAAAAAATATGTGAAAAAAAGAAAAATGAAAATGAATAAAAGAAGGAGGAGAAAAGTCCTTTTCTTAGCCAAGTGTGGTGGCCTGTGCCTGCAATCCCAGCTAATCGGGAGACCGAGGCAAAAGGATTGCTTAAACCCAGGAATTCAAATCCTATCTGGGCAACATAGCAAGACTCCATTTCATAAGAAAAAAGGAAATAGAAAATTTCCTTCCCAGATATTGAGACAAAGCCTTGCAAACAAATCATGGTAGGATTGGTCCAAAGATAGACGAGTAGCAGTTCAGAATGGAAACCTTAGAAATGGAACTACATATATGGTTAAGGTCATACCAAAAATCAATAGGCAAAGAATGAATTATTTAGAGGGTGCTCTTGAGGAAAGACTCTGTGAAGATAAAATAAAAATAATTTTTCCACTCGAAGAAAAAATCAAGATGGACTAAGGACTTAACTGTGGAAGATAAAACATAGTTAATGAAAGAAAGTGTAGTATGATCTTTGTGATCTAAGAACAGGAAATGACTTTCTTTTTTTTTTTAAATCAAAGTCTCACTGTCACCCAGGTTGGAGTACAGTGGCACACTCATGGCTACCGCAGCCTCCACCTGCTGGGGTTCAGGCAATCCTTCCACTTCAGCCTTCCAAGTAGCTGGAACTACAGGTATATACCACAACACCTGGCTATGTTGTCCAGTTGGTCTTGAACCCCTGGGCTCAGGGAACCCCTCTCGCCTTGGCCTTTCAAAGTGTTAGAATTACAGGCATGAGCCTCCACACCTGACCAGGAAATGACTTCCTTAAAAAGTAAAACATAGCTGGGCTCAGTGGCTCAGCCTGTAATCCCGCGCCTTTGGGAGGCTGAGGTGAGTGGATTGCCTGAGCCCGCGGGTTCGAGACCCGCCTGGGCAGTGAGACCTCATCTCTACAATAAAACAAAAAATCAGCCGGGCGTGGTAGCGCATGCCTGTAATTCCAGCTACTCGGAAGGCTGAGGCGGAAGGATCGCCGGAGCCCAGCAGATCGAGGCTGCGGTGGCCGGGAGCGGCCACTGCACTCCAGTCTGGGCGATAGTGAGACTCCAACTCAAAAAAAAAAAAAAAAAAAAAAGTAAAACATATCAGCTGTGGTGGCTCACACCTGTAATCTCAGTACTTTGGAAGGCGAGGGCGAAAGGATTGCCTGAGCCCAGGAGTTTGAGACCAGCTGGACAACATGATGAGACCTCATCTCCACAATAAATTTTTTTTAAAAATTAGCTGGGTATGGTGGCAAACGCCTGTATTCCCAGCTACTTGGAAGTCTGAGCCCAGAAAGTCAAGGCTGTGGGGTGACCATGATCATACCACTGCACTCCAGTCTGGCTGACAGATTGAGACTCTGACTCAAAAAAAAAAGATAAATAAATAAAATAAAGCAAAATAAATAAATAAATAAATTCCATTACATCAAAATAATGAATCATATAAACAAAGAGCATTGTAGATAATGTTAACAGATGACAGCAAGATAGATACAATATTACAAAATGGAGACTAGCATCTAGAATATACAAAAAATGTCTACAAAACAACAAGAAAAAGGACAGGAATCATGGCAGAAAGTGGGCAAAGGGGAGGCATCGGTGATTTGCAGAAGAGAAACCTAACAGGCTAATGACAAATTAAGACACATGCTGAAACTCATTAGCAATTAGAGAAATACAATTTAAAACAATAAGGTAGTGTCACATTACACCTGTTAAAGTCACAAAATTTAGAAAGCTGGGTGCTTCTGCATGTTGACTCAGGGATGAAGCTGAGTGGATGGCAGACATTCCAGCAGGTGCCTGGTGGTTCACGGCCAAATTAACAAATACCTACCTGAAGTCCCAGAAACACTACTCCTTGGGCCTCCACCTTAATAATCTCTGCGTGCAGGTTGGTGAGGGGACATGATCAAAGACATTCATTGCAGCACTGTCTTCCAGGACAGAAGAGTCAGGGACAGCCTGGGTGACCTTCACTAACTGTAGGAGTGAAAGAATAAAATGGGGTGGCTATATACCAGAAAATTCTGGGCAACCTTTAGAAACAACGAACTTGATATCGACATAGCAACATGGATGACTCTTAAAACCACAATGCTGAGTGAAAAATTAGAAAAACTATGATACCTCCAGCACAGAGCATTGCTCCACAGTAAAAGCATGTATGCACAACAGCACACATTTTATAAAAGCTTGTGCAAACAGAGAGATGAACTTTGAATGAGAACAACTGCCTGTAGGGGAAGGGGAAGATAAGTGAAACATGATGGTAAATTAGAATAAATAAAATGGGGTTGCTCCTGCTGTACAGATCAATGATGGTAAAATGTCATTGACTGAGGAGTGTGTCTGCAGTTGAAGTCCAAAAAAATTTGTGAATGAATGAATAAATAAATATATGTGTGTGTGTATCCTTGAATAACTCAAGCTACTATGTTGTATTTTATTTTATTTTATTTTATTGAGACAGGGCATCACTTTTTTGCCCAGGCTGGAGTGTAGTGGTGCTATCATAATCCATTGAAACCTCCAGTTCCTGGGCTCATGTGATCCTCCCACCTCAGCCTCCTTAGTAGCTGAGATCATAGGCATGCATCACCATTTGTGGCTAATTTTATTTTTAATTGACAAATAATTGAGCATATTCATGGAGTAGATAGTGATGTTTCAATATATATAATGTATAGTGACTAGATCAGGGTAATTACCATAGCCATCATCCTTTCTTTTTGTTGGAAACATTTAATATCCTTCTTCTGGCTATTTGAAATTATATAATGTATTATTGTTAACTAAACCACTTTACAGTGGTATAGAACACTGGAACTTATTCCTTCTATCTAGTTGTAATTTTGTATCCTTTAACAAAATCTCTTCCTATCTCTCCCTTACCCGCCCCTTTCAGCCTCTTATATCCTCTGTTGTAGTTTTTACTTCCTTGAGAAAGTTACTGTTTTGATAACAAGTTTTCAAATACCCTGAGACGGAGTCCACTCCGATATAACAACACCTCCTCCCAAACCCACTTGCAAGATTGTCACTAAGTATGTCTTAGATACTATGTCAGCCTAATGCTTGGAGAACTCAGAATACCACATGAAAATGGACAATGTGGGTCAATTCAGGAAAAGTCCTCCCACAAGGGAAAGTAGTATTTGTGTACTGAGTGGAACCCAACCAGCCAAGCCAATGACTAGAGCACCAGCCTCAACTTCTTCCTTTTTCAAATCCCTCCCATCCCTCAGCCACCATCTCTGACCTCACTCCCTGCCTCTCCATCACAAGGACAGAACCCCAGCTCTGGCCTCATGCCTGCTGTCCTGGACCAGAGTGCCTGCCAGGAACAATTATCTAAGACATATCCAGGTCGTGGAGTCATGCAGACCCAAGGTTCACTGTGTGTTGGGATAACCAGAGACCTGCCCTTGTGTGTTCCCTGTTAAGGGTAGGGAGGGATACCATGTGCTGAGCACAAAGTTTCCCAGGCGGGAGCCTGGCATTATCATGAGCGCCTCTATTACCAGTGCTGTTTGCTGCCTAATAAGCTGGTTGTCACTCGTCCTTTCTTGCCAGGTGACCCACATTGGCACCATTATGGTCCAGGGCTTCAATCTCATTCCATGATACTCTTTCCTCGGATACTGTGAATGCCTCCCACACCCCAGTACTTGCTTCCTTGGGTAACCCACCTATTTCTCTCTCATGGCTACAGGCTACAGGGTCTTTAAATGCACAGATACTACTAAAAATTACAAAAGGGCTTTCACAGCCCCCTGTCTTCCTCTGGCACTTGCTCTGCCTCACCCTTTTCCAAAACAACCCCTTGGCAGGACTCTCCAAGGGGACTCTCCAAGTCCCCTGCATGAGCCTGGACTTTGGGGAGGAACACAGTCAGTGCCCGCCTCCCAGTGAAGGCTCCAGGCAGAGCCACAAGCTGTTGTGCATGCTGGCTGGCTCCCAGATCCTGCCACAGTGCCCTTTCTCTTTAAGGACACCACGATTCAACTCATGCAGCTCTCTTTGGGTAACAACTGCATCACAGACCTAAGACCACGCACACAGATGCAAAAGCAGACAAAGTCAAGCAATGACACAGAGTTTCACTGGTTCTGAAATGCACACTGACAGTGACATCCTCAGCCAGAAACATAGACATCATCACTCATTCTGTACATACCTACTGAACACTTGCCAGGTACCTGGCATTCATCTGGGATTGGGATAAACTAGGAACACACAGTGGCTACAGGTTCAAGGGCACCGTGTTGGGTTGAATAGTGTGCCCCAAGAATGAGTGTTCCCCCAAGAATTTTAGAATGCGGCCTCATGTGGAAATAGGGTCTTTGCAGATGTAACTTTTTTTCTTAAGTTGGAGTCTCACTCTGTCACCCAGGCTGGAGTGCAGTGACCGCTCCTGGCCACCGCAGCCTCGACCTGCTGGGCTCCAGAGATCCTTCCACCTCAGCCTTCCAAGTAGTGGAACTACAGATGCACGCTACCACACCTGGCTAATTTTTTGATTTATTGTAGAGATGAGGTCTCACCAAGTTGCCCAAGTGGGTCTCAAACCCACGGGCTCAAGTAATCCACTCACCTCTGCCTCCCAAGGCACTGGATTACAGGCTGAGCCACCGAGCCCGGCTTGCAGATGCAATTAAGGTAAGGATCTAAAGATGAGATCATTCTGAATTAGGTTGGACTCTAAATCCAATGACTGGTGTCCTCATAAGAAGAAGAGAATACACAAAGAAAGGAGAGATCATGAGAAGACAGAGGCAGAGATGGAGTGATGCCCCAGAATAAACCCTGGTGACCATGATTGCTGTGGAAAGAGGGCAGCTATGGGCAATAGATGGACTCTATTGGGGATCGGGAGGCAGGACAGGCCAATACAGCCTGGAACCAAGTTGCTAGGGCTGTAGATCCCCTTCTCTACATCATCCCATGCTCCACCTCCATTCCCAATCTTGTGCCTTTCTCCATTCCAGTTTTCTCTGGTCCTCACACCTCCCTTCCTGTCCCCATGGCTATTGCCACTTCATCCTGGAAAATGGCTCTGGACACAGAGGGCTCCACTTACCTTCCTGGGAGACCTTTGGAGATATTCTGCAACCTAGCCTGGGGCAGCTGCACATGCAGTTCAGCTGGGCCTCAGTGGGCGGGGTGGGAGCCTCATCTCTGCAGGCATTTTCCCCCTTGGTTGGTTCCCAGAGGCCTCCGTAGGAGCTTACCTGGGGATGAGGAATCCAAGGGCCTTGAAGTTCAAGGAGGGCAGTGGGGCCCTGGAATTGCCTTCCCTTCCTCCTCCACTCTTTTTCTTGCTTCCTTCCATTCACCCTTCCTTCCTTCCTTCTTTCCTCTCTTCCTTCCTCTCTCCTTCCCTCCTTTTTTTCTTCTTTTCTCTCTCCCTTCCTCCCTTCCTCTTTCTGTCAAATATTTATAAATAAAAATTATTTCCATTCCAGGCATAATGGCATTGAAACTGATATTCTCTTACATTTCAAATAATTTCATATATTTTTAAAAGCCATTCACTGTTGTGTTAATTTGCATACCTTCGATTATTTGCCAAAATAGGTAGTTTGCTAAGATTTTATAACCATGTTATGTTGATGAGGAAACTGAAACAATAATAGTTAATAAGAAAGACAGGCAGGGCATGGTGGCTCACGCCTATAATCCCAGCTCTTTGGGAGGCTGAGATGAGAGAATTGCCTGAGCTTATGGGTTCGAGACCAGCCCCGACAAGTTGGCAAGACCTCATCTCTACAATAAATCAAAAAATTAGCTGGGTGTGGTGGCACATGCCTGCAATTCTAGCTACATGGAAGTCTGAGGTGGAAGGATCACCTGAACCCAGCAAGTCAAGGCTGAGGTGGCCGTGAACGTGCCACTGCACTCCAGCTGGGTGACAGTGTGACTCTAACTCAAAATAATAATAATAATAATAATAATAATAAATTGAAAACAATTGTAGAAAAAGAAAAATTGAGGAAATTACAGCTGAAGTTCTAAAAGATATACTTCAAAAAGAAAAATACCCCAGAAGTATATACTGAAAAGCAAGAAAATAAAATAAAATTTTTAAATGATAAAACCAGGCATTTATCTTATGTCAAGAAACAAATTATGAGCCGGGCTCGGTGGCTCAGCCTGTAATCCCGCGCCTTTGAGAGGCTGAGGTGAGTGGATTGCCTGAGCCCGCGGGTTCGAGACCCGCCTGGGCAGCGAGACCTCATCTCTACAATAAATAAAAAAAATTAGCCGGGCGTGGTAGCGCATGCCTGTAATTTCGGCTGCTCGGAAGGCTGAGGTGGAAGGATCACCTGAGCCTGGCAGGTCGAGGCTGCGGTGGCCGGGAGCGGCCACTGCACTCCAGTCTGGGCAACAGAGTGAGTCTCCAACTCAAAAACAAAAAACAAACAAACAAAAAAAGGAACAAATTATGGTTTCTCATTGTGTATATAAAACACAGAATGAAAATATTTAATGACAGTATTGAAGGGAAAGTGATGAGTACCAAAGCCAAAGCAATGTAAAATCCATGTATTTGGGAGGACAGAAGTCAAGATATTGTTTATTCATAGATGATGCAATAATCTACATAGAAAATCCTAATGAATCAACAAAACAACTCACTGAAACCATAAAAGAATCTGGCATAGTCAGAAGATTCAAGTCTATTATACAAAAATCAAGTGGATATACTAGCAACAAACAATTGGAAAATGAAATGTTTAGAGTTGATAACATTTACAATGGCATCCTAAAAAAATAACATACTATGAAATAAATTTAATGAGAGAGTTGCATGTCATACACTGAAAAATATAAAACATGGTGGAGAAAAAAGAATTGTAAAGTCTAAACAAACTGAGAGATAGCTCAGCTGATTGGTATACTCAACATTATTCAGATGTGCCTTCTCGCCAAATTGATCTAAAGATTCAATACAATCCCAAAGAAATTCCAGAAAGCTTCATTTTGTAGAAATTGACAAGTTGATTCCAAAACAGTTCTAATATTTCTATGGAAATGCAAACAATCTAGAATGGTAAAAGCTATTTTACCGTTTGTTTGTTGCTGTTTTTGAGTCAGAGTCTCACTATGCTCTCAAACTGCAGCACGGTGGCATGGTCACAGCTCACTGCAGCCTCAACCTCCTGGGCTCAGGCAATCAACCCATGTCAGCATCCTGAGTAGTTGGGACTACAGGTGTGGGCCACCATACCTGGGTAATTTTTTTATTTTTTATTTTTTGTTTGTTTATTTTATTTTTTTGAGTTGGTGTCTCACTCTGTCACCCAGGCTGAAGGGCAGTGGCATGCTCATGGCCACCCGCCTCAGCCTTCCAAAGTAGCTGGAACTACAGGTGCATGCTACCATGCCCCTGCTAATTTTTAAAAATTTATTTATTGTAGAGACAAGGTCTCGCCAAGTTGCCTGATTGGGTCTTGAACCCGCAGGCGCAGGCAATCCTCTCGCCTTGGCCTCCCAAAGTGCTGAGATTACAGGCTGAGTCACTGAGCCTGGCAATTTTTCAAATTTTTTTTTTATTGTTTGTAGAGACGAGCTCTCCCTGTATTGCCCATGCTGGATTCCAACTCCAAATCTCAAGCAATCCTCTCATCTTGGCCTCTCCTAAGTGCTGGGATTACAGGCATGAGCCACTGCACCAGGTCTTAGCAAAAGCTGTTTTTTTAAAGAAGAACAAAGTTGGAGTACTTTCACTGTTTGGCTTCAAGGCTTCTTTAAGAGTGATGTCAGCAAAATGATGGAATAGGAGGTCCCCTGCTCAGACTCCCCCACAACAACAATTTCTCAGTCATCCACAGGCCAAAGTGCCTTCATTGGAGAGTTGGGATTCAAGTAGTATTTTGTAAAATCCAAAGGTGCTCAAACCCACGGGCCCAGACAATCCACTTGCCTTGGCCTCCCAAAGTGCTGGGATTATAGGCTGAGCCACCAAGCCCAGCCTAGCTCCCACTTCTAAGTGAGAAAATGTGATGTTTGGTTTTCTGTTCCTGTGTTAGTTCACTTAGGGTGATGCTTTCCAATTCCATCCAAGTTGCTGCAAAAGACATTATTTCATTCTTTTTGATGAATGAATAGTATTCCATTTTATATATATAATATATATAATATATATATAATATTTTCATTATCCACTTATTGGTTAATAGGCATTTAGGTTGATCCCACATTTTTACAACAGTGAATTGTGCTGCAACAAATATGTGAGTGCAGGTGTCTTTTTCATATAATGGCCTTATTCCTTTATGGAGATGTTTTGGCTGTGATTTTAAATTACTCCTATTTGCACAAGCACCTGGAGGGAGACTCTCCCATCTATGACACATACAGTCTTGCAGGCCTCCATCCCATAGCAGATCTTGAAGGAATCTTGAATCTCAGCTCCCTTTAAAAAAAATTTTTTTATACAGAGATGAGGTCTCACTCTATCTGGCACTCAGATTGGAGTACAGTGGTGCGATCATAACTTACTGAATTCCCAAATCCCTGGGCTCAAGCAATCCTCCTGCCTCAGTCTCTGGGTAGCTGGAACTGCAGGTTCACACCACCATGCCCAGCTTTTTTTTTGAGAGAGAGAGAGAGAGAGAGACAGGGTCTCACTATGTGCCTAGGCTTGTCCCAAACTCTTGACCTCAAGGGATCCTCCTACCTTGGCCTCCCAAAGTGCTGGTATTGCAGGTGTGAGCCACCATGCCCAGTCTCCAGCCTCTCTTGACTGTCGTCTGGAAGCAATCATGCCAGCATAGGGAACTTCAAGGATTCTTGCCTGCTGGTGCCACTGGTTTGGGCTTGCTGACCTCAGTCTCACAGCATATCCTAAAGCAGTCCTACCTAAAGCTTGGCTCCAGCCCTTCCCAGATGTGGTCTGGATGCAGTTCTGCCCAGCTGGGTAGGTTTTTATGAGGAAATAAGCTCAGAGCAGGATCGGCAACCTCTGACTCACAGGGGAACCTCAAATGTCCCTGGGTCTCAATACTGGCCTCTCTCAGCTGCAGATTGAGAGCATTTCTGCATATCTAGGAACCTTAAGGAAGGCATGACTGGCAATTTCCCTGGAGGCTGACTCACTGACCTCAGTCAGATTGTGGACTTTGAAATCGCCCTCTACATTAGCTTCATCCCCTCTCAACTGTGGTCTAAGAACAAGCCTGCCCACTCTGGAACCTTCCAGGAGATATGCATGTATGTGACCCCAGAGAAAGGTCTGAAGATCCAAAATATACAAGGAACTCAACAACACAAAAACTAATAGTCTGCTTTTGAAATGGTAAAGGACTTGAATAGACATTTCTCAAAAGAAGACATACACATGACCAAAAGGTACATGGAAAGGTGCTCAACATCACTAATTAATCATCAGAGAATGACACATCAAAACCACAATGAGATATCATCTCACACATGTTAGAATGGCTATTATTTAAACAACAAGCAATAACAAGGAAAAGGGAAAAAAGTGGAGAAAAGGGAATCCTTGAACACTGTTGGTGGGAATGTGAATTGGTACAGTCACTATGGAAAACAGTATGAAGATTCCTTGAAGAATTAAAATAGAACTACCATATGAGCCAGTAATTCCTTTTCTGGTTATATACTCAATTGAAATAAAATCAGGCTGGACTCGGTGGCTCAGCCTGTAATCCCAGTGCTTTGGGAGGCCGAGATGAGTGGATTGCCTAAGCCCGCGGGTTTGAGACCCACCTGGGCAACTTGGCGAGATCTCATTGCAACAATAAATCAAAAAAAAAAAAAAAAAGAAATAAAATCAGTACCTCATACAGATATCTGCACTCCCATGTTTATTGCAGCATTATTCACAATAGTCAAGATGTGGAAACAACCTAAGTGTTTATCAACAAATGAGTGGATAAAGAAACACACACACACACACACACACACACACACACACACACACACAATGGAATATTATCCAATCTTAAAAGAGAAAGATATCCTGCTATTTGCAACAATATGGATGAAACTGGAAGACATTAAACTAAGCTAAATGAGCCACTTAGCTTAAGAAAAATACCGCATGATCTCTCATATATGTGAAATCTTTTGAAAAGTCAAATACATAGCACAGTTCATCAACAAGGGTACCAGCATAATGAGCATTTGTATACCTAACCCTGCATTATACCTCACATCTTTAAAATAAAAAAACTTTTAAAAGAAAAGAAAGAGAGTAAAATGGTGGCTACCAGAGGCAAGGAAGGTGAAAATGGGGAGATATATGTCAAAGGTTACAAGGTTGTAATTTTTTAGGAGGAATTAATCTTTTTTTTTTTTTTTGAGCTGGAGTCTCACTCTGTTGCCCAAGCTAGAGTGCAATGGCATGCTCGTGGCCACCCCAGCGTTGACCTCCTGGGCTCAGGTGATCCTTCCATCTCAGCCTTCCAAGTAGCCAGAACTACAGGCACGTGTTACCACACCCAGCTAAATTTTTTTTATTTATTGTAGAGATGAGGTCTCGCCAAGTTGCCTGAGCTGGTCTCGAATCTGCAGGCTCAGGCAATCCACTCACCTTGGCCTCCCAAATTGCTGGGATTACAGGCTGAGCCACCATGCCCAACCAGCAAGCTTTTGAAATGAAGGAGCGATAAAGACATTCCCAGAAAAACAAAAACGGAGGCAAAACTTAACCACTACATCTGCCTCACAAGAAATGCTAAACAGAGTTCTTCAAGTGGAAATGAAGGCTACTAAATCATAACATGAAAACATATGAGGCCGGCCTCGGTGGCTCAGCCTGTAATCCCAGAACTTTGGGAGGCTGAGGTGAGTGAATTGCCTGAGCCAAAGGGTTCAAGACCTGCCTGGGCAACTTGGCAAGACCTCGTCTCTATAATAAATAAAAAACTAGCCAGATGTGGTAGTGTGTGCCTGTAATTCCAACTGTTAGGAAGGCTGAGGTGGAAGGATCACTGGAGCCCAGCAGATTGAGGTTGTGGTGGCCGGGAGTGTGCCACTGCACTCCAGTCTAGGTGATGGAGTGAGAATCCAACTCAAAAAAAAAAAAGAGAGAGAGAGAAAGAAAGAAAAAGAGAACATATAAAATTCTTGTGTAAAGATAAATATATAGTCAAATTCAGAATATTGTATTACTGTAATGGCAGTGTGTAAATCACTTACAACTTTAGTATAAATGATAAAAGACAAAAGAATTGACCCGGCAACCCCCCTATTGGAAATATACATAGAGGAACTCAAGTCATTCTGCCATAAAGATACCTGCACATGCTTGTTTGTTGCAGCTCTATTCACAATAGCAAAAACATGGAACCAACCATGCTGCCCATCGAAGCTGGACTGTATTTTTAAAAAGTGATACATATACACAACAGAATATTATGCAGCCATAAGGAAGCACAAAAATATGAACTTTGCAGCAACTTAGATGGATTTAGGATCTTTCATACTCAGTGATCTATCACAGAAACAAAGAACAAAGTACCATATGTTCTCACTCATAAGCAGACTTTGAACAATGATCATAATACTATAAGAAAGGGATTGGCAGTAGCTTGAAACTGCCAGGGGAAGGGAGGTGGGATTGGCAGTTCAGGGAAACTGCCAAGGGAGGGAGGGGCACACCTCATCAACAAGGGTATCTGCATAATGAACATTTGTATACCTAATTTGAATTGTACCCCACATCTTTAAAATAAAAAAATTTAAGACAAAACATTAAAAATAACTACAGCTACATTAACTTTTTAACATATATTCAAGATAAAATTATGTAAACTGTGACAGTTAAAGTCAAAAAACAGCTAAGGCACTCAAACATGAAACAGATAGAGGGCATTTAAGGCAGTTATCAAGACTTAAACTATAGCAATTATGAGAGTGGGCTCTACATGTGTGGGCAGAAAAATAGATACAGGGAGCAAAACAGAGTCAAAGATAGATTATAAAGTATGGCTGCCTTAAAAGTGAGGGAGACATTGGATAGAATTGGAAAAATCATGAACTTGAATCAATGGTGTGGGGACAAAGATGTGGAAAACAACCAAATAAAAGACGTGTAACCCATTAACATTTATTGTAATTACTCTTTATAGATGATTTGTATCATCTTTTTACATATTTTGTATGCTTTCCCAATTTATCTTATTTTTCCTCTTGCACTTCTTTCCACTGAAAAGGGAGAGAAAATTCATTTGCTAATAGTAATGCATCAGTAATAAGCATTCTTAAATGATATGAAGCCTATGGAGAAGCACATAAAAATATGCATGCCATTTACACCATGATCACAGTCATATTGATGTTTTATAAGGCCAAGTTTTTAGTGCTGAAACATTAGAATAATAATAGGTAGAGAAAGGAATTTTAGGCCTTGTTTTTACTACAACTAGTAGATGTGAAGATTGTTTGTGATGTGCAAGAACCATCTCTTCACGTTCTTTACTAAACAAATATGTAGCTCCTGGCAAATTTTATTTCTTCCCTTATGAGAAAAAGGTAACACAAGGGCTATAATCCTCACAGAGCCTTTACTCTTTTTTTTTTTTTTTTTTTTGAGTTGGCATATTACTCTGTCACCCAGACTAGAGTGCAGTGGCACGCTCCCGGCCACCGCAGCCTCAACCTGCTGGGCTCCGGTGATCCTTCCACCTCATCCTTCCAAGTACCTGGAACTACAGGTGTGCACTACCATGCCCGGCTAAAAACCTTGACTCTTGGAAAAACTTTTTGGCTTGTTTTTATGCCTCCTAGCTCTTCAATGGAATTTATTTCATGCTGGTTACCTCATCACCATGACACTCATCATTAGTGGACAGCAGAGTAAAACCTCATCTCTACAAAAATAAATAAATAAATAACTTACCCAGGCATGGTGGCGCACACCTGTAGTCCCAGCTGTGACGACAACTCCCAGAGACTTTCCCAGTGCTTAGTATGGTACTTCAGCTATGATGACATCATATGTAAGTCTTGCCCAGAGTATGCAGGATAATGAGAAGAGCAATCTGTTTTTGTTTGAAATTTTATAGCATAAAGATAGGATAAAACCTCTTCTCACCATGTTGTCTTTTGACATATTAAGGCTATAATCTCTTTATAGAATATATATTTCAGTGTTGGCCTTTACACATCAGCACCACCAAGAAACACAGATGAGGGCTCTGTGAGCAGCATTAGAAAAACAGTATCATTGTGAAAAGAATATCCATGCTGAGCGTGGAGGCTCATTTCTGTAATTCCAGCATTTTTGGAGGCCAAAGTGGGCAGATTGCTTGAGCCCAGGAGTTCGAGACCAGTCTGGACAACATAGCAAAACCTTATCTCTATAAAAATAAATAAATAAAACACTTGCCCAGGCATGGTGGCACACACCTGTAGTCCCAGCTACTCAGGATGCTGAGATGGAAGGATAACCTGAGACCAGGAGATCAAGGCTGCCATCTGTTGTGATCATTGTGATCATATCACTGCACTCCATCCTGGGTGACAGAGTGAGACCCCCAATTCAAAAATAAAAATAAAAATCCACTTCTCATCTGGTAGAGCCAAAGACAAAACCAGAAAACCAGAAATGTGATACATCCAGTGGAGGCAAAAGAGTACATGCACTAGAAAGATCTAATGAGATTGCAGGGAAATCATGTCAAAAATACTTGGAGGAGAGAGGCATGGCTCCCTTTGAAGGAGTAACTGATAAGTGGTGCAGAGTTGGCAGCCATGCTGTTGATGACCATACTGAAGGCCAGCATCAGGAGGTGCACAAGCAAAAGAATTCTTGTCACCATCCATGGCCACACTGCAGACTGCCAACCACAGGTGACACTGGAAAATGAACAAAGTCAGACACACAGATTCACACAAATTCATACCCAAGGTGGTTGTTGATCCATCTGTGTGCCAGAGCGCTGAACTCAGTGTGAGCCCACGTCAAGTGACTCCCATATCAGTGCCAAATCCCAGTTGCTCCCATGGAAAAAATTGCATGCCAATGAGGAACAGGTGTGAAGCTCAGAGCTATCCGGGACTTCTGGTCAACCCCGTGTGTGGGTTTAAGTATCAAAATTCCCTAGAAGGGAGATACAGGGAGTAAGGTTGACTGGTAGATAGGTATCAGAGGAGAGATTGAAATGTTTTTGGTAGGTCTTTCCCTAGCTTTGTTGAGAAGTAAAATTGAGTGGAAGTGGAGAAGTCTGTGGGCACCTCCCTAAGACCCCTAAAGCACTCCTTCTGAGCCCTAACAGTACCTCCTATATCTGGAAGATGGCACAGATAAGTGAGGGAAAGGCAGAGGGGACAGAAAAGGATCTGCCTCCTTCAGCGACCACCCCAGGACACCTTGACCTCCTGGGCTGCCAAGGGCGCTGTCTCAGTGCAGGCCATACACTCCTGGAGCAGAGTCTAAAGCTTGAGCACCTTGCCAGATCCCACAGAGAGATCTGGAAGGATGACTGGTTGTAAAAATAAGGGTAATAAACCACACAAGTGAAGAAAATAAGCATGCAAATAGCTATATGTACATAAACAGCTACATTCTAAGATGAAAAATTATTCCTGCTAGAGTTTATGCAAATATGACAAATGGAAGCATATATATTTATTCACACTCCACCCCATCTTTGAGAAAATGTTGCAGACTATACCCACTGTTCTGTATCTTACTCTCTTAGTATCATATTTTGCCTTGCTGCACATTCGTGTGTTCACAGAGAAAGTAAGATGCATTTTAAACAATCCTCCTCCTTGATTTTACAGTTGGTTAAATTTGAAGTCCTCTGCCTTAGACTGCCTACCTTCTGATGTTCTGTAAAGCAGAGATCCCCATTCTTGGGCTGCAGACCAGTACCCATCCATAGACTGTTAAAAACCAGGTCACACAGCAAGAGATGAGTGGCAGGCGAACAGAGCTCTGCCTCTCATCAGACCAGCCATGGCATTAGATTCTCATAGGAGCGCAAACCCTATTGTTAACTGCACATGCGAGGGATCTAGGTTACCCGCTCCTCATGATAATCTAATGCCTGATGACACCTTCCCTCCACTTTACCATCCATAGAAAAATTGTCTTCCACAAAAGAACCACTGCTGTAAAGGAACAGGCCATGGGTCTCTCTCTCTCTCTCTCTCTCTCTCTCTCTCTCTCTCTCTCTCTCTCTCTCTCTCTTTCTCTCTCTCTTTCTGTGTGTGTGTGTGTGTGTGTGTGCGCAACTCTCCTAGCTGGGGACTTTCAAACAGAGACTGTCAGGGATGCAATATGTAGGTGGTACATAGCTCACCATTTTACTGGGTGGGAGGCAAAACTCCATGGGCTGTCCTGTTCCCAGTCCCAGGACAGCTGTCTTTCCCAAGAATTTACCTGTGAACCATGCCCAATACCTGGCAACTTTTCAATGGCTACTGTTGCTGTTTCTCCATTGAAAACTCTCTTGATTCAGGTAAGGTTCCCTGTGCCCAGAAGGGTGCTCATCTATTCCTTGTCAATAGCCAAATCAAGTAGATGGTGAGGACAGGTTGGACCTTTAACACCCTCTTCCTAGACAGTGCAAGGTCATGTCTCTGTCCACTGCAGGTTCCAGCTTCAACCCCATATCTAGCCTACACAGCAACAGTAGCAATAGCAAAACCAATGAGTAGCCCTACTGAGCTCTTACTCTGCCTTATGTATTTTACACGCATTTTCTCTTTTATTTATTACCATAATGTTGTGTGGTGGGTGGTACTGAAATGCCCATATACAAAAGTGAAAGAGTGCAGCTCAGTGGTGTGGGGAGCACAATGTGAGACTGGGTGGTCTGAGTACACAACCTGGTTCCACCAGCTGTGTGACTTTAGGCAGTCCCTTGAATATCTTCTAGACTTGATTCTTCATCTGTAAAATGAGAAACAAATGGTAAACATACTTAAAGGACTTAAAACAGGTTCAGCAACTTATGTTGGCAGCCATCATTTCTGCCTTGGACTGCCTGTCCATCTCAGGCACACAGTAGGTCCACAGTAAGCTGAGTCCCTCTAGCCATGGGGGGCTCTTTCTTCTGTGTCTCCAGGACCCTGTCTGGCTTATCAAACTCTGGGTTTTCCCCAGATCCCAATGTGGGTGAATCTGCCAGTAGGTGGGTTCTATCCCCACAGAGGGGGAGGAGATTCTGGAGGCACACCCCAACCTACTGAGAGCTCTAGGGACAGCCATCTGAATCCCCTGGACAATTGAGTTGGAGATGATAGTGGTGGTGAGGGAGAGGAAGATTTAGGGTCTTTTCATTTTACCTGTGTCAGGAGAACTGTCTTCCCTCTACCCTTCCTCACATGAGTCCATCTCACAGGGAAATTCTGGAAAAGATTCAGGAATGGCCAGAAGGAGAGCACTAGTGCTGTTGGGTGGACATCCCAGGTGTGGGAGGAGGAGCCAGGTGGTGACACAAGAGCCTCAAGATATTTCCCCTCTGGAACCTCTATGCTGCCTGGAATTCCAACATTGCAAATGTCCATCAATAAAATTCTGGGAAGATGGCTGTGAGGGGTGGGGAGGAGTGGGCAAGTCTGTGTGCGTGTGTGCCAGGATGAGTGTGCATGCGTGTGGGTGTGCAAGTGTCTCTCTGAATGGGGACTCAAGGACTGGCATCCAAGACTTTGGTGGAGTGTTTGCCACCACTTCGAACCCCAGGAATTCCTATGGGGCAGGGGCCAGCACCATCTTCTGATACTAGCAAGGCCCTCCATGTGAAGAAGCCACAGGGAGTCGCTGCCAGTTGGTGCCTAGCCTCTTGCCATTAGCAGGGTGTGGCATCCAGGGACTGTGGTATCTGACAGGGAGGAATATCCCCTCCTACGCATAGATGGAGCCACATACTCGAGAGACTGAGCAGCCAGTGGGGAGCCAGAAACTGGGAGCCCCAGGGTGGAGAAAGGCGTCTGGGTTGGCACTGGCAGCAGATGCTATGGCAGGAGCCCAGTGTGGGAAGGAGGCTGGGACCCACTGGAGGAGGCTGCACTGGCACCCGGCCATTGTCCTAAAGCCTGGGTAGAGAAAATGCACTGGGGTGTCTACCATGGAGCAGCAGATGGTTCCTTGAAACCAGGGGGAGAACCTCACATCTCTCTGGGATTGTTCATCATGAACCCAGTGCACAAACTCAGGAGGGACATGTGGGTGCTGAGTACCTAGTTCCAGATGCTCCATCTTCCCCCTTCCTCCTCCAGCTGGCCACGGGGGCAAAAGGTGTGCACCAAAGAGGAGGATCCAACCTGAGAAGCGAAGTGGTGAGTGCTAAACTGATTCAAATGCCCATGGATCAATATGGCAGAGGGAAAGGGCTTGAGGTTCTAAAACACTTGGGTTCCTGTGAGCCCTTCAACTTAGGCTCTCTGAGCCTCTGTTTGCTTATCTGTTAAATGGGCATCTTGAATCTTCAGGATGCTGTCATGTCTGTCTCTCCAATAAGTCCCAGAGCTCTGGCCCAGAGAGCTGAGGAGAGGATAGTGGGAAAGTTTTGGGCATTGTGATTTAGGTAAGCAGGCACTTTATAGAGAGTCCCTGACACACTGTAAGCGCACACTGTGGACAGTACCTGGCACATAGTAGGTATGTTTTACGTCAGGTGCTTTACACAGAATAGGTTTTCTTTATGTAGAACACCCGACACACAGAAGGAACCTTTTGTGTAGAGAATCTGGTACACAGTAGGTGTGCTTTATGTAGAGTACTTGGCACACAATAGCTGCACTTTATATAGGTCACCAGGAACATAGTAGGAATGTTCTATGTAGCACATCTGACACTCAGTAGACACACTATATATAAGGCACCTGGTACAGAGTAGGTCCACTTTATATGAAGTGCTCTGTACAAAGTAAGTTTCCTCTATGCAGAGCACCAAGAACACAGAAGGAGGAATTTCAATGGATTTCCCAGTATATGGTAGGCATGCTTTATGTAGAGGGCACGGCACATAGTAGGCAGTATTGATGTAGAGTACCAGGCACAGGAGCACAGTAGGTGTGCTTTGAGTACTGTCTGACACACAGTAGGAATATTTTCCATACAGTCTTTTACACAGAATAGATAGTCACACACAACAGTTCAGGGGCTAGTTGTCAGCCCCTTCCCTTCACTTCCTTTTTGGGGCTCACTCTTCTTTTTTTTAGAGAAACGATGTGTTTTATTTTTCTAATACCACAGCTCTGGAGAGTGGTTTTATACCAAATTTAATGGAGGTTACACTGACCTTTTTACACTTGGAAGGGGGAGGAAAGGGAAGGAACCACAAAATGTAAAACAAAAACAGAATTCTGGATAGCTTTTAGCGTCTCTTCCACTCCCACACGAATAGAATACACATGGAATCTCTTAATAAAAGGAGAACAGAAAGCAAGGTGGGCAGGGAAAGGTATGTTGGGGGAAGAAAAAGACTAAGGGGGGAAAGAGACCAGAAAGCATCCCAAGGACAGACCTTCCCCTCCCAGAACCAGTAGGTAGCTCAGCATGGAAGATGAGACTTTGCTAGGCTTACTTCCCAAAATAACATTACATTATTGCAGCTCCCAAAGGAAAAAAGAGAGAAGAGGAGGGTCACCAGCAGGAGGTACTAGGGAAGGAAACATATTCCCCAGGAGACCAGGCAAAATGAGAGACAATAAACAAGAGGAAAATATGACGGTGGGTTGATATATTGGGAGAGACAGACAGTGCTGAAGAGGACTAGAACTACAAAACAGATGTCTTCAGCCCAAGTCAATCTACAGATTTAATGCAATACCCATTAAATTACCAGCAACATTCTTCTCAGAACTGAAAATGGCAATACAGGAATTCCTATGGAAACATAAATAACCTCAAATAGCCAAAACAATCCTCAGCAAAAAACAAAAAACAAAAACAAAGTGGGAGATATTATACTCCCAGTCTTTAAACTTTATTACAAAGCTACAATAATCAAAACAGCCTGGTATTGGTACAAGAACAGGCATATACACCAATGGAACAGGATAGAGATTCCAGAAGCAAAACCTCAATTTCTTAATCAACTCCTCTAAGACAAAGCCCCCTTCAACCACTGGAGAGAAGAGAACCTATTCAGTAAATGGTGCTGTGAAAACTGACTGACCACATGCAGATTAAAACAAGACTCCTACCTATCACCATACACAAAATCAATTCTAAGTGGATTGAAGACCTAAAGGTAAAACTTCAAACTATAAGAACCTTAGAAAATGCAGGAGACACCATTATGGAAATTGGAACTGGCAACCAATTCCTGATTAAAACTTCATTGCCCATGACATAAGAGATAAGATAGACAACTGGGACTTAATCAAACTGACAAGCTTCAAAGAAACCATCAAGAGAGCAGGTAGACAGCCCACAGACTGGGAAAAAATATTTGCCAACTGTATGTCTGACAAAGGCCTAATATCTAGTATCTACAAGAAACTCAAAAATGCTGAAAAGAAAAAAACAAACAGCCCCATTACAAAGTGGGCAAAAGATATGAATAGACAGTTCTCAAAAGAAGACATACAAGCAGCCAACAGATACATGAAAAAATACTGACCTTCACTAGTCATCAAAGAAATGTTTACAGTGAGATACCGCCTAACTCCATCCAGATTGACCGTCATCAATAACTCAAAAAATAACAAATGCTGGAGAGGATGTGGCGAAAAGGGAACACTTCTACACTGTTGGTAGGAGTGTAAACTAGAACAACCTCTGTGGAAAACAGTGTGACTACTCCTAAAAGTTCTAAAAATCGATCTTCCATATGACCCCACAATCACCCTACTGGGAATATACCCAGAAGAACTCAAATCACTCTATAAAAAGGATACCTGCACATGTATGTGTATTGCAGCATTGTTCACAATAGCAAAACATGGAACCAACCATGCTGCCCATCAAAAGAGGACTGGATTAAAAAATGGATACATATACACAATGGAATATTACACAGCCATAAAGAAGAACAAAATCATGAAATTCACAGTAATCTAGATGGACTTAGAGGCTATAATACTGAATGATCTTTCACAGAAACAAATAACTGAATATCACATATTCTCACTCAGAAGTAGACCTTGAACAACTATCATAATACTATAAGTAAAGGATTGACAGTAGCGGGAAACTGCAGGAGGTGGGTAGGAGGGTGGGGAGGCGGAATTGGCAGTAGTTGAAATCTGCTTGGGAAGAGGGGCACACCTCATCAACAAGGTTACCTGCACAATGCATATTTGTATACCTAACCCTAAATTGTACCCCACAATTTTAAAATAAATAAAAAATTTAAAAGGTAAAATAAATAATAATAAAGAAAAATGGCCCCCACTGAGCTTAGTTCTCTTTGTGTGTGTGTGTGCTTTTTCATCAATACTCTGCTCTGAGGTCATAGCTTTTGTTTTTTGTTTGTTTGTTTGTTTTCTTTTCTTTTCTTTCTTTTTTTTTCTTGAGTTGGAGTCTCACTCTGTTGCTCAGACTGTTGCCGGGAGCAGCCACTGCAGCCTTGACCCACTGGGCTCCGGTGATCCTTCCGCCTCAGCCTTCTGAGTAGCCAGAATTACAGGCACGCACTACCATGCCAGGCTGATTTTTTTGATTTATTGTAGAGATGAGGTCTCGCCAATTTGCCCAGGCGGGTCTCAAACCCGCGGGCTGAGGCAATTCAATCACCTTCGCCTCCCAAAACGCGGGATTACAGGCTGAACCACCGAACCTGGCTTGTTTGTTTTCTCATACATTGGAATTGAAAGAAAATAGTGGTTTGCAAGAATAATCTCTGCCACCCAAACAGAAGGGAATTTTTAGGTCAGTGCCCCACTTTTAGTCCCCAGAGGCAGGAGTGGGGAAGGGAGAAGGGGAGCAGAGCAGGGGAGGGGGCTTCCATCAGGGTGGCTTTCAGCCTGGGGAGGGGGTGGGTGGGTGGGAGCAGGAGCCAGCAGCAGTGGCGGCTCCTCCCCCCCAACTCCTGCAAGCACATATAGGTGCCATGGTTTGCCAGGACCTCCCTTCCGGGGCTCACTCCTTTGTGGACCCCTCTTCTGTCCCCCTCTAAGGACATCACCAAACATCCCATTTCCCAAATAGGAAAACTGAACCAAGGAGGCAGGCACTGCTCACAGTCAGAGCAGGGACTCCACTCAGGGTCTCGGCTCTGTCCTGCCCAGACTCCATCCACTCACAACCCTTCTCAGCCTTACCTCCCATACCTCCCCTCTGTCCTCCTGCACTGAGCCCAGTTTTCAGGTTTGCTCTTCCAGGTGGGTTCTTCATCTCCAGAATCTGATCTGCGGACCCTTTGTTCCTGCTCACGGCAGTCGTGTCTCAACCCAGGCCCTGGGCCACCTGGAGGCAGGACTTGAAATCCATCCAGGCTGTGCAGCAGAGGGCCAGAGACTTCCATCTCTGAATCTCCTAATTCTACATGGAGAAATGGTGCACGACATCCTCCCAGCCCACACTTGGAGATTATCTGGGACAAGGCTTGTCCTCACCAGGCTCACTTGCTACCTGAACTCTCAAGTTCATGGTTTTTATCTGCCATACCCTAGCAGGGTGGTTGTAAACTTTGGGACCTAGAGTCCCCTTTGATTACTCCCGACTTGTCCTCTGACCCACATAGGAGGTACAGAGACCCGAGGACCCTGTGCCCTTGCTGTGTCACCCCCAGCTGGCTCCTCTGCAAGCAGCTGGTCCACCTCCAGGTTTGGCCAGCTGCCCAGGCACAGAAGAGAAGCCAGGCTGGTGGGGATTGACTGGCCCAGCCCAGCCCAGCCTTTTACAGCCTTCCCTAGATCAGGGGTCAAGGGCAAAGATTTCCCAGCCGAAGGGGGGAGGAGACTGTGTGGGAAAAGCTACTCCTGGAGAAGGTGCCAGGCAGAGGGTGGCAGGGCTGGAGGGGCCTGGTCTGGGATGGAGAAGGGTGCTGCCCAAGGTGCCAATGGTGCCTGGTTCCTGGACTGAGGGACTGTGGTTTCCTGGTAACTGAGGGCCCAGGCAATCTCCTCCCAGCAATTCAGGCAGGGCCTTCCTGGAGTCTATTTAGCCCCTCTCTCTCTTTCCCTTTCTGGTTCTTCAGGGGTTGCTGAAGGGCCAGTTGTCTGCTGAGCTTAGTTCTCTCTTTTTTTGTGCCTTTTCATTCATACTCTGCTCTGAGGTCATACTTTGGTTTTCCTATACACTGGAATTGAAAGAAAATAGTTTCCAAGAATGATCTCTGCCACCCAACAGAAGGAAATTTTTCGGTCAAAATGTTCCCACATACAGTCTCCAGAGGCAGGAGTTGGGGAGGGGAGAGCAGAGCAGACCAGGGGAGGGGGCTTCTGTCTGAGTTGGCTCTCAGTCTGAGGAGAGGGGTGGGTGGTGGGAGCAGGGGCCAGGAGTGGTGGCACCCTCTGGGTTTTGGCTGGGCCTTTGTGAACTTTAGCTCTCAGCTCTTATTCACCATCCCTGAGCCCTCCCTGCCCTGCCCCCTTGCTGGCCCTGCCCCTCACCACTGTCCCTGGAGTTCCCATGGCCTTTTCCTTGGACTCAGCAACTCACCTTCCAACCCGTTGCCCTACAGGATGTCGCAGCTGAGCCTGTCCTGGCTGGGCCTCAGGGCAGAGGCAGCGTCCCATGGCAGCTCCTGCTGCTGGTCAGGGGATCCTGGCTCCTGGTGTGCTTTCTGGCCTGGTCCCATGCCTTCTATGCCCACCGCCTCCACTTTGGGTGTTTCCTACAGCCCCCTAAACAGAACTGGTTTGGGGGTCATCTGGACCAGTTGAGTGTGGCAGCAGGATGGTTCTGGGGTATCAGGGTGGATGGACTAACTGAGGGGTGGTAATGTGGATCTAGGAGCTGGGATGCGGGTAGGCTGCAACCTGGGACATCAGAGAAGCTGGAAGGAGGCCCACTCAGTCTTCTACTCACTCATTCCTCCATTCTCTTACTCGTTCTTCTACTCACTCACTCATTCTTCTAGTCATTTGCTCGTTTTTCTACTCATTCACTCCTTTACTCACTCACCCCTCTCTTCACTCCCTCATTCCTCCACTCACTCCCTCATTCTACTCACTCACTCCTCTACTCACTCGTTCATTCGCTCATTCTTCTACTTGCTCATTTCTCTACTCACTCACCCATTCCTCTACTCACTCACTCCTCTACTCACTTACTCATTTTTCTACTCACTCACTTGTTCTTCTACTCACTTTCTCATTACTCTACTCACTCACTCCTTTACTCACTTATTCTTCTCTTCACTCACTCATTCCTCTACTCACTCACTCTTCTACTCCCTCACTCACTCCTTTACTCACTCACTCATTCTTCTCTTCACTCACTTATTCCTCTACTCACTCCTCTGCTCACTGACTAATTTTTCTACTTGCTCACTCTTCTACTCACACACATCACTCTATTCACTCACTCCTTTACTCACTCATTCTTCTACTCACTCACTCCTCTACTCACTCACTCACTCCTCTAGTCACTCACTCATTCTTCTACTCACTCCTCTACTCACTCACTCCTTTACTCACTCACTCATTCTACTTACTCATTCTTCTGATCACTCACTCATCCTTCTACTCACTCACTCCTCTACTCACTCATTCACTCCTCTACTCACTCACTCATTCCTCTACTCGCTCGTGCTTTCTTCTACTCACTCACTCCTCTACCCACTCACCTCTCTACTCACTCACACCTCTCCTATTCCATCCCAAGTCATCCTCCCTTTATTGTCCTCAAGCCTGGACCTCTTTGAATAATTTTTTCTCCTGTCCTCTGCATTAGTGCACCTCTGAGAAGTATCTAGAATGAGCTATACAGAGTGTGGGCTTTCTGACCTTTCCACCTTCTTCACTGCTGGATTTGAGACCCTCTGAACCCACTGTCTAGGGTCTGCTTTTTGCCTGGCCTATTTTCTGTTGCGGAGCCCCAGTTGGGCCAGAAGACCATTCTGGACAGTCTCCCACTGACTGCCTTTCCAGGGGCATCTGTCTCTTCCTCAATAAATTGTTACCCCTAGGATGCCCTAATTTTTAAGATGTCCATTTTGCCCAACCTAGATAAAAGTTGGCCACTCACTTGCCCTTTCAAAGCCTTTCTTCTCCCTCTCCCAGACTTTGCTCTCAGAGTTAGACCTGCTCTCCCCTTGGGTGGCATGATCTTGATCTGTCCATGTGAAAACGGCAGGATTGAGTGGCGTGTCCACAGGTGTGGTGGGCAGGTGCACAGGATTCATTAGCACAGAACCTGGTGTGCAGAAGATGCTCACAAGTGGGAGCTGCCAGCCGAAGGGACAATTAGAGTCACCTCTGCTCCTGGAGGCTTTTGAGAATAGTAGGTCCCCAGTGTGCAGACGCTTGTGCCTGGGAGAAACCAGAGCTTGTGAGGACCAGCCAGGAAAGGAAAGGATGTGGGAACTAGTGTTGGGCACAAGTCCTAGAGAACAGTGCTGTCCACAACTCACCCTTTGAGGAGCTCCTCCTATGGACATCCCAGGGTTAGAACTGCTCCCGGGACAATAAAATTCATCCTCTGGTGCTGAGATGGGCTCATTGTTTGTGAGCAGACAGTGTGTCTTCCCCCTACGGTTTGAAATTTTCTCTTGCGACTTGGAGATGATCTCAAGAGAGAAGGATCAGACAGCAGCAGAGATTTGCTCCATCTTTGTAGAATCCAGACACACTGTTCACTGCAGAGGCTGCATTATCTCTGGAGACACAGCCTGGAACTTCCCATGGCTCCTCCTGGGGAGTTATAATAGGGTCCTCCTTTGAAACAGAATCAATAGGATATGATTCTTACCTCTTCTGCAGAGAGAGAGGGAGACACAGAGAGAGAGAGAGAAGAGAAGAGAAGAGACGAGAAGAGAAGAGGATCACTTCTGTGACTATGGAGACTGAGAAATCCCCTTACATGTCATCTGTAAGCTAGAGAATCAGGGACATGGGGGGTGTAAATCAGTCTGAATCCCCAAAGCCCTGAGAACCTGGAGTTGTGATGTCCTAGGTCAGAAGAAGATGGATGTCCCAATTCCAGAAGAGATTGCAAATCTGACCTTCTTCCAACTTTTACTTCTATTTGGGCCATCAATGGATTGGATGATGCTGGACATCACTGGGAAGGGTGGATCTTCCTTCCTAAGTTTACTGATTCAAAAGCTAATCTCTTCTGGGAACACCATCACAGACACTCCAAGAAATAATGTTGGACCAGCTATCTGGGCATCCCTTTGCTGAGTCTAGTGAATACCTAAAATTAACCATCACAGGAGATGATGACCCCTGTCTTGCTTTCAAATCACACCCACTGAGGAGGGCATGAGGTTCCTGATTCAGGTTATGACTACCAGTCACCAGGGCTTTAAGATCTGACTAGGTCCCACTTTCCCCGTCATCATTTTATGCCACCCTGACATCATCTGACCTGTCACCAGTGCCTCGGGTACCTACACAGAGCTTGTGGTGGTGGGTGCCATGGTACCTCAAGGGCTTCTATCCCTGACTCCTCTAAGCTTCTGTGTACTCCTTGCCATACCCCAGGCCCTTGTTATCCCTTCTCTTTCAGCTATCTTCCTCTGTCCTTCATGTATTCACCAATCCCCATCTTGGTGTTTCCTTCCTCCACTGCCATCTGTCCCTCTCTTCTGCTGTTCTGGGTACCCCTGGGGTACCATGAGACCTAAATTCAGGGCCCAGTCCTGGAGAAGCCCCCAAGTTTGAGGAAATGAGTCTAGACAGAGACACCCCCAACTTTGTTGGGTCAGAAATAGGCCAGAAGAAGATGGTTGTGACAGCCCAGATGAGAGCAAGTCTTGCTGTGGCAGGCTGGAAGACTTCCTCAAGGAAGAATTGCTAGAGCTGGGCCTGGAAAAATGGAGGGTAACTTTCTAAAGCAGAGGGCAGGGTGATGCAGTAGGTGTCATTAGTATTCAAGGCTCCCTGCCAAAGCTAGCATGAGCCTTGGCCATGCCCACACCCAAAGCAATGAGAAAGACTTGTTGCTGGTGGAGTATCTGGGCTGTTATTTCAGGGTTGTTCACCTCTGATGAGTTTGTTCCTTCTACCCCATCTTGCAGTTGGTCCACCATATGTTCATTTCCCTCCTGCTCCAGGCCCCAGGAATCTCCCCTAGAAAAACCCAGCCAGCCTGCTACCCTTCCCTTTCCTTCTGCCCTTCCCAACCTTGGACAGGCCAGGCTGAGGAGGGGAAGAGGCAAAAAAAAAAAAAAGAGACCATGGCTGTGACACTAAAATGCTGAGTACCTCTGGGCAGGTCCCAGCTCTCTCTGGTTTTTTCAGTTGTGAGTGATAGAAATTCAACCCCATTCAGCTAAACAAAGAAAGGGTACTTACTGGTGGTAAAATTCAGGTAAAGTGGCCTTTAGGCACAGCTGGAGTTAGGTCTCTAACATGGTGGCCGAGTATCTGTTTCCCTCTCCTGGTTTTTACTTTTTTCTGTGTCACTTTTCCTTTTCAGGCAGTTCTTTCCTTACAGGGCCTATGATGAGTCCCAGAAGCTCAGTTTCCATCACAAAGCCTGCCCTTTTGCTAGAGCCCAATAAATGGCCCAAGGTTTATATGCTATACCTGGTTGCATCTATGTGCTTACACTTGGGATCACATGGATGTGTTCTCCTGGGGCTCATCTGTGGCCAAGAACATTTTGGGCATGTGGGAAAAGTTTAGTTCTTGTTGGAATTGCAGCTTGAAATGTCTTTTTCTACTGCTGATCACTTGTGGGTCATATATGGGGCTTGTCCAAGGTCTGGAACCCATGGCCCCTTGAACTCTCTGAGGCATTATTTGAGTCTTGTCCAAGACAAGCTTTAGTCATGCCTGAGGAACAGTCTTGGTTATACCTGGGCCACATCTGAGACATTGATGAGATTATATTTAAATCCTGCCTGAGACCTATCTGTGAGTTATACTAGGTCATGTCAGATCATCTCAGGTCCATGTTAGAGTATATTATGCCATGCTGGGGGGTGTCATGTATCTTGTAGCCATGTTAGGACATGTTAACACATCACAGGGCTATATCCCATGTCCCAAATCCATGCCATAAGATGTCAGAGAGTGCTGGGGAAGATAGTGTCTTTTACCCCTGACAGGCATTTTATAAAACAATGGGCTGTGCCCAGGTATTGCAGAACATATTGGATCATGTAGGAGCCATATTAAGAGGTGTGCTGTGTCATGTTAGGGTTGCTGCAGTCTGGCCTGGTCCTCCCTCACCTGTTCCCTCCTCCCTTCTTCCCCTGTTCTCAGCCCCCTTCCTGCTATGCTGGGCTTAGAGGAAGAAAGTTCTGGGAGCCTCCAACCCATGCCCAATGTCCCTCTCCTGCCCCTCTCCATGGTCCCTGGTGTTCTCATTTATGTTAGCTGCCATTTCACCCAAGGATATGGTCTTCTACAGAATCCTGAAGCCCTGGATGTGTGAGTAATTACGAGTTAAGGGGTTGGAGACAATCTTTTTGTCCAGGGGAAGATACTTGCCCACTGCCCTTGGCTTCCCTACTGGGGGATGGGCTCCTGCTAAGTGCTGGTGACAAGTGGAGTCACCACCATTGGATGCTGACGCCCACCTTCCATTTCAATATCCTGAAACCCCATGTGCAGATTTTCAATAAGACTGTGAACATCATGCACGTGAGTTTTTTGAATTCAGGGTCCCAACTGGACATTAATGTGATCATATTTAAGTCCTATCTGAGGCCCATCTGCAAGGTACACTGAGGTCATATCAGACCATATCAGTCCCTGTTAAAGCATATTATGTCATGAGGGGGGCAGGGGATAACACATACTTTTTGACTATATCAGGACCTTCAGGGCCATATCCCTTGTCCCAGATCCATGTCAGGTGATATGGGGTAAACGGACCACAAACATCTGGTTTGGAATTTTGGCAGTGTGAGTTACTTCAGAGCAATTGCACTTCCTCTTTGAAACTTGGTTCTCTCATCTGTAAAGTGAGGATAATAATCCCTACTTAAAAGGAAATAAGAAGATGTAATGGAGTCATGCCACTGGAACATAGTAACAGAAAAATCTAGAGAGTAAAGATTAGAATTGCATAGCTATTGCTGAGTAACAAGCCACTTCAAACTAACTGGTTTAGAGCAATGAGGGTTTATGATTGCTAGTGACTGCTAACAAGTCTAAGGGACAGGTGACTGGTTCTTTTTGACATGGAAGGGATCACTCATGGTAGATGAGCTGCTGTGGGTCAGTTAGGCAGCTTTGCTGACCTTGGCTCAGTTCTCACACATATTTGGGGCTTGCCCAGCTTCAGGTTGATCTAGGATGATCTCAGCTGGGAAATTTGGACTTTACTCCCTGTGATTTTCTCCCTCCACAAGGCACCACCGTGCTTCACATGGCAGAGACAAGGTTCTGAGGTAGCTGTAGTGACTCGTCGGGCTTAAATGTATTAGGGTTATTTCCTTCTCATTTTCACCACTTTGTATTGGGCCAAAGTAAAAGTACCAGCATGGAATCAAAGGGGGTAAAATAGGCCTCATGTCTTAATGGAAGTTACTGAAAATCACAGAGCAAAGAGTGTGAATACAAGGAGAAGTGAAGAATTGTGGGTAAGGGTTTTGTGAAGTGCCTGCTATACTTCTCTTACGTGCAAACTGATAAGTTCACTCATTACTCTTTCATGGATTCTTCCAGAAGACACAAGACTCCTAGGTCAGAGACAAAGGGAAGTTGATTATTCATGGCACCACAAGCAGCATGTGCTTCTTGTTGGTTTTCATCCTTTCTCCAAGTCACCCAAATCCCCTGAGGTTGGCTTAGGTGGCTTCTACAGATGCCTACTGATATAGTATATTACATTACAGAGGCGGAACATTAGGCTTAGGTAATCTGCTTTTATAGCAATCAGAAGCAATCCTGATGTTTGTCCAGGGCAGTCCTTACCTTATCTCTCAAGGTTGTTCTCTGCAGACACAAGTCTGAGAAATTACCCATGTTCAGAACATCAGGGTCTCACATTCTTGGCATGCTCCGAAAGGATGTTCAGGGTCCATGGAGGACTTCCTCTCCCAATATAGGGATATTTTTGAAATCAATTTACAACCATGAAGACAACAAAATTTGACATTTCTTGAGCATTCACTACATGCCAAAAATAATGCTGTGTACCAATTCTGTGATATGAGTATATGCTAATTTAATTTGAACAACTTGGTAAGTAGGGGTTATTCTTTTACCCATTACTGATGAAACTGAGGGTCAGAGAAATTACAGAGATTGCTCGAGTTCACTCGGCTAGTAAATGAACTCGAAGTGGTGTAGCAGAGGTTATAACTTGATAATTTGTCACTAAAGCAGGTAAACATAACTATTAGTGAGATTTGACAGGTGAGACTTAGAGGAGGGCAATGAGTTGACCAAGGGCACACACAGTCTAGGAGGTAAATCCAGGACTTGAGCCCAGGTCTCCTGACTCCCATTTTTGAGTTCTTCATTTCCAAATAGTAACAGCTTCCATTCCCACCCAAGCTTGATCTTCTCTGGGGAAGAGTGCCTGGGGTAGAGGACTTGGAGTGTGGTCTTGGGGGCATCCATCCTGGTTTTAGAGGTTTGGGAGGGGCTCAAGAGAGCCAGGGCCCATACCCAGTTCTGTGCCTTTCTCTGGCCAGGCCAAATGGCAGTGGCGCCTGGCCTCCAAGAGCAGCACCCCTCTGGACATGTTTGAGCACATCAGCCTCATGACCTTAGACAGTCTGAAGAAATGCGTCATGAGCTTTAACAGCAATTGTCAGAATTGAGTCCTTGCCTGTACCTAGGAACTCATGCCATGAACTCAAGGGAGTAGGTGGGGGAAAGAGGACAATCAAGGAAATCAGAGGAGCTTTCTTGGAGGGGTTGTGTCATAGCTGGGCTTTAAAGACTGGGAAGGGGAAAGACAACAAGTGGTCCTTTCAGGAAGGTAAAAATGTTTGAGTAAAGGCAAGGAGGCTAGGATGAGCAAAGCATGTGCAACACGGTAGAAGTTGTAGAGGTATACAGGGAATAGATCTCAATGACATTGAAAGCAAAATAAAGTGATATTAATGCTATCATGATCTTTTGAGGGAGCCATGAAAGGTAATTGAGTAGATGATAAATTTGGCCAGAGCAGAGCTCAGTGAAGGACTGTCAGGTAGACACTAGATAAAGCTGACATTGAATCAAGAAGGCAATGGGGCTGGGTCATGGGCAAGTTGGAAGAGGATGAGGTCTGAATTGTGTAGACAGTTTGGGGAAGAAAATGGAGCAGGACTGGATACTGGATGAGAGAAAATGGGTATGATGCTTAAGTCATGCTCTGGGTGCTTGGGGGCATGCAGACAGCTCACAGGGATGGGATGCAAGGAAAGAAGAGAGTTTGGAGTATCAAGTCTCATAGCTGATCCTCACTTTGTATCTGTTGGGTCACCTGTTTCTGGATACTCAGTTTCCTAAGGTGAGGCATATTCTGTTGGTTGGTAGGAGGTACTCCTTGGGCTTCAGGTATGTTAAGTTTTTTCCTCCATCATTTCCTCATCCTTCAAGTCCAGTGAATATACTGCCACCATCTTGGAGCTCAGTGCCCATGCTGAATAAAGGAACCAACAGGTCCTCCTGTACATGGACTTCCTGTACTGTCTCACCCCTGATGGGTGGTGCTTCCACAAGGCCTGCAACCTGGTTCACGACTTCACAGATGGAATCATTCAGGAGCAACGCTGTACTCTCCCCACTCAAGGTATTGTTGACTTCCCCAAGGCCAAGACCAAGGCCAAGACTTTGTCTTCATTGATGTGCTCCTGCTGAGGCTTCTCTGGGTTTTGGATTCAGAAGGTAGGATGGAGCTTGATTTTAAATATCAAATCAAATAACTTGAACTCGATCCAGAGGGCACTGAGATTCACAGAAGATGCTTGAGAAAGGGAGAGATATAGCCAGCAAGGGATGGCTAAGTTTGAAACAGTGAAGAACCTGAGATAGATTTTACTCTAGTTACATGTCGCAAGCTATTCTGCCCCATATATATACATAAATATAAATATATATATGTATTTTCTAAGCCTATATCTATGCTCACAGATGCTCCAAACCCCTAAATCAGAACAGCTCATTTATTAGTCACAGCAACAACAACAACCAGAGTAGGACTGCAGTGCTGAACCCTATTCCCATATTCCTCCTAGGGCAATGCAATACTTTTATCTGTAAGTGCACCAGAATTGACATCACAGGGGAGGAGGCCCCACATTATGAGTCTTGGGACTTATATAGAACAGCTAGAACATCTTTCCCTTCCATTTCACGGGGGCGGGGGAGGTGGAAGAAAAAGAGACAGAGAGAAAGCACATGCTTCATTCTGGATTATAAACTACTCCTTTCCAGTGAGATAACATCTATTGGTTTACAACCTAAATGCCTTCAGGGGAGACAGATAATGTTCTCTGTACTTACCATCCTAGAATCTGAGCAAATATCTCTGGAGCAATACTTATTTTCTAACCCCCAAGGCAAATTGCCATTCAAGCATTCTGTAGCTCACATTGGCAGTAACTTTCTCTCTGATAGTCCTCATTATGTGGAAACATGAAAATTTCCAAGGATTGTGGATTCCTCCCACCAGGGACAAAATAGGAGGCAAGAAATTCAGGGAGAAAGCCCGTAGGGTTAGGCCTACAGCAGTGGTGACCCAGAGAGATCTAGGAGGGCAGGGTAGGCTTGGGTTTCTGGAAAGGGTACAGATCATCAGAGACTGCTTCAGGTTAGACTCAGGAGCCTCAGAACTAGTGTGATCTGAGGGGCTATGCCTCCGCTCCAGAATGAAGATAAGAAAGAGTTGTCAGATGATGTAAGAGCAGAAGCTGACATCTTCATGTTTGTGGGTGAGGGTCCCAGTGTGGACAGGGGTCTTTCCATCCTAAGGGTGGGTAGGTGGAACCTAGATCACTCATCTGTCCATCCTCCTCCTCCCTCATCCTCCATGAGGGCCTCAATGTGTGGGTGCTGTCCACCCTCTGGTGTGAAGCAGCCCAGAGACTCACACCTACCTACTGCTTCTCAGGCCATGACACCACGGTGAGTGACCTCTCCTGGGTCTTGTACCACCTCACGAAGCAGCCAGAATACCTGGAGAGCTGCCAGCAGGAGGTGAGAAAGAGCTCCTGAGGGACCCTGAAACTGAAGATATTGAATGGTGAGTGCAGGGCCTCAAGCCCTCTTCCTGAGCTCTCTCATGGGCTCTGCTCCCCAGGTGGGGAGAGATGAAGCTGTTTATGTCAATTCTGCCCATTATCACTTAGTGGGAATAAGAACTCACAAATAATCAAGTTATAGAATCAACCTAAGTGTCCATCAACAGATGAATGGATAACAAATATGTTGTATACATACACAATTGAATACTATAAGCCATAAAAAGAATGAAATCCTGTCATTTGCAGCAAAAGGAATGAAACTGGAGGCCATTATAATAAGTGAAATAATCCAGGAATAGAAAAACAAATATTGCATGCTCTCATTTATATATGGGGAACTAAAAGAGTTTATCTCATGGAAGTAGAAAGTAGAATGATATTTGCCAGAGACTGGAAGAGGTTGGGGGGAAATCAAGAAGTTGGTTAATGGGTACAAAAATATAGTTCAATAGCAGGAATAAGTTCTGGGGTTCAATAGCACAGTAGGGAAAATATAGTTAACAATAATTTGTTGTATATTTCAAAATAACTAGCAGAGAAGATTTGAAATGTTCCAAACATAAAGAAATAATAAATATTAGAGGTAATGGATATCCTAATTACTCTGATTTAATCATTGCACATTGCATGAAAATAACATATGTACCCCACAAATATGTTCAATAATGCATCAATAAAAATATAATTTATAACATATATTATATGTATCTCTATATAATATATATTGCTGTAACATATTATATTATTTATTATATATAGGTAGATAGCCTGTCATCAGATAAAATAACGAGGAAGATAACCCAGGCAGCTGGGCACAGAAAGAAGTGATCAATAAGCTTTCTCTGCAAACATAAATTTTTTTATTTTTTAAAAATTTTAATTTTAAAGAGTGGGGTACAATTCAGTGTTAAGTATACAAATGCTCAATATGCAGGTACCCTTGTTGATGAGGTGTGCTCCTCTATCCCTGGTATAATTCCACTACTGCCAATACCACCCCCCACCCCCCAGCAATTTCCCACTACTGACAAACATAATTTTCTATCTAAGGTCATTAACACTCCCTGGACTCCTCACCATGGGAGGCAGGTGAGATGAGAGTTAGGCAATGTATACCTTTCATTCACTTTGATAGACTAGAACATGGAATATCTCTATATTCATTCAGTTTTTTAATTTTTCATTAGCCTTTTGTGGTTTTCACATATAGATTATGTACATATTTTCTTGATTTATACTTAAGTATTTAGGGGTGTTCATGTCCATTGCATTTTTAATTTCAAATTTTACTTTTTTTACTGATATACTGGGAGAGATTAACTTTTTGTTGTTGTTGTTGTTGTTTTTGAGTTGGAGTCTCACTCTGTCGCCCAGACTGGAGTGCAGTGGCCACTCCCAGCCACCGCAGCCTCGACCTGCTGGGCTCCGGCGATCCTTCCACCTCAGCCTTCCAAGTAGCCAGAATTACAGGCATGCGCTACCACGCCCGGCTGATTTTTTTGATTTATTGTAGAGATGAGGTCTTGCTGCCCAGGCGGGTCTTGAACCCGCGGGCTCAGGCAATCCACTCACCTCAGCCTCCCAAAGGCGCGGGATTACAGGCTGAGCCTCCGAACCCGGCTGAGATTAACTTTTTAATATTAACTTTAATACTGAAACCTTGTTATAATGGCTTATTAGTTCAAGGAGATTTCTTTGTTGGTTCTTTTAATTTTTTTTAATAGCTCAATATGTCATCTGTGAACAAAAACAGTTTTTCTCTCTTCTAACCAATCTATGAGTTTTAACTTTTTTTCATGTCTTATTGCATTTAGGTCTTCCAGTGTCATATTGAAAAGTTGTGAAAGAGGAAGCATTCTAGCCTTGTTCCTAACCTTAGTGAGAAAGCTTCTAGTTTCTCACCTGTAAGTATAATGTTATCCATAGGCTTTTTGTAAATATTCTTTATCAAGTTGAGAACATTCCCTTCTACTCTAATATTACTGAGAGTTTATTTTTTATCATGAATAGAGGTTGGATTTTGTCAAATGTCTTTTTTCTGCATCTATTGACATAGTCATGTGACTTTTTTTCTTCTTTAGCCTGTTGATGTGCTGGTTTACACTAATTGATTTTCAAATTTTGAAGCAGCCTTGCATACTTGAGAATAAATTCCATTTGAATGTGTTATATAATTACTTTTAGACATTTTTGTTTTAAATTTAATAATATTTTGGTTAAGGATTTTACAACTATGTTCATGAGAGACATTGATCCATGTAAACTTTCCTTCTTTTTTCTTTCTTTCTTTTCTTTTCTTTCTTTTTTTTTTGGTAGTATCTTTGTATGGATTTGGCATTAGATTAATTCTGGCCCCATAGAATGAGTTAGGAAATATTCTTTCTTCTTTTGTCTTTCAAAATATACAGTGGAAAATTAGTATAATTTCTCTCTTAAACATTTGGTAAAATTCATCAGTGAGTCTATCTGGTCTGAGGCTTTTTGCTTTAAAAGGTTATTAAATACTGATTCAATTTATTTAATAAATAAAAGTCTATTTAGGTTTTCTATTAGTAGTCTCATTTATTATTCTTTTCTCTCCCTTCTCATATCCTTCAAATAGACCAAAGATGAATGAGGGTATATAAATGTGATTCAACATTATGTAGCTGATAAAAAGTATAAGGCTTATAAACATATGGCCTGTTTGTTTTATTTTCATATTTATATAATAAGCATGTAAAATATTTATGAAATAAGTAAAACTATTGAAGGATAATATATAAATGCAGTAAGGAAAAATTGTTTTTTTAGTTGGAGCCTTACTCTGTCACCCAGGCTGGAGTGCAATGGCACT
This sequence comes from Cephalopachus bancanus, assembly GCA_027257055.1. Classification (NCBI taxonomy): domain Eukaryota; kingdom Metazoa; phylum Chordata; class Mammalia; order Primates; family Tarsiidae; genus Cephalopachus; species Cephalopachus bancanus. The sequence continues at coordinate 306,688 of JAPVLO010000931.1, forward strand.
CTCACAGCTACCACAGCCTCTACCTGCTTAGCTCAGGTGATCCTTCCACCTCAGCCTTCCAAGTAGGTGAAACTCCAGGCATGTGCCACCATGCCTGGCTAATTTTTTTTTAAATTATTTATTGTAGAGACAAGATCTGGTCAAATTGTCCAGGCTGGTCTCAAATTCCTGGACTCAAGCAATCTTCTTGCCCCTGCCTCCCAAAGTGCTGGGATTACAGGTGTGAGTCACTGTACCTGGCAGTTAGGTAAATCTTACAAGTTTATTAAGGAGACTATTTTAAAGTTTACTCAAAGTGGCATGTAGGAAATAAAACTGTTTGTTTTTGGAAAAAAACTAAGTTTTAACTAAGTGACATCGTATTTCAAATGCCAGCAGAACCATTTACTAGTTTTATAATTTTGACATAGGAACTTAATGTTCAAATAGTTTCAACACTAATAATTACACGAGATATTGTAATTACAGTGATTGGAAGTATAATCCACACAATCATTGTGATTCTCTCCACAATTCTTACTGAATGTAATTTTTAATCTCAAAATGTAAAAAAGTAAATTAAAATGTTGGAGAATGACCTTTCCCAGTAGCCCTGAAGGAGAAGATTCTCAAGCAAAACTGTCTAAATTGAAATTACCACAGTTACATCTGGAAGGAAGATGTGAGACTTTGGGTGTTAAGTTGACCAGAAGTCTAGTATGAGGCACAAGTGAGCAGTCCAGAGAGTGTCCATGACCTTGGGCAGGAAATAATGTTTGCAGAGAAAACTTTTTGATCACTCCTTTCTGTGCCCAGCTGGGTTCTCTCCCTCATCATTTAATCTGTTAATAAGCTACATAGAGAACTGGCTCACTGTGCTAAACTAAGAGGGAAGAGAAACACGCAATATTGGAAGAGGCACATTTTCTTTCAAGTCCTGGAGGAGAATGTCTGTGTGACATGGAGGAAGCTCAGAGAAGAGTGATCTGCAAACTTGTCAGAAGGCAGGTATTGGGGCTGGAGTGTTCCACACAGCTCATAGTCCTGTGGCCCAAACCTTCACCCAGACTACAAGAAGCAGGTGAGGTGAGAATTGGGCAATGTATACCTTTCATCCTCTTTGACTGAAGAGATTGTGGGCTTATGGCTCTTCCCCTTAAGCTCCACTGGCCTTCACTCTCAGCATATATCTATGCAGAAGCCTAAGCTAGGTGGTTAGGCATTGTAAATTTTTAGTATAAATTGTGTTTCAACTAGAATCAAGAGTCCAGGGAAGAGGAGAAGAGGAAAGGCAGAGTATTAATCTCTTCTCTCTTACCAGAAAAGAACCCAGTATCAGAAAAATTCATCCTAAATGATGAATCAGTGTAAATCAGAAAACCCAAGAGGTGAGAGAATGTCTATGGAAGAGTCCATTTGTTTGCCTTCAACATCCCTTGAATTAATTTCTTTCCAGGATGATAACAACAAATATTTAATTCCTGGAGTTCTCCTGACTGTGATCCTAATCCTGTTTCTGGTGGTCAGTTTCCTTGGCATTTCACTGACAAAGAAGAAGGAACTGGCCTGTAGGGTCTGGGCAATTGGAGTGACTCAGGATCTCTGGTTCCCATCTCACAAATGAAGGAGCCCACAAAGCCGGGGCACAGATTAAAAGAAGGAGGAATGGCCAGGGGTTGGGTTAGTTTGGCTTCTGTAAGGATGAGAGAGGATGAAGAAGGAAGCTAAGCTGTGTCAACCTCTTTATCCCCGATCTTGGAAACACCTCCTGTGTTTCACCAGCTGAAGTTGGAGCAGAATTCAAAGGTAATATAAGTGCCCCCTTATGAACAGCCAGTTGTGAACAGGGTCAGAGCACCAGGGTCTGCTGGAGGCATGGTGATGAGGTATTAAAAGCTCAGGGGTCAGGTAAGGCTGGTTCAAATCTCGACTTTGTTGACTTTGTCCCAACAAGATGCATGTCCTCAGTGAGCACCTTAATCACATCAAGCCTCAGTTTCATCATTTGCACAATAAACCTACTTCAGAGGATACTGCAAACAGATAATGAGATGATGAAAGGATAGTCTTTAGCTCAAGAACTGGCATGTGATCACCTCTAGGAGGAAAGGCATAAGGTGTGTGCAGAATGGAGTGTGGGCTTGGAGAGGTGTGTGAGGTGGTGGTAAGAGAAAATCAAGGGGGATGAGAATTTTTAGAACTAGAGGAAACAACTCTTATTGCAAGAGCAGCCCACAGGCTCACAAAAATGGACCTTATCTCAAATGCTGATCGCATCTCCTTCCCCTCCCTCTGAAGCTGGCCTGACCACCCCCAGTTCCCCAGAGTCAGCCATGGCAGTGCAGCTGAGCACATTGGGGGAGCTTCTGGCATCCTGAATACAGAGCTGGTGGGTTGATGTCAGTGTGAGGAGAGGTGGTCCTGAGAACAGTATGCAATGAGGGCTGGGCAAATCCCCAAATCTTGAGGTTAGGCACTGAGGCTGGAAGGAACTGAAGGAAACTGTTTATCTGGCATGGTTTCTTGGTTCAGAGAACTTTGGAGCCTGGTTGGAGGCTGAGGATAGCGCTTTGGCCCTTATTCCCTGACCCCAGTCTCTGAGATGATGACAAGGCAGCTGGGAAAGAGCTGAGCAGTGGAAATGAGTATAAGTTGGAGACTCGGTGTCCACTTCCCAAGGGCCCCCAGGCCACCACTGCTAGGCCCTGACAGTTCCTTTTTGGGTGTCCCCACGACCTAACAACTGGCTGACGCAAAGCACAGCTCAGGCTCCATTCTCGCCCAGGTGTTCTGGGAAGTGAGCGGCCAGAGAAAGTAGGAGAGGAGCCTCCTTCTTCAGCACCACGGACAGCAATCGCCCTGGGACGACTTCGCCTCTGTAGCAGCAGTAGGTGCTGTCTCATGTGCATCACGAACACTTCTGCAGCAGAGTCTAATGCCTGAGCGACTTCCTGGGTCCCACAGAGTCGGGGCTTGGGAGAATTACTGGTTACGAAAAAGAGAAATAAAAACTTGCACTAATGAAATAAATAAGCATTTAATATATTCTAAATTGAAAATTATTCTTTTCAGAGTTTATCTATACAGATATGACAAATATGCATGTATATATATTTACTCACCACTCCATTTTAGAGAAAATGTTGCAGACTATACCTGGTGTCCTGCACTTGGCTTTTATTCTTAGTATTATACATTGACCTCTTGACATGCATGCTGGTAACCAGTGGTGCATTTTAAACAACCACCCTGCTCATTGATTACATAACTGATTAAGTTTGAGGCCCACTGCCTTAGAGTGTCTACTTACTATTGTTCTGCTAAGGAAGTGTGTGTGTGTGTGTGTGTGTGTGTGTGTGTGTGTGTGTGTGTGTGTACAGGCACACGCACACATGCACACACGTGTGCTCAGTTATCCTTTCTGGAGAATTTCAAGCAGAGACTATCAGGGATGCAGCAGAAGCTAGACGTGCATGGCATCCCAGAACAACTGATCTCTACAGCAAGAATCCACCTTTGAGTCATGGTCAATGTCTGGCAGGTTTCTAGAGTTCCTTGTTACTACTTCTCCATGGAAATCTCTTCTGAATTTAGACAAAAATTTTTCTGTGACCAGGAGGGTGCTCAAATAGTTGCTGTCTACAGCCAAACAGAGAAGATAATGAGGACAGGCTGGGCCTTTTAGGTCCTTCTTTTGAAACACTGTGAGGTCATGTCACTACTCCCTACAGGATTCAATCCAAACCCTGAAGTGTACCCTTCAATCATGGTGTATTTCCTCCTTCCCTCTGCTCTAGCATGATCCAACCATGCATTTCTCTACTTAATACTTTCAATAATTTCAGTCTCTGTGCCTGGACTGCCATTTTTTTCTATCAACCAAGAGAACTCCTATTGATCCTTTAGAGCCCAGAGAAAACATACCTTCCTCCACATTTTTCCATAATGCCCAGCAGATGTCTCAAGCCTGGTGTTCAATTTTGTGTTCAATTTCCTACATGCAGATGTTCCAAGTGCATAGTAAGTGACACATACTATATTGATGTGAACACAACTGTCAAAGTCACCATGGTAGGAAAGTGTTATTATAATACCCAGTTTGTAGATGAGGAAACTCAGTTTCAGAGGCTAGAGTCTGCTATTAACTGAATATTTGTGTTCCACTAAAATCAGTATGTTGAGATCTTGAAACTTGATATGATGATTTCACATGGGAAGGCCACAGAAAGGTGATGAATTCATGAGGGTGGAACCTTCATGAACTGATTGGTATGCAATCAGAAACCTCAAAAAGCTCATTAGCCACTTCCACCAAGTGAGGACACAGCAATAAGACAGTCATTTATGAACCAGAAAGTGAGCACTTACAAAGCACTGAACCTGCCAGCATCTTGAACTTGGACTTCCCAGTCTCCAGAACCATGAGAAAGAAATTATATGGTTTGTTCAGTCAACAAGTCTACAGTATTTTGCTATGGTGGCCCAAAAATACAAAGGCAGAGTAATATTTCCCTGGCACCAATGACATGTTAATTATGAAGCTGGAGCCCACACCAAGGACTCTAAAGGACATCAATTGAAAGGTCCCATTGGGATTACCAAGCAATGGAGTTAAAAACATCAGGAGAAGTTATGGATCACCATGCTTAAAAGATGGTTGAGGACAAACTGTAGGTGAAAATAGCAGGGGACAGCAGCTAAGGCTGTGCATTGGGAAAGGATTCCTGCCACCATACCTGCCCCCTTGGATGCTGTAGTCCAGAGATGACATCTAAAAATTAACACATGGGATTGGAGGCACAAGTCCATTCAGAACTCAAGCCCAAGGATTGGTCTTGATTCACCCATAATTTAGAGCCCTTAATTCCTCCCAGTTCTAACATAAATGTCCCCCAAACTCAGCTCTTTAGCACCTCTGACAGTCAAATCCTAAGTGAACCCATGAAAAGAATGCCTTGCCAACAGGGTATAATTGGAAGTCTCAGAACAACTTAGGGCATCTGGTCAACCCCATACTTGGGGATGAAAATCAAGAGTGTCTCCAAGGGGAGAAATAGTGACAAAGGCTGGCCCACCAGTTTCCAAACGCCAGAGGGGAACTTAAAAAATTTGGGGGCACCTGTTTTCTGTATTCAGTCTGGGTCTGGACTGCCCCTTCTGAAGTCACTGATCATCCTAGTTGATTGCAGATACTATAGAACTTCCTTCAAGGAAGATATTCAAGAGTGTGGTGGCCCAGAGGTGCAGAGCCCAGGTAAGTGGTCATGTTGCCAACTGTAAGGAAGGAACATACCCTTTAACAATATCATCAGCTGACACTATCCAGTGCTTATAAGTTGCCAGCCATCATGCTGTCACTATTTTCATTTTAAAGATGAGATGGCTGTGTTTCATAGGTTAGGTGACTTGTCTTAGGACACAGGATGTGAAATTTGTTACTAGATCCTAGCAACAAGTAAAAAGCTTAATCAACTGAAAAGTCAGCAGTCTTCACCTGTAAGAGATGCAAGGTCTCACAGTGCAAACTGTTGCTCCCAAAATTAGAGAGACCAATGGGCAAATAGAGGGAATCACAACTCACTGGAACAGAAATCCATAATTAATAACTTCTGGAGGAACTAGTGTCAGGGAAGGGAAATGTTAGCTGCAATTGAAGCATTGCTGAAGGCTAAATGTAGATAAGTCTGAGAAATAAAAACTCTAGGCATTCCCAATATCAGGGGCTCCACACATTTATGGGTTTTACCTCCAGGAATGCTGTCAGATTCTCACAGTAAATCTAGGAGAAAAGATCACTCATGCTTCTGTCAGGAGAAGGAGGGAAACCCATTTTTGAAATATTCCAGAGCATTCTGTTCTTCCTAATAAGCTTTACCCTTAGGAGAAACAATTTAACCAGAGCCTAGCCTTCTGGGGTTCTGCCAGAGCCTAACTGGAAAAAGGAAATGCCCAACTACAGCCACCTCTAGCCATTCTATCCCACCTAGGGGCAATCCAGGAAGACTGAGCAGCATATGCATATAACACAGGCTCAATTAAAGGGTGAGATTAGATCATGGGACTATAGAATAATTTCCTTCTCCCCACACCTTACTACCACATTACTTACTGTTCATTTCAAACAGTTCCTTTTACCCAGTACCTCATGTTGGCTATTGGTAGAAAAAAAATGGCAAGGCATACTAAAAGGCACAAAACACAGTTTGAAAAGACAGAACCAGCATCAAAGACAGACTCAGGCTTTCTACCTGTGGATGCTGCTGAGGAAGCATCACTAAAGTCTCTTTCCCCACCACTGTCATGACTAAGCCAGTGTCCCTTAAGGAGTCCAAACAACTGTGGAAGCTCTTCATCAGAGGACTGGGCTTCAAAAATCTATGAGAGCCTGAGGAGCCACTTTGAGCAATGTGGAATGCTCACAGATTGTGTAGTAAGGAGAGACCCAAACACCAAGTGCTCCAGGGGCTTTGAGTTTGTCACGTAAGCCACTATGGAGGAGATGGATGCAGTCATGAGTGCAAGGCCACACAAGGTGGATGGAAGAGTTGTGGAACCAAAGAGAGCTGTCTCAAGAGAAGAATCTCAAAGACAAGGTGCTCACTTAACTGTGAAAAAGATATTTGTTGGTGGCATTATAGAAGACACTGAAGAACATCATCTAAAAGATTTTTTTTAACAATATGGGAAATTGAAATGATGACTGACCGAGGCAGCGTCAAGAGAAGGGGCTTTGCCTTCTTAACCTCTGATGACCATGACTTTGTGGATAAAATTGTCTTTCAGAAATACCATACTATGAATGGCCATAACTGCGAAGTAAGGAAAGCCATGTCAAAACAAGAGATGGCTAGTGCTTCATTCAGCCAAAGAGGTCAAAGTTGTTCTGGAAACTTTGGGGATAGTCCTGGTGGTTTTAGTGCAAATGATAACTTTGGTCATGGAGGAAACTTCAGTGTTCATGGTGGCTTTGGAGACAGCAGGTGGTGGTGGATATGGTGGCAGTGCTGATGGCGATAATGGATTTGGTAAAGATGGAAGCAATTTTGAACATGGTGAGAGCTACAATCATTTTGGCAATTACAAAAATCAGTCTTCAAATTTTGGACCCATGAAGGGGGGAAACTTTGGAGGTGGAAGCTCTGGCCCTTACGGTGGTAGAGGATAATACTTTGTCAAACCACAAAACCAAGGTGGCTGTGGTGATTCCAGTAGCAGCAGTAGCTATGCCAGTGGCAGAAGATATTACTTACTCCCAGGAAACAAAGCTTAGCAGGAGAGGAGAACCAGAGAAGTGACAGGGAAGCTACAGGTTATAGCAGATTGGTGAACTCAGTCAAGCATAGTGGTGGCAGGGCCTAGCTGCTACAAAGAAGATATGTTTAGACAACATTCATGAGTATGGGCAAAACACTGAAGGAATGTGTTTGTTACTAATTATATAACAGGTTCCATGGAAAGTGTAAAGCATTCCAACAAAGGGTTTTAATGCAGATATTTTTTGCACCCATGCTGTTCATTGCTAAATGTAATAGTCTGATCATGATACTGAAAAAATGTGTCATCTTAAAAAATACTCAGATGTGGCAGGAATGTTGAAATAATCAGACTGAGAATTTAAAGCATCTGTAATCAATATGTCAGGGTTTCCAATAGGTAGACATCATGCAGTGTATATGGACAATATAATCTAAATAAATGACTATAAACTGTTCCTGAGCTAGAAACTCATCTTGCAAAAATGCAACTCACTCCAATGCTGTAAAAAGTTACACTGAGGGGGAGACATCAACACGATGATGGAGTAGATAATCCCAGGCTTCCTTACCCCAACAAAAGCAGCAATTTGGCAGTTACTGTGAATGAAAATAACTCTGGACAAGCTCACAAGTCCACTTAGGAAGCTAAAGCAACACAGTGGAGAAAAAAATGAGAATAATCACATGAAAATTGCATGGAGAAGTTTCATTTTGGTTGCACAAACCATCTCCAGGTCCACTGGAGTGACCAGCTTCTGTTTACTCTCACCCAGATTGCTGAGGGGACCTGCATAGCTGAGACATCTGAAGATAGTGAGGAGCAAAGAAGAGGGATAGGGGTTATCCCTATCAGCCATGTAGCAGAACCCACTGAGACCCAGTAACCTGCCCTACACAGGACTCTGGCAAATTTTTCTAGGAAGGACCTCACAGTCCTCCAGGCTGCTGTGCACCACCTGCAACTTTTGCCACCGAAGTCTCACAGTGTTCACCATTGCAGACCCCAGTGGCTTGTTTGCAGAGGACACCAGGCAGCTTTTTCCACCAAAGACCCACAATTTTTTCACCTTCACAGTCTCCAGGTACCTCACTTAACATCCTTTCCCTCTCTCTTTGTTTTGTTTTGTTTTTTGCTTCCTCCTACTCTCTTTCTTACTTTTTGCTTCCTCCTCTGCAAAAGTCCAGTTACCAACTCTTTCCTCTCTTCTCTCTCTTTCCCATATTTTGTAAAAAATGTTCCATTCCATTTCCCAAACTTATGAAAAAAATTTGAAGGACTCCCATCACACTAGTTTACCCCTTTACCCCTTTACAACTCCTCTCTCTCTCTCTCTCTCTGTCTTTGTCTCTCTCTCTCTCTCTCTCCCCCCCCCCACCCGACCCTCATCCTCATACCAAATACTCAAATTGGAAACAAGTCTCTTCCTAGAAATCAATCTCCCTCAACATCATTGAAAGCTGGGCATGGTGGCACATGCCTATAATCTCAGAAACTCAGGAGGCTGAGGAAGAAGGAACGCTTGAGCCGAGTTCAAGACTGCAGTGAACGATGTTCAAGCCACTGCCCTTCAGCCCGGGGAACGGAGCAAGACTCTGTCTCAAAAAAAGTGGGAAACTATAAATAATAAGTTATTATTTATTTATTTATTTATTTATTTTTAATCAATATTTTTTATTATGGTTTTGTGGGGTACAGTTAAGGGTTAGGTGTACAATTATGTTTCATTCAGGCACCCTGTTGATAAGAGGTGTTTCCCCTTCCCCAGACAGATATTTGCTACTGTTAACCCCATCCCCCTCCCCCCCATAGATCCCCAGTACTGTCAGTCATTTTTGTATAGTATTGCATTGGATGTTTAAGGTCCATTATATGAGTGAGAACATGTGATACTCAGATCTTTGTTTCTGTGAGAGGTCACTTAGTATTATAGACTCTAGTTCCATCCAGGTTGCTGCGAAATTCATGATTTTGTTCTTTTTTATGGCTGCGTAGTATTCCATCGTGTATATGTACCACATTTTTTTAATCCAGTCCTCTTTTGACGGGCAGCATGGTTGTTTCCAGGTTCTTGCTATTGTGAACAATGCTGCGATAAACATGCGTGTGCAGGTATCTTTTTTATAGAGTGATTTGTGTTCTTCAGGATATATTCCCAGTAGGGGGATTGCGGGGTCATATAGGAGGTTGGTATTTAGAGCTTTTAGAAATCGCCACACTGCTTTCCACAGAGGTTGCACTAGTTTACACTCCCACCA